>CM031237.1:648212707-648749829 GCA_018340775.1 Taxus wallichiana var. yunnanensis
CCTTGAACAGCGTGACTCCAATCCATCGTACACGGCAGTGAATATGTGTTTCCTGCAACTGCTTGCTGCCTGTGCGTGGGAGTTTCTCACGACCACCGAATTGCTTTCCTCTTCCCACGCATTCGAACTGCAAGTGCTGACCCCCACTCGCCATGTTACTCGATATCATTTGACAAATATCTGCATAATGAGATGAGCGGCCTATAGCCTCCGCTGAAATCGGTATCACGTCGCGTTGTTTTCTCCATGACCCACTCCGATTCGCAACTGTCTTATTAATCCTCCTGGCGACCCGCACAAAGACTCGGACCACTCCAAGCTGCGCGGATTTCTGTTTACACGGCCTGTGCGGAAATCTCATGACGGATTGCCATTGTAATATTTCCGCTTGGCAATTGATCCGATTTCTCCCCTACGCGGAGGTTTGATCATGGTTTGCCAAACCAATATTTCCACGCTTGGCAGTTTGACCAGATTTCTCCCATTTTTTGGCAGTAGACTCAAACTTCTCCCACGCCCGGGATTTCTTCTTTGGCTTGACATCACGTCATTTCCCTTGGCAATGCTCGCCTTATTTTCCACGTCCAACGGCTTGGCCAAATTAATTCACGGGCCCCGGCCTCAACTTCGCCACGCAGATTTGGCAAGTTTGTTCCTTATCTCCACAATTTCCACCAGCGCGCGGGATCTTCATGAATCTTCTCCTGCCGAGTTTTCCTTCAACAGATTTGAGGATAACATTAAACTCTCAGTGCAAACATTTCAGCTGTAGCTTGTAAGGTGTGAGAATTTTCAACGAAACCTTTATGCTCGCCAACTTAGTGACTCGTTGAAGATGCTCATATAATTGCAAAGAAAATTATGCTCCATGAATATTCTGATATGAAACAGTTCCACCTCTATGAGATCCACTTCCATGAGTTGCATCGTAAAATAAATTTAATCAAGTCTCCTGGTAACACTCTTACTGTCACTTAATCGATTTTTATAAAAATATCTTGAAGGAAAATCCCGAATTTGAGGATGCATTCGATGCTGAACAGATAAAAACATAGTTGGGCGACCTGCTTGCTGGAAGTGCTCAAAAGAACTTCTGCTATACTGCAACATGTCAACTACCTGTGCACCAAATGCTCGGCCGAGGAAGGTCTGAACAACGCCAGCGAAAATATATATACTGTATTCACTAATACCCTGGCCCGGCATTCTTGCTGTCTCTGTGAGCTTACCATTGAAAAATTATCTCGAGTAGGCCTCCCAGTTTTGCATTAATTAATGAGCCCTGGAATTGTATCCTAGAAACCATCTTTAATGCATCCACATGAAACGAGTTGCCTTGAATTATCCATCATGCTTGATGAGTCCCATTGATAGGGCTCCATCACGTATCTCTATTTACGCAACGATCTCCATTCATTTTATGGCACTCTTGATGCCTTGGCTTGCGTTTGAATCACCCTAGCTCTGCAGAATGTGTCCTAAAAGAAGCTCACCACATGATCTCCAAAATGAACGAGTCACGAAGATGAGTCGAACTCCTTATCTCTGCCTTCGCTTCCGCCTGTGGCTTGAACCTTTCCAATTCATTGAGACTTTATTGATAGCTCAAACTTTGACTCTCCCTGACTTGGCCTTCACTTCCGCATGCATCGATCTCTACCGAGATCCTTATAGAGTTCCCTTCATTCGTCAATTTTCAACGAGCTATATTTTGCATTAACAAGACCTTGTTGAGCTCTTACAACTGAGAGTCTCCACTGAGATGATTTTTGAGATGATTATCAATTTGACACCGGGTTCTTTATCAACTCGACCCTGAACTCTCCACTGAGTTGAGATCAACTGGGTGCCTTTCGATGCTAGGTGATCTCTTCATATGTAATTTAGGAATTATTTTTAATTATTGCATCTTGATAATAACCGAAGGTGGGTTCCTGGGACTATTATTTTATTTTAAATGTGATAGGACCCCGTTGTCCAATCTTGCCAGGTGTGCAAAATTGGATAACAGATGCTAAAAAATAATATGGCATTCAAATGTACAGCGGAAGGAAAAATGAGTTTTGAAGCTATCAAATAGGCCATATCTCAAGCCCCAACCCTCATTAATCTAGATTTCTCCAAATAATTATTTCTCTATGCATTTAGTGGTCTAGAAACCATCTCTGTAATCTTGGTACAACATAATAAAGAAGGACTGAAATAGCCTATTGCATTCTTCAGCCAAGGCCTTGTGGACTATGAGGTAATATATTCATTCATTGAGAAGCATGTCCTTGTTATGATTAGAAGTTTGAATAAATTTAGGAATTTAGTGTCAAATAATAGGATTCATCTACTAGTCACACATGCTTTGGTATAAAATATTTTATTTTAAACAAGGACCTCAATGAGAAAAGGGTTGGTTGGATAACCAAGGTCATGGAGTATGACATTGATATTAAGGTGACCAAACTAGTTAGGGGAAAATGATTATGTGAACAACTAGCTTCCAGTGAACATGATGAGTCAGCTAGTAGAGAAGAGGTTGTTTTGGTGTTACAAGATGATCAAGATAAATCAGTTGATGCCTCACCCGATCCTTGTTGGACTCAGGATATAGTCCATTTCCTTCAAACAGTCAATGTCCTCAAGGGTTGAGAAAGGCCAAAAGAAGGTATTTTAGGTTTCATTGTATTCCCTTTGCATTGGTTGATGGTATCTTGTTCAAGAAAGATGTCAATGGTGTCCTCCTAAGGTGCATCAAGATAGATCAGATAGAAAAGGTGTTACATGAGTTCCATGATGGAGAAATAGGTGGCCATTTTTCCCCAAGGGTGACAACTCTTAGAATTATGAAGGTAGGATATTATTGGCCTAACCTTTTTAATGATTTTTATGCATGGATTAGGAAGTGTAAGAAGTGTGCCTTCTTCACGGAATAGAGATATCGAAATGCTTCCACTCCACCCCATTTTTGTAAATGAACCATTCATGTAATGGGGATGGATTTCATTAGGGTGATTAATCTAAATTCTAGCTTGGGCCATAAGTGGATCCTCATAGCCACAGATTATTTCACCAAGTGGACCAAGGCAGTGGCACTTAAGGAAGTGAATGATTCTAGCATACTAGACTTTTATGAAGGGATAACAACAAGATTTGAGGTACCAGCCACCATTATATCAGAAAATGATTTGGCATTTCTTGGTTCCAAGATCATAGAATGGGCTGTTAGGAATGGAGTATACCTCAACACCTCATCAAATTATTACCCCTAGGGTAATGGGCAAGTAGATTCCATAAATAAGAATTTTTTGAGAATCATCAGGAGGACTCTAGATGAAAATCAAAGGACTTGGCACACCAAGTTGAAATCATCCTTGTGGGCTGATAGGATTACTCTAAGAGGTCAACAAGGAACTCTCCTTATAGGTTAGTCTATGGGAGGGAGGAAAGGCTACCTATATCCCTTAAGTTTCCCGCATTGGAGCTGCTGAAGTAACTAGAACTGTCGACTTTGAACCCATGGAAGTAAGGTATACAGAGCTTATGGAGCTTGAGGAGCTCAGAAATCAAGCTATGCAAGCAATGGAGAAGGACTAGGCCCAAATTAAGGTGAAATTTGATAAGAAGGAAAAGTCTAGAGACTTCCAAGAGGGATACTTGGTCCTAAAATGGGATGCAGATAGGGAAAAATTGGGAAGGCACTCCAAGTTTTATGCCATATGGAGTGGCCCCTACATGGTCACAAAATGTAAAAATAACAATGCTTTCCAGTTATCCAAGTTAGATTGAGAAGAACTGCAAATTCCAGTCAATGGAATCTATCTCAAAAATTGTTATTAGGTGAAACGTCTCTCTTATATATATTTGTTTAGATTTTTGTAATTCCTCCAAGTGCTTATAGCACATTGTTCTATTTTTAGCGTAGGGTTTATTTTGTAATAAGTGCTTGTGCACTCTCTATATATTCCATTTGGGATATGTATGAATTTTCTATTTGTATATAGTTATGCCTTATTGTTGTTGCACTTTCCAGTTTTAGGAAGGGTATGATGATGGAACAATGTCATAGTAATGTGACAAAGGTTAAAGGGATGGAATTCTCAAGTATCAAATTATTTTCAGCAATCGGAATGATTCCATGCCTAATGAATCCTCCAAAGCCACTAGTCTTTCATATCTAGCAGGAAGATCACCCCGCAAGTCGCCAATTGTTATCCATATTTTTCACCCCTACAAAATGGATAATTGAACATGTCAAAGTGTTAGTAGTTGATGGGAATAAAACTTTAGAATATAATAGGATAGCTTGTGAGTTGGTCTCTTTTTTCTATGAGATGGCAAGTGTGGTCCGTGTCTCGGCCAAAAGGTAAGGAAAAAGGGGCAAAAGGAAAAATTATCGGTAGCATTTTAAAATGCTACCAATCGATAACATTTTATATGCTACTGCATCGTAGTAGTAGGTACAGATGCTACCATCCATCGTAGCATACTTTATGCTACCGACCAGAGAAGGATCGGTGATCGTAGAATTAAAATGGTTTAGAGGCACCGATAGCACATAAAACGCTACTAGCTAGAAGAATGTATGGATGCTACTAGCTGGAAGCATGTATGGATGCTCTTGGTGATAGTAGATAGTGAAGGTTCCGAAGTGTTCAAGAATGTGTTTTTTTTTAGTGCCACTAGCCAATTGCATAGAGGTGATGATGGAGAAGTTAGGAAATAACAAAGGAACTGGAAACATTATTACAGATGCTACCAGATGACAATATACTTTAAGCTACTAGGCAGTAGTGGGAAAATCATGTTACTATCTGGTTGCATTTATGTAACTAGTCGACACCAGGAAGAAAATGTTACCATCTGGGAGAAGAAAATACGTGCAACCAATTGAATGCAAGAATGAACTAGACATTAATGGAAGTGGTACAAGATTGATCAACTACAAGCTTAATGAGGTATGGTGCCCATGGCATCCCATGTAAGCAAAGTAACAAATTCCTATGGCCTCCCATACTTGTTTAATGAATTTTTTCAGTTGGCGAGGTAATTTCAAGGTTCTCCTTCTATATATTGTAAAATTCACCTCATTTTGAGGGGATTCATTCTGTTTTGCAAAGTAACTCTTTCAAAATTATTCCAAAGCTATTGTGAGCTAAAGGCCTTGAATTTGGGCTTATTGTAAAGGATTTTTCCTTGTGCCTATATTGTAATGGATTGTGCATGTTTTTGAGCAATAAAATCAGTGTTTTGTGGCTTTTCTTGCCCTAATTTGGGTTATATTGCATTTTTTCCTTCCATTATGTTTACAGGTATATTGTGCATGTTTATATCTCTTTAAGACCTTTAATTTGTTGTGTTTTATGAATCTAGGGAACTAAATATTGTTTTAGCTTGTGGTGCTTCTACTCACCCTCCCTCACTTTGTTTACTCCCTATTTTTCACTCACTCAAAGTGTCTCACTCCCTTTCTTGGTGCATCACCTTCGCTTAGAGTAGGTTTAATTTTATGCATTCTTTTATCCATGTCTCCTTGGAAATCATTAGGGTAGGATTAGATTAGTTTTCCATTATCTATACTTTGGAGAAGTTAGCACTAGGTTAGGAGAAGAAGTATGATTTCTCCGGAGGACTAACCTACTTGTAGGGTCCCACACTACTGGATAATCCCATGTTATGCAAATTACATTAATTTCCTCACACACGAGATCACAAAAAAATCAAGGGTGCTCTAATTTTGTGATAAAAATCACATGTGCATGAGATAGTTTTAAAAATCATATTTTAATCCAAAATATATTTCATTATTTTCAATACCTCAGTACAACTTATAATTTTACATGCAATGTCAAATAGCCTTGATAAAATTATATAATATACTGATTATTTCAGTAGTACATCAAGTACAATTTATTCTATGAACTGAAATATAAAATAAACTAATCAAGATTTGAAAATCAGCTTAAATCCCTTTCATATTGTTTCCTTTCCTTTGTCTCTAGATTGGTCTATGTTTTCCACAAAGGGTCAATTCAACTTAATTGGAAAGGATTTCCATTTTCATACATGTATTATTCTACAAATGAAAACATATTCACAATATACAATCATGCATCAACATATAAATTCATCCATTATTATAATAATGATTTCAAAAACATGTATACATGTTTGAACTAACCAAGTTCAGATTATCATTCATGAGTGGTGCTTCAACCATCACACATGAAATTCTTAAAACTTACTAGATGTAAGAGTGATTACATAATGCATTCCATAATATTATTTCATGCCAAAAAAAATCAGCATACCAACTGTTTGATGAAATGTCACATATTGGCTCCATGCATAAAGAAGAAGGAATAGTAAACAATTGACAAAACATCAACATGAACTTCACTTCACAATTCTCAAATGAATAGTATTCCAAATCAGATCAGAAATATAACATAATTTTTCAAGAGGCATGACAGATTCTTTATACCAAATGATGCATGCCAACCATATGATGAAATGGCATAATATAACTTCCAATATAATCCATAGAATGCATGTGAACAAAATGAAAAAATAGCTTATAATGAACTTCCCATAAATTCCAACAAATACATGCCAACATCATGACAAAATGCCATAGAAATAACTTCACATAAATTCCAAATAGTGCATTTCAACAGCATGACAAAATGCCATAAGAACTTCATATAAATTCCAAAGAGTGCATTCCAGTAGCATGAAAAAATGCCATAAAAATAACTTCACATAAAGTCCAAAGAGTGCATTCCAGCATCATGAAAAAATGCCATAAAAACAACTTAATATAAATTCTAGAGCATCCATTCCAGTAGCATGATAAAATACCATAATCCATACTCGTGTATTTATGTCAATCAAAAGATTACATATCAAATGTTTGACATAATTTCACAACACATAATCTTTAAATATGCCAACCAAATGATTACACACTAACCGTTTGACAAAATGTCACAACACATCATTCTTTAAATATTCCAACCAAATGATTTCACACTAATCATTTGAAAAATTCTACAACACATCATTCTTTAAATTGTTAGAAGCTGCAATATAATATGAGAAATAAAATCCGAATAATAAAATATGTAATTGAATTCATCCTGGAATGTTGTATTCATCTAGAGATAGCTTCTTATACAAATGTTTTATCCTATAATCTAGGAGTCAAGTCTTATCACTTAGTATTCCTCATATCTCTCTCCATGAATCTCTCAAGCTTATCCCTAGGATCACTCACACTCCAAAATAGCTACGTGAGTTGTTTATTCAACAACTTCACTCACACACAACTATTAACTATATTATTAATATGAGTTGTATTAACTCATTATTAATAATATTACAATTTATTAATAATGTCACAATATATTTGTAACATTCACTCCCCTATTGTTAACATTATTAATTCCCAATATACACTCCCCTAATGTTGACATGGTACAACATAACTCCTTTTTCTGCATGTGTTGCACGGGCTTGCCTCATAATCTGGATCAAAGAAAGGCGTGTAAACTTCCAACTAGCTGACTATCTTGCTGCACATGACCACAACTATGTGAAGGAATGCATCCCGCATTTACTCCATGAAAAGAACACACTTGGCATTCCACTGGTAGATCATCTTCATAAAGAAGGAAGGCAGTCAGAGGACCGCTACATCAGTAAAAGTTTATCTACCTTTTTACATCTCGTGGTTTTACGGATCTACCATCAACCCTTTCCAAATATGTGAGTGTTACAATAAACTTAGAGATATAATCTACAATGTTTTCTTCTAGAAGGTTACATATAGTAATTTCTCACACATTACAATTGAACAAGAATGTGACATTCTGTTCTTATTTTCACACAGTGGAAAATAAACACACAACTAAAAAAATGCCACAACTTCATTGTGCAGCCCCATCGCTTGCGGCTGGCGAGAGGTTGTTGATTGACCTCCTTCCTCCATTTCCTCTATCCTCCATGAATGTCCCTACTTACTCATCGAAAAGTATAGTCAAGGACGATACGCGCGTCCCCGTCTCGATACAGGTGGGGTCAAGGGCGAGAGCCCCATATTCCAGAATAGTTTTCATTTGCATTTTTCCTTTAAAAGTGAGTGTTGGATTACACCGAAAATACACTCATTTTTCCTTTTTTTTAGTAACAACTTTTTGACTCAATTTTGATGACAATATAATGATACAATAAAAATCCTAAGATCACCTATTTAATAAGAATATGAAATGACCTTTTCACCTACCAAAATACGACTCTTGACTCTAACTTTTACTATAGCACTTGATTTTAATTGACTATCTAATGAATAACTATGACACAATATACTAACAACTTAAAAGACTCGCCTATAAAACATATTATATGACTCAACCGTAAAAGAGAACAATTATCACGTTTAACTTGTAATAAAATTAAACTTATAATATTATGACCAAAGACTAAATAAACTAGAAACAAAACTATTTGACGCATGGAATGTAGATGGTAGACCTACTATAATGGAAGCACTTGATAGATGGATCCTGTAAATGCAAATGTCTGTAGAATATTTGATTTGATAGTATAGATGTACACACAGTAGACCACATAATTTTGATCTTCATTCCCACAATATCTATTTCTTCATCCACACAGGTGCATTGTGTCGACAATTAACTCAGAATTGATGCTTTTTCCAAGAGAGTACAACTGGTACATGTTCAACATACTCTTCATGCAATACCTCAGGTCATATGGATTTTCTTTTTCTTTGAAACCATGGGCTGAGTTTTGGTGGAGTTCGAAGTTGACGTTTTTCACTATGGAGCCATAAAAATAATGATCTCAATTTTCAGTCCTTCGCCAATGCAAACCACAGTGGAGAGTAAAACTTGGGATATCTTAAGAGTACCATGTACCAACAAGAGTTAAATGACTCATTCTGATCCTAATTGTGTAGAGAGCATTGGTAAAAACGTAGACTAAGATCGATTAAGGCAAATCTAGTGGTGTGAACCATGTGCATGTGTTGCTCTCCCTTTTAACTTCGAGGTTTCTACAAATAATTCTTCTTCACACAGCCATTCTGTGTAAATCAATAGGTATGAACAACCAGTGAATTGATTCTTAAAAACTAGTTGAAGAAGGATTCAACGTACGGTGGCCATAATGTATTCAATGACCATACATATTGCAAGTCAACCCTACTCCCCACGTGTTGGCCTACGTACACATTTGTGCATCTACAGCTGTGCAGAGAAAAACACAGGAAGATGAGAGATGAGTGCCACGTCTTTGATAGCTGAAATGAACGTTCTAAGCCACACCAAGATTGAATAGATGTAGACGTAATTCATAGTGACATGTATATAAATATTATTTTTCCAATTAAACACACCTGCTCTGATACCACTATTAGAAGCTGCAATATAATATGAGAAATAAACTCTGAATAATAAAATATGCAATTGAATTCATCCTGGAATGTTGTATTCATCTAGAGATAGCTTCTTATACAAATGTTTGATCCTATAATCTAGGAGTCAAGTCTTATCACATAGTCTTCCTCATATCTCTCTACATGAACCTCTTAAGCTTATCCCTAGGGTCACTCACACTCCAAAATAGCTACGTGAGTTGTTTATTCAACAACTTCACTCACACACAACTATTAACTATATTATTAATATGAGTTGTATTAACTCATTATTAATAATATTACAATTTATTAATAATGTCATAATATATTTGTAACATAAATATGCAAACCAAATGATTGCACACTAACCATTTGACAAAATGTAGTGAACTAACAACAAAACTGCAGCAAAGAACATAGTTATCTAACATCAATATTGTAGCATAGAAATCACCCCAAAACACGGATAGTTGTCACCAATGTTGAAGCAATTAACACAACATATAACAACTAAAATAGAGTAATGAATCAACCAAAATTGAGTGCTCTAACAGCTAATGCTACAATAAAAATGCAGCAACAAAACAACCAAAAACCCAATACTTCTAACAACCAATGTTGTAGCATATAACAGCCAAAATAAAACACTCGCGGGTAAAATGCAACTAGAAAATCAATCCAAAATCTAGAAATAATACATGAAAAACCTACTCAAAATACCCAGTGAATAACCTCATCAATTTCAGTTATCAAATAAGGAGGTAAAATGAAATCTCATGCTCTCATACTTGAGATATCTTAAATCTATAATGCCCATAATAAAATAAACATATTTTCCAAATACCCATAAAGGCTTGATAGAAAATATTAATACCTAGAATAGATAAACTAGATTTCTCATTACCTAGAAAAGGGATAAAACTAAATATGCATTTATTTGTAAAATATTGCAAAGATAAAAATAAGAAACCCTTTCCTGAGAGATTCAAAATGAAGAAGACATAAAAAAACTCTGTTTTTTCCTCTTTCCTTCTTAATTTTTTTTCTCCAGTCTCTTAACTCCACACCATATGAATTGAAACCCTAAAACCTATTTAATTTTCTAGAAAAATTCTCCACAACATGGTTACAACAAAAAAAGGTGAGATCCTATAATACAAGCCCAAAATTACCCCAGATGGTCGTAATAACCTCCAAAAAATCCTCTAAAAATTTTTTTGACAAAGTCTCCCCCTCTATTTCCTCCTCTCTTCACACCATGCTAAATGGCTAAAATAAAAACCTAACTCTCCTTTATTCCATGGATTCCAAAATCTATTCAAATATCATTAAAACTCCCAAAATTTCACCACTTAGCTTTAGGCTAAGTTTTATTATTATTATAATTTAAATAAACTTATGTGCCACATTCCATAAGGAATGGTTAATACATAAGTTAATTCCAATATAACTCATAAGTCCAATGCCACCAAATATCATCACAACTAAGCACCAATTAAATTCCAATCCCATTAAATAATCCAAAATGCATTTATTAAGGCTGAGTTAAAAACATCTAGATGATATTTTGACACTCGGTTAGGTTACTAACATACCATCATAAGTTAGGCTTAGGTTAGATCATGTAACCTATATCTTAGGTTAGTTATGCTAAGAATGATAGTAAACAATATCACACTAAAAGTTGTCAAACATTGTCATCCAATCAAAGGGTGAGTGCTAACTCACGGAAGAGTGGGAACTTATGCGTATACTCGCATGTGTATGCACACAACTACGTTAGCATATATACATAAGTATATATGCTCACATACCTATGATCATACCCATATGGGTATATAGACGAATGGCCATTCCTTCATGCATTATACTCATACCTTTGATGAATGAATAACAAAATCACAAACTAAAACCAAGAAGAAACAACCAAACAAATTTATTAATAATACTGAGTCCCAAAATTTGATATGTTACACTTTTCCAATACACTTGTATCAACATGCCACACCACTATCTGTGCTCACTTTTGAATTCTTATATTGAAAAATATCATCCTACTCCATTATGACATGCTTTCTCAAGAATTCGATCTAGGAGAAGACTTCAAAACCATTTTATATGCAATATCCTCCAAGTTATGACCTCAAAAATTCATCAAAAACCTAAAAAACTTTTAATACCTTTGAAAAATCTCACATGTGTATTCATGCCTTGAAAAATGAACCTCATACCTTGTTAGGTTTTATTTTCTTCATTTTCTTGGACTTTATGCTAGAAACAAACTTTTATACCTCTTTTAGGTCACATAAAACCATCCACTCATGCTCAAAAATTGATAAAATATCCTCTTATCATTTTTGCACTCATGTTATCAAGAAAACATTCTAAATTCTTTACATAAAGTCTTCTTCATACCATGACTTAAGTAAGACTTGGCTTCTCAAGAACCTAAATTTCTTCATCAAGGCATAATTTGACATCATTGCAATAATCACAGCACTTCAAGACATTATTGAAATCATCAAAAACTCCTAATGACCTATGACATCAATGGCATCTATTTAACATCAGTGACAACTCTTCAACACCAACCATACTCCAACTCTAGAAAATACATTTTTTCAGCTTCGGACCATCAATACTTCAAGCTCCAGACCATCCATACTTCCAAATCTATAAAAGACATACTTACATCTCCATAGCATCCATATTCATTCTCATACAGTCATCTTTTTGATTCCTTCTATTTTTATGAGAACGAACATTTTCCTATTTTATTCATTCTCATACAGTCATCTTTCGCATTCCTACTATATTGCTTGAATGTTCAGAATGGACATATGCCCATTCCAATCATTACATATAATATGTGAATCTACATATTCCCATTCCATTCATTCTCATAAAATCATCTTTCTCATTCATTTTATTTTTAACCTTAATGAGGATGAACATCTTCCCATTCTATTTTTTCTCATACAATCATCTTTCTCATTCTGTCTATATTTCCTTTAATATGAGAATCTTTTTAATGATATATCTTTTTTTGCAATTGTTTTATTTAACTAAAGAAAAAAATTAGAATAACTTAATATGATACACACTATACTTCAAGCTTCGTATAATTCATACTTCTAGCTCTGAACCATCCATATTTTCAACTCCATACCATACATACTTCCAACAAAATGACCGACAATACATACTTTCATCTCCAAACCATCCATACTTCCAGCTCAAGACAATACATACTTTAAGCTTTGTACCATTTATACTTTTAGCTCCAGATAATCCATACTTCATTCTCTGAAATGTCCATATTCATTCTCTTACAATCATATTTTTCATTCCTTTTATATTGCCTTTATAAAAATAGACATTTACCGATTCTATTCATTCTCATACAATCATGTTTCTCATTCCTACTATAGTTATTGAATGTTAAAAATGGAAATATGCCCATTCCAGTCATTTCCTATAATATGAGAATGGACATCTTCCCATTCTATTCATTATCATACAATCATCTTTCTCATTCATTCTATATTTAACTTGAATGAGAATGGACATCTACCCATTCTATTCATTCTCATACAATCATCTTTCTCATTCCTTATATATTTCCTAAATGTTCGTAAATGGAAATTTTCCCATTCTATTCTTTTCCTATAATATGAGAATGAACATCTACCCATTATATTCATTCTCATACAATCATCATTTCATTTCTTCTATATTTCCTTTATGAGAATGGACATCTTCCCATTTCATTTCTTCTCATACAATCATCTTCCACATTACTTTTATATTTTCTAAATAATTAGAATGGACATATACCCATTCTAAACATATCCTATAATATGAAAATGGACATATACCCATTCCATTAATTATCATACAATCAACTTTATCATTCCTTCTATACTTTTTTTTACGAGAATGTTTTTAATGATATATCCTTATTGCAAATATGTTATTTAGTTGAATATTTTTATTTTTAGAATAATTTTAAATGATACAAACTATAATTCTAGCTTCAAAAAAATTCATACTTCTAGCTTTATACCATCAATACTTTCATCTCTCGACCATCCATACTTCCAAATTTGGATAATAGATACTTTCACCTCCAAAACATACATACTTCCAACTCCATACAATACATAATTTCAGCTCTGTACCAAATACTTTCAACTCTAGACCATTGATACTTCAAAATATAGACCATCCATATTCATTCGCATACAATCATCTTTCTTATTCCTTCTATATTACCTTTATGATAGTGGACATCTCCCCATTATATGGATTATCACATAGCCATATTTCTCATTCCTACTATATTGCCTAAATTCTCATAATGTTCATATGCCCAAACCAATCATTTCCTATAATATGATATTAGACATCTACCAATTCTATTCATTCTCATACAATCATCTTTCTCATTCATTCTATATATAACTTGAATGAGAATGGATATCTTCCCATTCTATTCATTCTCATATGACCATATTTCTCATTCCTTCTATATTTCTTCAATTTTCAGAATGGACATGTGCCCATTCTAGTCATATCCTATAATATGAAAATGGACATCTGCCCATTCTATTCATTATCTACAATCAACTTTATCATTCCTTCTATATTTCCTATACTAAGAGAGCATGGACATCTATCCATTATATTTACTTTCATTCCTTATATATTTACTTTTATGAGAATGGATATATGACCATTATATTTATTCTCATACAACCATATTTCTCATTCCTTCTATATTTATTTACTATTTAGTAGACATATGTACATTCTAATCATTTCCTAGAATATGAGAATGGACATCTTCTCATTCTATTTGTTCTCATACGATTATCTTTCTCATTCATTCAATATTTAACCTGAAATATAATGTACATCTACCCATTCTAATCATTCTCATATAATCATCTATCTCATTCATTATATATTTAACCCGAACAATAATGTAGCTCCACCAATTCTATTAATTCTTATACAAGCATCTTTCTCAATCCTTCCATATTGGTTGAATGTTCAAAATAGGCATATGCTCAATATAATCATATCATATGATATGATAATGGACATTTTCCTATTTTGTTCATTATCATATAATCATCTTTCTCATTCCTTCTATATTGTCTAAATGTTATGAATTGACATATGCCCATTCTAATCATTTCTTATAATATGAGAATGGGCATATGTTTATTCTATTCATTCTCATACAATCATATTTCTCATTCCTTCCTATTTAATATGAGAATGGACATCTCTCCATTACATCCACTCTTATACAAACATCTTCGTCATTCCTTTTATATTACCTTTATGAGAATGGACATCCACCCATTCAATTTGATCTCATACAACCATATTTCTCATTTCTTAATTCATTCTCATACAATTTTCTTTCTCATTCCTTCTATATTACTTGAATTTTCAAAATGTACATATTCTCATTCCAATCATATCTTATAATATGAGAATGGACATTTGCCCATTATATTCATTTTTATACAATCATTTTTATCATTCCTTCTATACTACATGAATTTTCTTAATGGACATATACTCCCATTCTAATCATTTCCTATAATTATTAGAGTGGACATATGTGCATTTTATTCATTCTCATTCTCATATCATCATTCATCATACATCTATATTTCATTTATGAGAATGAACATCTACCCATTCTATTCATTCTCATATAATCATCATTCTCATTCCCTCTATATTCCTTTTTTGATAATAGACATCTTCCCATTCTATTCATTCTCATACACTCGTCTTTCTCATTCCTTCTATATTTCTTGAATGTTTATATTGGACATCTACTCATTCTATTCATCATCTCATACAATCATATTTCTCATTCTTTATATAATTCCTATAATATAATAATGGGAATTTGACCATTCTATTCATCCCCATACAATCATCATTTTTATTCCTTCCATAATGCCTTTATGAGAATGGATTTCTACGCATTCTATGGATTATTATATAACCATATTTACCATGCATTCTATATTTCCTAAATGTTTTCAATCCTTTCATATTGGTGATTGTTGAGAATGGACATGCCCATTCTAATAATATCCTATAATATGATAATAAATATCTTCCCATCCTATTCATTAGCATAAAATAATCATTCTCATTCATTCTATATTTCCTCAATGTTTTGAATGGACATATGTGCATTCTAATAATTTCCTATAATATGATATTATACATCTTCTATTCTATTCATTCTCATACAATCATTATTATCATTCCTTCTATATTATATTTCATTATGAGAATGGACATCTACCCATTATATTCATTCTCATGCAATCATCATTCTCATTCCTTCTTCTATATTATATTTTATGAGAATGGACATCTACCCATTCTATTCATTCTCATACAATCATCTTTCCCATTCCTTATATATTTCAAGAATGTTCATAATGGACATCTTCCCTTTATATTTATTCCCATAAATTATCTTTCTCATTCCTTCTATATTCCTATAATATGAGAATGGGCATCTTCTCATTCTATTCATTCTCATACAATCATCATTTTCATTCCTTCTATATTTTTCATTTATGAGAATGGACATCTTCCCATTCTATTCATTCTTATACAATACATATTTTTCTCTTCCTTCCATATTTGTTGAATGTTCAAAATGGAAATATGGGCATTCTAATCATATCCTATAATATAAGAATGGGCATCTACCATTCTATTCATTCTCATACAATCGTATTTTTCATACTCTATTAACTTAATTATTTAAATGGACATATGTCCCATTCTAATAATTTTCTATAACATGAGAATGGACATCTTTACATTTTTTGATTCTCATGTAACCATCATTCTCATTCCTTCTATATTCCATTTTCAATGAGAATGGACATATGCCAATTTTATTCATTTTCATACATACATCATTTTCCATTACTTCTATATTCCATTTATGACAATAGATATTTTCTCATTTTATTCATTCTCATAAAATAATATTTCTCATTCATTGTTCTATATTTCTTAAATGTTAACAATGGACATTTTCCTATTATATTCATTCTCATACAATCATCATTCTCATTCCTTTTTATATTACATATATTATGAGAATGAACATTTGCATTTTATTCATTCTCATAGAATCATCATTATCATTCCTTATGTATTGATTTTATGAGAATGTACATTTTTTCCCATTATATTCATTCTCATACAACCATATTTCTCATTCCTTCTATATTACTTGAATGTTCTCAATCCTTCCATATTGGTTGGATGTTTAGAATGGACATATATCCATTCTAATCATATCCTATAATATGAGAATAAACATCTTCCCATTTTATTCAATCTCATACAATCATCTTTCTCATTCATTCTATATTGATTGAATGTTCTGAATGGACATATGTTCATTCTAATTAGTTCCTAAAACATGAAAATAGACATCTACCAATTTTATTCATTCTCATTCTATTCATTTTCATTCTCATTCCTTCTATATTCCCTTTATGAAAATGGAAATTTTCTCATTCTATTCATTCTCATACAATCATCTCTCGCATTCCTTCTATATTGCCTATTATATGAGAATGGACGTCTTCCCATTTTATTCATTCTCATAAAATCACCATTATCATTCCTTCTATATTACCTTTGTGAGAATAGATATCTACCCATTCTATTCATTCTCATATAACCATATTTATCATTCCTTTTGTATTTCTTGAATGTTCTAAATCCTTCCAAATGTTCTTAATGTACATATGTCCATTCTATTCATATCCTATAATATGATAATGTACATCTACCCAATCTATTCATTATCATGCAATCAAATTTCTTATTAATTTTATATTGACTGAATGTTTCTAATGGTCATATGCCCATTCTAGTCATTTCTATAACATGATAATGGACATCTACCCATTCTATCCATTCTCATACATTCTCCATTCTCATTCTTTCTATATTCCCTTTATGAGAATAGAAATATTCCCATTCTATTAATTTTCATATAATCATCATTCTCATTCATTCTATATTTCATCTATAAGAATGTACATTTACACATTCTATTCCTTCTATATTGTCTTTATGAGAATAGATATATATCTATTCTCATTATATTAATTCTCATATTCTTCTATCTCATTCCTTCTATATTTTCAAATTATGAGAACGTACACATCTATCCACTAAATTTAAAATTTTGAAATACTCATTAGTATGATAGTATGAGAATGAAAATAGTGGGCTAATTTTGATTGTCATAAAAGTAACATACATGAAATGAGAAAGATGATCATATGAAAATGAATAGAATGGGTAGATATACATTTTCATAGTATTATATGCAATGATTAGAATGTGCATATGTCCATTCTAAAAATTCAGAAAATATAGAAGGAATGAGAAAGATGGTTGTATGATAATGAATAGAATAGATAAAATGTCCATTCTCATAAAGGAAATATAGAAGGAATTAAAATGATGATTATATAAGAATGAAAAGAATGGGAAGATGTCCATTCTCATATTATAGAAATATAAAATAAATGAAATTGATGATTATATGAAAATGAATAGAATTGGAAAAAAATTTCTCATAAAGGAAATATAGAAGGAATGATAATGGTTATTGTATGAGAATGAATAGAATGGAAAGATGTACATTCTCATATTATATGAAATATAGGAGTGATAAATATGATTGTATGAGAATGAATAAAATGGTCATATTTACATTCTCATATTATATGATATGATTAGAATGGGCATATGTCTATTCTAAGCATTCAGGAAATATAGAAGAAATGAGAAACATGACTATATTAGAATGAATAGATTGGGAAGATGTAAATTCTCATTCAAGTTATATATATATAATGAATTAGTAAGATGATTATCTGACAATAAATAGAATGGGAAGATTTCCATTCTCATATTATAGGATATGATTAGAATGGGATTGTGTACATTATAAACATTCAAGCAATATAGAAGAAATGATAAAGATGACTATATGAGAATGAATATAATGGGAAGGTGTAAATGCTCATTCAGGTTAAATATAGAATGAATGAGAAATATGATTGTATGAGAATGAATAGAATGGGCAGATGTACATTATCATATTTAATGTAATGATTAGAATGTGCATATGTCCATTTTAAAAATTAAGGTAATGTAGAAGAAATAAATAATACGGTTTTATGAGAATGAATTGAATGGGAATATGTAAATTCATTGATAAAGGAAATATATAATGAATTAAAATGATGATTGTATGAGAATGAATAGAATTAGAAGATGTCCATTCTCATATTATAGGTAATATATTTGAGAAAGACAATTATATGAGAATAAATATAATGGTCATATGTTCATCTCATAAATAATATAAAAGGAATGAAAAATGATTATTATATGAGAATGAAGAGAATGGGAAATGTCAATTCTCATATTATAGGAAATATATAAGGCATGAGAAAGGTGATTGTATTAGAATCAATAGAATGGGTAGATGTCCATTATGAACTTTCATGCAATATATTTGAATTTTATGAATTAGAATAATGATGATAGTATGAGAATGAATAAACTAGGCATATGTCCATTCTCATATTCTCATTATAATCACTATAGAAGTAATGAGAAAAATTATTGTATGAAAATGAATAAAATGGGTAGATGTCTATTGTCATATTATAGGGAAAATAGAAGTAATGAGAAATATCATTATATAAAATGAATAGAATGAGAAGATTTTCATTTTCATTCTCATCTTATAGGATATGATTAGAATGTAAATATGTCTATTTTGATCATTCAAGAAATATAGAAGGAATGAGAAATATGATAGTATAAGAATTAAAATAATGGAAAGATGTCCATTTTCATAAATGCAATATAGAATGAATGAGAAATATGATTGTATGATAATGAATAGAATGGGAAGATGTCCATTCTCATATTATAGGAAATGATTGGAATAGGCATATGTCCATTCTAAACATTAAAAAAATATTGAAGGAATAATAAAGATGATTGTATAGGAATGAATAGAATGGGAAAATGTCCATTCTCATATTATAGGATATGATTAGAATTGAAATATGTCTATTCTAAACATTCATGAAATATAAAAGTAATGAGAAAGATGATATTATGAGAATGAATATAATGGGTAGATGTATGTTCTCATAAAGGAAATAAATAAGGATTTAGAAATATTATTGTATGAGAATGAGTAGAACAAGAATATGTCCATTCTCATATTATAGGAAATGATTGGAATGGGCATATTTACATTTAGAATCTGAACATTGAGGAAATATCAAATGAATGAGAAATATGATATATATGAGAATGAATAGAATGGACAAATGTTTGGATTCTCATAAAGGAAATATAGAATGAATGAAATATTATTATATAGAATGAGTAGAATTGGCATATGTTCATTCTCATATTATATAAAATTATTAGAATGGGCATATGTCCATTTTGAACATTCCGGCAATATAGAAGGAATGAAAAAGATGATTGTATGAGAATGGATAGAATCGGAATATGTCATTCTCATTCAAGTTAAATATAGAAGGATTGAGAAACATTATTGTATGAGTATGAAAGAATAGAATGGGAAGATTTCCAACCTCATATTTTATGATATGATTATAATGGGAATATGTCCATTCTAAACATTTAGGTAATATAGAAGGAATGAGAAAGATGATTCTTTTAAGAATGAATAGAATGGGTAGATGTCTATTCTTATAGATGAAATATTAAAGGAATGAGAAGGATGATAGTATGATAATGAATAAAATGGGAAGATGTCCATTCTCATATTATAGGCCATATAGAAGGAATGAGAGATGATTACATGAGAATGAATAAAATTGACATATTTCCATTCTCATATTATAGGAAAAATAGGAGTGAGAAAGATAATTATATGAGAATGAATAGAATTCAAGATTTCCATTCTCATATTATAGGATATGATTATAATGTCCATATATACATTCTAACATTTAGGTAATGTAGAAGTAATAGAAATATTATATTATAATAATGAATATAATGGCCAGATGTGTATTCTCATAATGGAAATTTAGAATAAATAAAAAAGATGATTGTATGAGAATGAATAGAATGGGTAGATGTCCATTCTAATATTATATCTAATGATTGGAATGTGAATATGTATATTTTAAACATTCATTTAGGCAATATATAAATATTGGGAAAGATTAATGTATGAAATTGAATAGAATGGGAAGATGTCCATTATCATATTATAGGATATGATTAGAATGGGCATATGTCCATTCTAAACATTCAAGAAATATAGAAGGAATGAGAAAAGATGATGATAGTATGAATGAATTAATATAATGGGAATATGTTCATTCTAATAAAGTAAATATAGAAGGAATGAGAAATATGATTGTATGAGAATGAATAGAATGGGAAGATGTCCACTCTCATATTATAGGAAATGATTAGAATAGGCATATTTCCTTTAAAATTTTGAACATTCAGGCAATATAGAAGGAATGAGAAATATGATTATATTAGAATGAATAGAATGTCCATATGTCCATTTTTAACATTCATGCAATATATAAGGAATGAGAAAGATGGTTGTATGAAAATAAATAGAATGGGCAGATGTCCATTCTCATAAAGGTAGTATATAAAGAATGATCAATATGATTGTATGAGAATGAATAGAATGGGAAAATGGTTGTTCTCATATTATAGGTAATATATAAGGAATGAGAGTTTTTATGATTGTATGAGAATGAATAGAAATAGGAAATATCCATTCTCATATTATAGGATATAATTAGAATGGTAATATGTCCATTCTAAACATTCAAGAAATATAGAAGGAATAAGAAATATGAGAGGATAAGAATGAATAGAATGGGAAGATATCCATTCTCATAAAGGAAATATATAAGGAATGAGAAATATTATTATATGAAAATGAATAGAATGGGTAGATATCCATTTCATATTATAGGAAATTATTAGAATGTGAATATGTACATTTTGAACATTCAAACAATATATAAGGAATGAAAAAGTGATTTTATGATAATGAATAGATTGGGAAGATGTCGAGTTTATTATCATTCAATTTAAAGATAAAAGGAATGATAAAGATGATTGTATGAGTATGAATAGAATAGGAAGATGACCATTATCATATTATAGGATATGATTAGAATGGGTGTATGTCCATTCTAGACATTCAGGAAATATAGAAGGAATGAGAAAGATGATTGTTTGAGAATGAATAGAATGGGTAGATGTCCATTCTCATATTATAGAAATAGTGAGAATTGGCATATATCCATTTTAAAAATTTAGGAAATATATAAGGAATTATAAATATGATTATATGAGAATGAATAGAATGGGAATTAATACTCATTCAGGTTATATATAAAAGGAATTAGCAAGATGATTATATGAGAATGAATAGAATGGGTAGATTTACATTATCAAATTATAGGAAATGATTAGAATGGGAATATGAACAAGATGATTGTAAGAGAGTGTTTAGAATTAACATATGCCCATTCTCATCAAGGAGATATAGAAGGAATGATAATTGGATGATTATATGGGAATGAATAGAATCATCTAATGTCCATTCTCATATTATTGGTAATGATTAGAAAGCACATATGCCCATTTTGAACATTCAAGTAATATAGAATGAATGAGAAAGATGCTCATATGAGAGTTTTTAGAATGGGAAGATGTACATTTTCATATTATAGGAAATTATTAGATTGGGAATATTCCCATTATGAACATTAGGGTAATATAGATTGAATTATAAATATGATTATATGGGAGTGTTTAGAATGAAAATATGTTCATTCTCATATCATACTCAATTATTAGAATGGGAATTTACCCTTTGTGAACATTCAAGTATATTATTATAGAATGAATGAGAAAGATGATTGTATGAGAATAAATCAAATGGGAAGATGTCCATTCTATTTCAAGAAAATTATATGAAATGAATGAGAAAGAGGTTGTATGATAATGAATAGAATGGGAGGATGTCCATTCTCATATTATATGCAATATACTTCCTTCTCCATCGAAATCATACTATGGCCTTCCATCTCGACCAAGCATATGGATAACATCTAATACACTTATCTCGATTCTATGCACCTTTCTTACGATTGTAAATTTAGGTTTCTATCACGACATGCATAGGACACTAATACCACGGATCCACTTGTGGAACACTTAGGACACTTCCTCTCATTCCACGACTTCATGTGAATCCATCGCGACATGCATAGACTCCTATAGACTATTTAAGACCTCTATGGATCTTAATCCACCACAAACATAATTAAACCATTCCAAACCCGTGAAGCAATGAAAATTACCTTGGAATATATTCTCTCCATTGTAGTACCAAAAACACATGAATTTCTGCGGGTGACATAGACTTTTATAGAACTGTCCAAGACCTTTGTGGCTTAGTCAGGGTTTTGTTTGCGCCATCCTTGGAACTCGAAGATGAAATATCTTTGTTATGTCTCATTTTAAATATTTTTAAACATACACATCTTCTCACAACACTTCCTTTTTCCCATGGCCTTGGCTAGACATTTGTGGCTTATTTAGGATTTGTTTGCGTAGATGCTAAAACAATATATAAAGAATGAATGGTTAAATGAGAAGATGTTGATTATATGTGTTATATTTATGAGAATGTTTAGAATGGGAAAAATTTTATTCTCATGGTCTCGTATTAGATTTGGAATTTTCCCATTCTATATATATGTTTTTTATAAAAATGGTTAGAATTGGTAGCTTTTTAAATGCATGTTTTTACTAAAAAAATTATAACAAGAAAAATGGCTCTTATTATCGCTACCCCATACAAATAAATTTCACTTATATGTGGTGCCAAATATTGGAAAAGGAGGGATGAGGAATGGTTTTTGGAAGTTCACATTCTAGAAAATTACCACAATTATTTGTGGTTGTTTCATTCTTTGTCTAACAAACACCAACATATTGGCATTTTGTTAAGCCTAAAATGTATATAAGCTACTATTGTTTGTATTCAAGTTTAACATAGAAACAAAAATGAAATAACATTATCAATACTAAAAATGGAGTTATGTGTTTCATTAAATAAAAAAAGTGGCATGAAATAATCTGCAAAATGTCACAAAGATTCCTGGTACAATTATGATTGGAAAATGGATCCATATATTGATGGGGACATGTTGGTTAGATATTTTGTCAAGCCAAAACATGAGGTTCAACCACGGTACATGGGGTTAAAATCCCTCCTCAAAGACAAGTGAGGCTCCTATTTATTACTAATCTAAAACACAACAGAAATAATATATACAATATTCACACTATTCTAACCATTAGGGTTGGGAAAGAATCCCGAAATCCATATCCACACTAGGTGAAGATGTTGCAGTTTTAGAAATGGAATGGATTGGAAAGGAAATTATTATTATGGAAGAAACATAATGGAAAGGAAATGAGAGGAACATATTTTCTTTCGAGAAAACACAGATCACGAAATAATCATACGAGTTTTAGATAACAAATGTAATGTTTGAAACAATTAAAATAATCGAGAGTGCTAAACAAAGAATAGCTTAAGATTCTAAACATAAGAACAATATCTTAAGAGAGATGAATCTCACAACACAAAGTTTGTAAAATAGCATCGGTTTCTATTCCTCAAATGATTAAAAGAAAACACAAAGTTTTTCTTCTTTACAATAGTTCTCAATATTCCAAAAATCTCAACCCTTTGGAATGCATAAGTATCCCTTATTTATAATAAAAAGAGTTGAGAGAAAATAGGATAAATCCTAGAAAATAGTGTTTTAATGAGAGTCCTATTTTTCTTGACTCTCACGCAGGAGACCAAGTCAAAATTTACTTCCTACATGACGAAACGAAAATGAAAAAGACATGTCAATTTCTAGAAGGAAATGACATGTAACATCATTGCTTATTTTATTTCCTCATCCTTGTCTTCTTCCAGTGATGCCTGATTGTCTCGAAACTCTTAAAACTTCTGGATTATGTCTTGCATTTTAGCTTTATCTAGTACACTAGAATAATCACTTAGAACCTCGTAAGTTTCCTGTGTGTCACTTGCGTTTGCGGGGAAGTTTATTCAATCTTTCATTAATTTTTCTCGGATATTCCAAAACATTCTCAATCTTTATAAATTTATCAATGATGCTCAGATCAAAGATGGAAGTCGGTTCTTGCTCGATCAATTGATGAATTTGTTTATTGAAACCATCAGTAGGTAGAATGGTTAATCCTTCATCCAATACTTTGGGAAAGATTTTAAACACTCTTCTTCTTCGATATTAGTGGTGGCGTTAATCAACCGATCTCTAGATTCTCTCAACTTGCTACAAGCTTCACTGAGAATCTTTATCTTGAACCTGATAGCCTTGGTTAGCTAGAAGTGTTTGTCTGATGTGGAATGACTCCTTCCACTAAGACCTGAGATGGAATTTTCTTCAGTGCATTGAGGGCCTCCAAAGTTAGTTCGAGGTTTCAAGCCTCCTGTGAAAATTCATCATTCATCTTGTCACCATCCTTTTTCATTTCCTCCAAGGATTTATACACCTCTATTGTATCATCAATGACCTTCCTTCCTTGAAGGAGTAACCTTTGAATCCATTCATCCACCATTCTCCCCTTCTCATTGATCTTCTCAATAATAGGCACTGATGAGAAGTCGAACCTGATAGGAGTGGGAGTAGAAGATGATGGGGTTGATTGAGAGGGCTTTGAGAGCTTAAGAAATACTTCTGTCAACTATTCCACTTTCTCTTTTAGCTCATCCCTGCTCACCTTTGTTTCCTTCAGCTTTTGGCATAGCACATTCATGGCATCTTGTGCATCTTGTTGTGCCCCTTCTATTGTTACCTTTCCCAGATCCACCCTTGTAATCTGATAATCGGAAGCTGCTATGTTCTCCTTGGTTTTGTCACCAGAGTGGCAATCTCTACAAAGTTATGTCCTTAGGCATCTACTAAAACCCTTGAAACTATTTTAGGTTTTTAGCAGATTTGGTAGGAGAGACCTTGAGTGAACTGAAATTGAAGGCTAGTAAGGGAACTACCATCTTCCTCTTCCTCAGAGTTTTGTCGACCAACCATTGAGGTAAAATGGAATAATTTTCTCCTATTGGAGGTGTTATGGTTGTATCTATGGGTGGAGGAATATTTTCTTGCAGATTCATGATGACTGTAATTGTAGTGACTATGGGAATAGACTGAGGGAATGAAGGTGTGGAATGAGGAGGAATTTCTATACCCAACATAGGCCCAACAAAGAGAGGTGAAAGATCAGAGAAAATGTTGATCATGGCTGATGAAAGTGGGGTTGAAAAATGTGATGAGGAAGATTGGGGGAGAGGAAGTAAAGAATCTAAGGCCAAAGCTTGAGAAGCAAGGGCAAGGCTTACCTCTGATGAGAAATCATCAAAAGGAGAAATGAGAGGTTGAGCAATCTCAACTTCTAGGAGAATTCCTCCTGTCTCTGGTTGAGGAGGAGAATCTAATACCTCAACTATTTGTGTGGGAGTAGATGATTTAGCCCCTACTTTTCTTCTCTTCTGACAAAATTTAAACTTTATTTGTCTCTTAGTAGGGCTTTTATCCTTTTCCTTTTCTCCCTTGGAGGGTCCCGCTTCTAGAGTAGCTATCTTTGAAAATATCTTTTCTTTATAACTCATTCCCCAAGAAATGAGCCATGCCTTAGTGTGAACAAGGGTTTGAGTAGCTCTCTCGGTGATAGAAGCCTTTTCAAGAATGGACGATCGATGGTAGGGAATCCAAGTTGATCTCCATCATTTGTTCATATCTATGTTTCAAGACACTTTCATCATCTTTGGTGCCTTCTCGGGATATTAGCTGAGATCTAATGCTTGGATTTCTTCAAGATTCAACCTACTATTTTCTTTTCTTCAATGGAAACCTCATCCGAAGATCAACCCAGATGTCCTCTACATGGGGAACATGCAGATACAAGGTTCCATATGACTTAAGGACTCCTTGAATATCAAATCCTTCTCTAAACTTCATATGTTTCTTCAGTTTGTCCTGAAGTTCATGCACCACATTCTTGGCCTTCACCACTATATAAAATGTGTACCTTCCGATGGAAATTGGGAAGGATACAGTGGCCTTGTGTCTGCTTTGTTGGAACTTGTGGAAATCCAACAGTTGTCTAACCAACTCCATAAGGATGAGTTTGTCACCTGGAAACCAGGCAAATGAAAAGGAGTACCATAGAACCTTACCACCCAGAGATAGGTAAACTTCTTGAATTTTAAGAGGATGCAGCCCCATTTTGACACCTCTTCCCATGCCTCATCAGAAACTCTTCTCTTTCTCAGCTCAGGGTCCAACCTACAAATATTTTCATAAAAGAAGGCATCATTCACTCTCCTAAACTGATCTTCATATCCTTTTATTGTCGAGTGAGGAATTACTTGATATATGTGATCAGTTTTTTAGTTCCCTTTTGCATCCAACCTCGGGTAGTTTCTCATACCTGCTACTGCATAGGTGACGTATGACATCATGTAAAACTTGCTAGTAGACAAGACCATTTTCATTTGAGAGTCTATCTCATCACTTATTATGGTGCCCCAATCAATCCCTTGGTCATTCTTCTTAATGACGACCAACAATCGATACATTCACCCTTGGAATTCTTTTGACTCTGGGATCCCAAATAACCAACTCAGTAGGGTGATGATATCACTGATTTTAAGTATAAAATCACTTCTAGGAATTGTCTTAGGAAACCTAGAAACAACTAGCTTAGCCTTGATCAAGAATTTCTTGTTCACGTGCTTGATGGAGTCTTCTTGATCTTTTCCCCGAGATTTCGTATGCGTATTTAATATTTAAATCAACATATTCCATAAATTTGGGCAACTTTAGGAATTTATCGAAGTAATATTTTTCTAATTTTACTATAGACTCTCCTGCTTGATTTCTCATTGAGCGGGAGGCTGAGTCATAGTGAGAAGCACATGCCGAATGAATTCATGACATTAGGTTGATACTTGGAAACCCTGGTGTGAGTGGGAGATCACTACTGACTATTGAATTCATCCATGAATTCATAGAATAATCCTCGACCCTTTTCCGTAAGTCTTCCATGTCTACATTGCTGAGCTTTGTGTCCCAAATGTTATAATTGTAACTTATATAAGAAGAAGAATCTATCTTCTGATATTTGTACTTAATCTTTCGAGACTAAGAAGGGCTTAGGTCTAACATGAGGAGTCTGGAAAATGACTGAAAAAGCAATTGGGTCTAGATGTTTGTTGAACAAGTGAGCAGACCTGCCCTACTATTCGGATGTTGAAACTTGCAAAGCAACCTCGAAACCCGACAAACTGGATTGTGTGTGTCGAGAAACAGAACATGTCAAACACCTTGAAAAACTGAAGGACTGGTGGAATTTGGATGATGTCAAGTAGGTGATAATATCCGACACACTATGGAACTAGAAGAGTGTCTAACACCCGATCAAGACACCTGTAACACTAGCGGAGTGTGGAGGATGTAAGGCACACTGCTGCAAAACCCGATACAAGTGGAGATCCAGGGATGTTAAGCACTTCACAAAACCTGATACAAGTGGAGCTAGGAGGATGTTGAGCACTTGGAGAAACCCGATACTCTGTGGAAGTCAGAGGATGTCGACACCCTGTAAAACTCAAACAAAGGTGTCAGGTTTCTGGGATGTCAGAACATGTAAAATTCCTACCAAGTTCGTAAGTTAGGATTTTTAGATTCTTCTCAAAAATCAAAAGAGTATATCCCATGGGAAAAATAAGAAAACACCCAAAGGGTGAATTCCAAACAAGAGGTTTCATGGGAATACAACAGGAAATGAAGAAAACAACCCAAAACCCTAAACCTAGAGGGAAGAAAAAGAAAAGAGGGAAAAATGCCAAATGAACACCTTAAAAACAACCCCAAAAGACCTCAAAGTGGTAAGAAGAGAAAAATACCTTCAATAAATTTGAAAAATGGTCAAAGACGGATCACGAAATTGATCGAGAGGTTTAGTCAGGTTTGGAGGTTGAAGGAACATGCATGAAAAATCCATGCAATGAAAATATACTAGGTAAAAATGGCATGTAAAATAAACTATTTATAAAGCCTTGACATTAATCACACCTCATTTGACGTGTGTTCCAACTACTAGATAACTCGACATTAATGTCATTTCATCATGCTTGGAGTGTCCAAAACCCGACACAAAGGATTTACTATCAAATCGGGTTTCGGGAAACAATTGTCATGAAGCATGAGATGTTTGGATGTTATCAAGTTCCGAAAACCCGACACAAAGGATCATTTCAGGTTTTGGGTTTCAGGAAACAAGCAACATGGAGCATGCATTTTGCAAGGTATGTTCTGATGCTTCTGAGTTCAAAACCGATACACTGGCTTGTAATCGGGTTTTAGGTTTCGGGAAACAATTGACATGAAGCATGCAAAGGATATGTTTCCATGCAATGGAAACTGGAAAACTGAAAATCTCCTTCAAAGGGAATTTTAAGGAGATTTTGTCAAAAAAATTCTATGGTTATCTCAATTTTAGCTGAAATCACTAAAAATGAGATAACAGACATGATTGTATACAATATAGTCAACATATTTGTGTTAGAATTGTAAGTACATTTTAAAAACTTTATCAATATGCATTTAGTTAATTTGTTTCCCATGTCCTGAATATTGATAAATAATTGGGAAAAAAATTACATTCCAAAATGTTTACTATGCTAAGAAGAAAAAAATTGTCTAAGCTAGAAAAAATTAATTTAATATCAAACTTCTAAGAGCTCAAGGATTTGCAAAGGAGAAATCATAAAAGCTAGCAAAAATCGAATATAAAAAAGTGAAGCTATGACATCTCAAGAAATTTAACCTTTTTTACTTAATGAAAAATCATTCAAGATTTCTATTTGGCGATACCATCAAGCTCCTCCACTATACCAATACCGGACATTTGACTCAAAAAGTGTTAGTTTTCTTATTAACTTTATGCTATGTAATCGTGTGCCTCTTCAACGAGATGCAATATTTCTTCCCTTCAAATAATAATTTGGAGATATTTTGAGATTGAGTTTGAGCATGAAATATAGGATAATGAAATTCAATTTTACATTATTGATGGGAAACACGAGATTTCCAGAAACTTATCTTGGGCTATCCTAATTTTGAATCTATTCATGATAGAATAAATAAAATGTCAAATCATATTCTATCTTCTATAGAAACATTAGAGAAACTAATCAACATTAACAGACAAGAAGATATGGCCAATAAAACAAGGTTTCATACACTATTTATTGATTATTTGTACAAATACAAGTCAAGGCGGCTCTAGAAAAGAGACCACAACATGTTGGTTTTGGCCATGAAAAGTCATAAAATTGGAAGGTATTTATATTTTTACTTCATTTTATTGCACATAGAAATGAACTAAATATAAGTTTATATCTTCTTGTATAACATATGACTAATAAAATTTATTTTTTATGTTCACATATAGTCATTTGAGAGGTAGTTTCTAAATATTTTTGAGATGAAAATGTAGAGAACTTGACCAATAAGTTTCCATTCCTTATTCTTCCAAATGAAATTTGGGACAAATGGGTATTAGTTTTTTATTTGTATGCTAATGGTGGGTTGTTGTGTTGTCCAAAGAAAGCTATTGACCCTGATTTCAAGATAAACTCATTAGACCTACTTATATCGTGTATTTTCAGAGGCACAAAAGTTATTATGAATGAAGAATTATACCTTCTTACAGATAAATGTATTAGTGGTGAATTTTGGTTCAAAATAGAACCTGGTGTGAATGCAATAGCTTTAGAGGACTATTGCAAAAGAGTAAAAGAGAATAGATCCATAAGAGAAAAATTAATATCATATATGCAAACAAGAGTTCTAGAACAAATTTCTCTTATGGGATGTAGTGTAACCAATGTGATTGAGAAGTTTGAAATGCATGACACTCATTTTTCTCAACTTTGTCAAGAGTTTAGAGTGGACAAGAAAATATTGAATCATGGCAAGGGGAGTCAAGGAGATGAGATAAATTATTCAAATAATTTTATTGATCTCCTCGAATTATATGTATCTTCCATTAATATAAATTCACAACCAAGAGAACCAAATACATATGAGTTTACATGTCAATGTTCTTATCCTTTTTGCTAAGAAGAACATTGGGAGGTTTAGAAAACCATCCGTCTCGGCCACTTAGTGTTGAAGTGGTTATTGCTGATTTTTGTAATCTTGTGAGTAAAATATCACAAAAAGATATAATAGACGTTCTCACATGAATCAGTTCAAGTACCATGAACTTTTTATGCATCTTTCTTCTACTGCAACAAGACAAATATATATTTTTATACTTTGGTAAGAATCTATATGAAAAAAAAAAATTAAAAATAACTGCAACCATTTCGAAAGGGTACTATAAGTGTTGAATGGAGATTATGGGCTAAGATGGTTGTCAATAATTTTGAGCATTTCCAATGTACATAGTTCAAATGAAATTTCTCAATGAGGATATGGAAGTAGTAATTGATTGGTCACATGATAAGCCCTTGGATATTGTTAGACCTAGTGATATTGGTGTAGTCATTCCTAAACATCCGTTTAAAAATGAGAGATTTGTGCATTTTTGGGAGCACGTGATTAACAAACACAACATTGATTCAGCCCCCATTTTAATATTATAGGGTGGTACAAATTAAATAAAGATAACACAAAATATTCAAAGGAATTCCCTTATATCTATAGTGGATAATTTAAAGTAGGAAGTCATGATGAAACAATATTATAAACATATGACTGCACCTCTAAGCGATTATCCTTTAAGAATTTGTTATTATTTTTATATTATCCTCTTTTACATAATTTAAAATGGATTGCTATCTATTCTTAACAATGTTTATTATAGATAGTTTTACTATTTAGAATTATTTCCTTGATATAGTATGTTCTTGTATATTACTTTTTTGAGAATGATATGAACTAGAAGATGCCCATTTTACAATATCGATTAATAGAAAAAAATAATACATAAGTCGTTCATTTATATAAAATGGACAAATGCTCTGAGCATTCATACTTATAGCTCTAGATCATTTATAATCCTAGGCCCCAACCATTCACCCTTTTATCTTTGGACCATCGATATTCCCACTCTTGACCATTCACCCTTCTAGCTATGGACCATTTATATTTCCATCTCAATACCATTCATACTTCCAACTCTGGAAAATTCATACTTCCAACTCTGGACCATTCCTACTTCTAACTATAGACAATTCATAGTTCCAACTCCTAACCATTCATACTTCCAACTCCTGCCTATTCATTCTTCTAACTCTAGACCATTATACTTCCAACTCCGAATCATTTATTTTCCCAGATCCTGACCATTCATACTTCCATCTCTAGATCATTTATATTCTCATCTCTAGACCATCTATTCTTCTAGCTCCATATAATGCATGATTCCATCTTGGGACCATACATACTTCTAGCTCTATGACCTTTCATGCTTCTAGCTACAAACCATTTCTACCACCATCGTTTAACAAGAGACCAGTTGTAAGTTCTTCTATTATGAATTTTAATTTCTTCTATATGTAAATAATGAAATGGAAGAATAAAATGATGGACTCAATGTAAGGACATATATGATTATTGGCTTCAATGAAAAATCTCATAGAATTTTGATGCAAAAACAAGTATAGTTTTAAGTAAAGATTCAAGGCCCCGTGATACTCATGAGCCTATGAGAGAACCTGATTATTTATAGGTCGAATATCAACCCCAATAAATTTGGTGAAACATTTTCCCATGGGGAATCCCCTAAACTATAGCGTAGAATTAAAAATGCCAAGAATAAGGAGAGAGAAATGCTTTCTTTAGATGCAGGTGGTGTCGAAGATGGACATGAAAAGAAGGTATCTTTAAGAGGAAAGTGTCGTATCTATTACGGATGATGGAATTTACATCCTATGACCAAGTATACAAGGTCAACTTATGAGTCACTTCTCGCATACTACACAACAAAAATTTTGTGATCAAATGTGGGATATCTTGAGGGTGTTGCCAAAAAGTATTATATGTCTTGAAGAATGATAATTTCAAGGTTATTAATAAGAAAAAGGTGATCAAGAATCTTCTCAATTCTTTCTCATCTTACCATTTTGGTAAACTTGTTTTTATTGGAAATATTATCACCAATTACCAGGATGTAGGTGATATGGGTACAAGTGTAGGAGAAGGTGTTAGGGAAGCCCTTGATGATGATATCGGTGTTGTTGTTGAGTTTAAGGAGGAAGAGGATGATGACATTGATTTTGAGGATGATGATGATGGACAGGATGCCAACAAGTCAAAAGTTATGTAAATGGGTGGTATAGATGATGATTACATAGAAGAATCAAATGAGGGATTGAATCTCTAGGACTTAGATGCTTATATGCTTTAACACAAAATCTCACAAGGTTTTGATGTTATTGACCCTTTGCATAGTTAGATACTTGTTGAAGATGTTTTAAAGAAAATAGAAGATGGAAATGATTGAGATGTGGAGAACAAGCTAGTGATGCTTTTGGATTATGAAAAGTTTGATCTTATTAAATTATTTTTATGTAACAAGCTCAAAACAAATTTTTGTATTCATTTGGCTAGAGTAGAAGATCATAAAGGAAGGAATATGATTGAAGATGAAATGAGAATGGGATATCCTTCTCTTTCTTCTTTCCTTAAGAAGCTACATGATATAAGGGCCACTTCTAAGGAATGAAAAAAGAATCTTCATGGTAGCATTAGGGGGGAATCAAGGAAATTAAGAGATGGAATTAGAGATGGAGATAGGGGAAGGATTTATGTGGAGATAGAGAAATGAAGAATAGCTTGTGGAAATTTTGATTATTAATCATATTCATCTTCTACATGATAATAGATGATTGGTATTAGAAAGTATTGTTTCTAGGATGGTTAGGAAACTTTAGAATACCTAGAACTGATATTGTTGGTTTGATTGTCTACAACATTACCAAATTATGAGGATGTTTCCCTGTTATTAAGGGTTGACAAGTCAAAATGGATTTTCTATCTTGATAATAGCTATAGATTCTTTTATTTCAATCAAAAATATATTTGTATCACTATGTCTAGCTAATGAATGAGGTGTTTTATGAAAAGGTGATGGTAATTTATGGAAAGCAACAAGTCTTAATAGTTGTTCATTATAAGAAAGAAACAACAAAGACATCTCATGTTGCAAGGGTACCCAAATCTTCTGCAAATGACACCCTTGGAAGGTTTCTTAAGGAAGATAGGGTTAGCCAATAATATCAAGTAAAACCAAAAAGGGATCAATGAAAAAAATGATCTGATATACCTTTTACCTTACAAATTTACAATTCATCATGCAGAGAAGATGAGGAGATATAACACTATAGTAGAAGAAAAATTTTGTTGATGAGAATATCCAAGTTTTTGTATCAACTTCCACTCTCTTCTCGAGGATTAAATTTACCTGCTCATACTATTATAATAAAAGTAACCCAATTTTATAATCATGAGAAAGGTGCATGGACTGAGCTCAATCCATTAGATGTTATACATATGCTTGGTCTAGTTGGAAGGTCACAATACGATTATGATGGAGAAGAAATTATATTTCCTGTAATATGAGAATGGAAATATTCCCATTATATTCATTCTCATACAAACATATTTCTCATTCATTTTATATAATTGTCCGGATGAGAATGGACATTATAGTGCCCACTTCCCTTTGAAACCTTTTGATACTTATTCTGATACAGTTGATCACATTATGGACATTATTATGTTTTGATTTAGTATGTTGTTAGACATTTGATCATGGATTATTGTTGATCTTGATTTGGTTATGATGCATGATGATTATTAGAGACACTCATATGTGGATGATGATATACTATTTGACATGGATGTTTTATGGATGTTGTTTGGACATGTGATTTTAGATATTTTATGATGATGATATAGTTGTTGATTAAAACGTAAATGATGTAGTTGTTATACTTTGATGTTTTTGTGATTCATTTAAATAGTTGGTTTGGTGATTATATTTAAATCATATTGATGTTCTGATATGGCCATGAGGTGAAGGAGGTATTTGTATTTTGTAGGTTAAAAACATCACAAAAACATCAGGGATCGAGACCAACCACAATGGAATTCTAGGTGAATTCGACAAGGTCACCATGGCAACTTGTTTTGTGTGTGTGTGTGTGTGTGTTGTATGCTTGTTAGGGATTCCCATGCGAGGATTTCCTTTATATGTGACCATGGGTTTGTATATTTTATTAATTTGGTGTAATTTTATTTATTATTGTATGTATTTTATTAGTAATGTGTTCCCCTTATTTTAATTAAATTGTGATAGATTAATGTGATAAATCTTATGATTAAAATTTAAATAAATTAAATTGGGATATATAAAGTAATTATAAGAGTTGTTGGTTGTTTGTATTAAATTTGTAAGGGATGTGTAAGTTGTGCAAGAGCTTGTGTAAGTCGGTTTTGGAGTATAAAATACTCCACCTCCATGACAAATCTGAATTTTTCCTTGGCGACTATTTTTAGAGGCTTGTGGGACAAGTAAAACTTGTCCCATGCCTCTAAATTTAATTTACCAACCATAATTATGGTTGGAGAAGTTATTTGTGACTTTTATAATGCATTTTATTAAGTCATTTTGCATGTTTTAATTGCATTTTCTTACATTTTATTTAATTTTTGTCCCTTGAGGTGTGGGCTTTTGGAGTATACAAGTAACTTGTCATTTTTCACCCACCTCTTTATTGTGCTTGGGAGAATGGATTTTGTATTTTGTGTTTAAATTGAGGATGTGCGATGTGGAATCCTACATGGATCCACATCATCCTCTTCTCTCCCTCTTTTATATAATTCAAACTCCTTGCTTGTTTTGGGGTTGTTGAACCTTTTGCATTCTTCCTTGGGGCGCATTTTTACTATTTGAGCTCTTGTGGATTGTGGAGGAATTTGGAGATAACTTCATACTTGGCATTGCTGTTTGAATTGTGTTCTTGGCATTTGAAGCTTGCTATTGGAAACAAAAGTAACCATGGAGAGGTAGGAATTTAACTCTCCTTTTTATGATGTCATTTTCTTGTTGTGTTGTGTGAATGGTGCATGCTTTGATTTATTTGTTGGCTAGTTGGGTAGACTACCTTAGGGAAGGTGTAGGAGAAGGCTATGGGGAATCCATGTGGGGGCATAAGGAATGCCATTGGCATCGAGTTTTGTGGAGGGAGTTTGGGTTTGGGATCCACCATGGAAAAAAATAGATTGCATTTGTTACTTTGTGGGGGCATAAGGAAATCTGTGGGGGCATAAGAAGGAATTTGTGGGGGCATAAGGATATGTGTGTGATGAATTATTTTGGCGCTTTTGTCTCGTGGATGCCCAATTCCCAATTGGGGGACATAAGTAGCTTCCCCATAGACCTTTCTCCTTTGGAATGTTTTTAAATTGTAGTTGTGAACTGTTGTTTTGTGTTGAAATATGTTTTATATTGCATTATGCATGTTTGAAAGAATGTTGTGTGTTGTGGAAGCCTAGTTGTTTCCATGGGTTGAATTGCATCTCTTATTGTGTTTTGGTTGGGGCTCGGGGGCCAATGATGAAGGAAGGATTCTCCTTTCATTGGATGTCTTGGTTGGGTGGAGAGCATTGCCTTTCCCCCACTTTTGTTGTGATCAACTTGGAGAAAGAGAAAACTTGCATGTTGTTGTTCTGGAGCAAAGGAAAATGCAGTTTTGATAGTCCTTTGAGAAACAAATTTATTTCATTGTAACCTTTCCCACTATGTTGTGGATGAAATTGTAACATTTTTATTGTGAAGAAAATATGTTGTAATTGGATTGAAAGTGTTTATTTGAATTGTGAAAGACAAGTATATTCTATTCTAGTTATTTGAAAGAAAGAATTAGAAATGTGTTATTTACATCCAAAACATGGAAAGATGTAAAGATGTATTCCTTTTGGATTAATAAAGAATTGCAAGTTCATCTCTCATTTCATTTTTGGGTTGAGTTGGAATATCAAATTGTGATTGGAATCTCTGTTTAGTTACAACGGAAAGAAAATATGTATGAAGGAATTTTATTGCTTGTTTTCTTTTGGAAATATATGAAATTGGAAATCGAATTTATCATCTAGCTTTGAAATGAATTTCTTACATAAAACTAAATCTATTAGACCAAATTAGAATTTCAAAATTACACTTAAATGATAAATTGATATACAAAATTTTCCTTGAAGTGAATCTTTGCGTGCAAATTTTAAAACTAGTAAATTTAAATAAAATGCACAAATGACTCGCCCTTAATAATCAAATTGGAATTTATATAATTTAGCATTCTAAAATATTAAAAACTCAAATTGACAAATAACACTTAGGAAGACAGTTAAATTAATGCAAAATTGAATCCAATCCCTCCAACAATCGCTTTTCTCACAATTATTGGAAAAATGCAACCTAAAATCAATTAAACAAATTTACCTTCCTAAAATACTTTTAACCCTCCTAGATCAATCCTCCATGTCTATTTGGCATGTTGAGTGAAGGAGGAGATACAATTTAATCAAATTTAGAAGTTGGAAATTACCAGCTTGACTTTTTAAAAGTCTACGATAATTTTTGTAAAATTTACCCTTGAACTTTACCAAAACTAAAATTTATGTTTTCTATGCAAAGAGGGTATCAAGATCTTTCCATAAAGTATTCATTTTCCCGAAATTGAGCTTTCTAGCTCAATTTATGGCACTTTGAAGTTTTTTTTTCCTCATGGCGGGAAAATTTGGGAAAATTTTCCCAAGGCGGAGCCCCATGAGCCTCAAAAAATTCCTATTAAAAATCCTTAGGAATTTTTTTAAAAAAATTTGGCTTAGGAAAATTTTTGAAATTTCCTCCGCCAAACCGTAGCCAATCATATATGGCCACATGTCCTCACGGGGCAGCAACAAAGGCGCAGCCTTTTTTTTTGTCCTTAGACCTTTTGAAAATTATGGAAAAAAATTCCATTTCTCCCCGCCGGCCCGTGGCCTATCACAAGCTGCCACATGGTAGCTTTGGGTGTTTTTGGAGGGGGTAAAACCCTCATAACCCCTTTTCATTTTGAAAATTTTTATTTGGAAACTTTTTGTGTTTCCTCCCACGGCCCCACACTCCTGCCTCTCTCGGAGAAACCTCTTCCGTAGGCGCGTGGACCCGCGTGCACCATATTACCCTTTTACCCCCTTTGGAAAAGTTGCTCCAAAACTTTGTCACCATGCCTTTCCCTATCCTTCATCCCCATGATGGCCCATTGAGCTCCATGTGTCCCTAATGGACCCACGGGCGTGTGGGCGTTGTTTGGTTTTCTCTCCTCTTGGGCAAAATGCCCCAAATTCTTTCGTTGCTCCGCCCTTCCCTTTTTCCCCAACGACTACTCCGAGGCTACCACATGTCCTCGAGGACCCATGGAGGCACGGGTGCAAATGGGAAATTTCTCCCACACAAGGGAAAAATTCCAAATGCCACCCCGCGACCCGCCATCCCAAATTTTTCCTTTCACCCCTACTTGACACATGTCCCCTTGGGAAAATTTGACCAATCCATATCTTGAGTTTATGAAGGAGTTAGGACTTGTTTATATCACCGAAAAGGTGAGAAAATTTCCTATCTAATGTAAATGATTTAGGGAAATTTTGGAAGTTTTAAGTATGAGAAAAATCAAGTTAAAACTCTGATCCTGTTAGAGAGTGGGTATGTGGGTAAATTTCTCCCTGAACGTAACTGAAACTTCTAACCCTAAAATGTGAACCTTGTGACCTCTGATAATTGTTTTGAAGTAAAAATATGTTCTAGTAATTTATATTTGTTTTGGAACCTAATAGGGCCAAATTTTGTCTTACAACTTGGTTGTGGACACTTCTAATCAAAAATAAATTATACCATAATTTTCTAACTAATCCTAGGTTGTTTCTTGGGTCTCAAGTGGGTTGTTTTAATGGGCATCACACTTGGTATCAAAGAAGTGGTTCAAAATCTTGGACCATTGGGCACACTAGAAAACTTGGGACATGAAACTTAAACCTAGCACACTTTTAAATCTAGAAAACAACTTAGCTAGAATTTGTATATTTTAATAAACATGGAAGTTGTGTAAAACTTAGCAAAATGAACTAACTCTCACTTTTGTATTTTCAAGAGGCTCAGATGGAGTGAGAAGAACCTTCACAGAGACTCAAAATCACCACCACCACCACCATTGGATTAGGGTGTAGCAGTTATCCTACCTTAGATTCTACAGACCCTTCAAGATGTTAATGCCACTATACGCGGAGGATTAGGAGGAAGACATGCAACTAGCCATCACAGAGCCCCTTCTTGTAGTGCCCACTTCCCTTTGACACTTTTAGATACCGATCTTGATAATATTGATCTCATTATGGACACTATTATGTTTTGTTTTAGTATGATGGTTAGATGTTATATAAGGGATTATTATTGATCTGGATTCAGTTATTATGCATGATGATTACTAGAGACATTTTTTTATATGTGGATGCTGATATACTATTTGACATGGACATATTATAGATGTTTATTCGGACATATGACATTTGATATTGTGACTAGACCTAGTATGGAATATTATTGATGATGATATAGTTGATTAATTAATTGAAAATAATAATGTTGAATTCTTGATGTTGTTGTGATTCATATGTTTAGATGATCTTGAGATGTTGTTTATAACATTTTGGATGTTCCGATATGGTCATGAGGTCAAGGAAGGAGGTATTTACGTTTTGTGTTTAATGTATCACAACAATGTCGGGGACCTGAGACTAACCATATTGAAATTATGGGTGAATTCAATGAGGTAACCATAGCAATTGTTTTGTGTGTGTGTGTGTGTGTGTGTGTTATGTTAGGGATTCCCATGGGGAATTTCCATTATATGTGACCGTGGGTTTATGTATTTATTAATGTGGTTTCTTTATTAATGTTTGCATGTGTTTATTTTGTGATGTGTTACCCTTTTCATTAATTTATATGTTGTGTTAATGTTGTGAATAATCATATGTTAAAATAAATAAATCAATATGTCATAAGAATGTAATTAATGAAGTTGTTGCTCTTAAATGTAATGTTGTAAGAAATGTATAAGAACTTGTAAGGGATATGTAAGAGAATGTAAGAGATATTTTGGAGTGTGAAACACTTCATCCTCTTGGGAATTCAAATTTTCCTTGGGGTCTATTTTTGAGGCTTGTGGGACAAGTTAAACTTTTCCCACACCTCTTAAAATTATTCACCAACCATACATATGGTTTGAGGTTAAATTTAGACCTTTTAATGCATTTTGAAATGACTAATTGTAAGTTTTAATTGCACTTCTCTTACATGTTTTAAACTCAGTCCTTTTGGGGTATGGGTTATTTTAGAGTGTGTAAGTCAATTTGTTTTTTTATTTATAATGTTTAGGTGAATGATGTTCAATATGATCTTGGGGTTGAGAAAGAATGATGTGGCATCCCACATGGATCCACATCATCCTCTTCTCTTCCCTCTCCTTTAAAATTTTAACTCCTTGTTGGGGGGTTGTTGAAACTTTACTTATTCCTCTTGGGGTGAATTTTTATTTTTGTTTTGGAGCTTTGCTTGTGAAAGGAGTTTGGAATCATTTGCATGCTGGTGTGTTGCTGATTTTGGACTACATTTTGGCATTGGGAAGCTTGTTGATCTTGGGACAAACTCCATTATGGAGAGGTAGGAACTTGAACCTTTTGAAAATGTTTCTTCTCTTTTTGTGCATGTTTAAAATGGTGAATGTTTTATGTGTGAGTTGGCTGGTTGGGTAGACTTATTAGGACATGGTGTAGGAGAAGGCTATGGGGATTTAAAATGGGGAGGGCATAAGGGAATTCCAATGGAATATTTTTTTATTATGGAGGGAGTTTGGGATTAGGATCCACCATGAAAAATAAATATCTTTCATTTCTTACTCTTGGGGGCATAAGGAGAAACTTTGGGGGGGGACATAAGGAGGAATTTAGGGGACATAAGGGTATGTGAGATGGATTATTATTGGTGGGTTGTTCAGGTGGATTCCCATTTCCCATTGGGAGGCATAAGTAGTTCCTCATAGATCCTTGCTCTTTTTGGCTTGCTTGATGAAGCCTCTGTTTATTTGAACTTGTTTAATGTAGTTGTGAACTACATTCTTCTTGAAATGTGTTTTTGAATGTGAAAATTTTACATGTTTGTTGTGGAAGCCATTGTTTCCATGTGTTGTATTGCATCTCTTATTTCAATATGGTCAGGGCTCAGGGGGCAATGAGGAAGATGGCTTCTCCTTCTCATTGATATCTTGGTCATGGGTGGAGAGCGTTGCCTTTCCCCTTTGTTGTTGTTGTGATCAAGATGAAAAGATGAAGAAACTAGCATGTTGTTGTTTTTTAGCAAGAAGAATATAAAGTTTGACAATCCTTCTTTGAGAAAGTTCATTGTAATTCTTCCCACTTTGGAGTGGATAAGTTGTATAAATATTTGTAATGAGAAATTATTTGTGTTGGTAATGTGAGATGAAATTGGAATGTGAAATGTAAAGGAGTTATATTCTACTCTCTATTTTGAAAATAAATGTGAAAGGATGTTACATGCATTGTATATTGTATTTTAGAAATCAAATGGAAAAGAGAAGATTGTAAATTTTTAATTAGAAATAACTAAAGGATTCTATTATTTTCTCAAGATTGTATTGTGTATTGGATTTGAATTATTATTGAAGATTGAAATCTCTGTGTGTAAAGAAAATGCATAGGAAGGAAAAGACAGTGTTTTGTTCTCTTTGAAATGAGTTGAATTTGGAAATCAGGGTTTTATATAATTGTTATTGAATGGATGACTAATCAATTGAATGCATTAGACTAGAAATAAAATGAATTCCCACACTTGGAGAATGGAAAAAAATGTTTAAGAACCTTTAATATTTGATCTTTGTTTTATTTCATAAACCTGCAATCAAATTTATCAAAGAAATGAGAAGTTCAAACTTGCACCGAGCAATAAGTTACGAAACATTAAAATTTATATGTAGTAAGTCCTAAGGAACTCAATTGGACATTAAAACTTAAGAAAGATCTTTGAGAACTTGTAAAATTAAAATCAAACTTGCACAATTGTTTTGTTGCCCAATGATAAAAAAATTAAATAAATATCAATTATAACTCAATCAACTAAATTGACCTTGAAACCTTTCTCAAATTCATCTAAAAAAAGCCTCCATGTTTGTTTTACATGTTGAGTAAGTAAGAGAACAAATTTGAATAAAAATTTACAAGTGAACTTCTCCTAGTTTTGTTCTGCAAAAGCCTACAGATTTTTTTCATTAAATTTACCACTTAAACTTCATCAAATTTCAAAATTTATGAATCCTGTGTAAAGAAGAATTTGAGAGATTTCTAGAAAGTCCTTGTTTTCCCAAATCTGAGCTTCCTATCAAAAGTTATGGCCATTTGAAGTCTTACTTCAAATTGGCATTCAAAAAAATAAAATAAATCTAACTCTTAACTTTAATTTTTGACTTTGGAAAAAATTCCACAAAAATTTTGCGGCCCCGCCATCCCCTGAACCAATCAAAACCTACCACATGGCACCTTAGAGGGGTGGACCAAATTTTAAAAAAAAAAATTGAAATTTTTACCTTGGGAAAACTTTCCCACTTCTCCCGTAAACCCATGGCCAATCACGTGCTAACACATGGCTAAGCGAAGCGCAGGAGGTTTTTGGACTTGGTGTTTTTGTTCCCTTTGGAAAAAATTCCGTTTTCCTCTACACCCGCACCAACACCCTACCTTGGAAATGTCCCTTCCACGCAAGTTTTGGACCTTTCTCCCTTTTTGGCAATATGCCTTAGGTTTTCCCACTCGCCCCATCACCCGCACCTCACCATGGTTTAACACATGGCACCCTTTCTTCCTTCCTTCGAAGGAGGTACACATGAAATTTCTCCCTTTTGATTTTTACCCTAAAATCCTAAATATTTTTCCACTCCCCGCATGTGCATTTTTCCAACACCAATACGGAGTGACACATGGCATCATAAAGTCAGCGTGGGTGTGGACCAATTTGGTTCCCTTACACTTTTTGGTGAAAGAGACTTAAATCCTCAACCCACTCCGTCGGCCCGCCGCTCCTCCCAACCAACATGGAGGTGACACATATCTCCCTCACTAGGCTCACGGGTGCATGAAGGTGATTTGTGCTTTTGCACCAAAGGAGGGAAAATACATTTATTTTTCCCCACCCCACCGGCCCGCACATGGGGAAAATTTTCCTCCCTAAGCCCGCGGACTATCCCTTGGGAAAATTTCTCCCCTAAAGTCCACCGGCTCATATCTTGCAAAATATAAGGAGTTAGGAGGACTTCTTTATATCACTGGAAAGGTGAGAAAATTTCCTATCTAATGGGAATGATTTATGGAAATTTTAGAAGCATTGAGTATGAGAAAAATATTTGAAACTTAGAGCCTACTAGAGAGTGGGTATGGGGATAAATTACTCCTTGAACCTAACTAAAACATGTAACCCTAAAATTAGAACCTTGTGAACTTGTTATTAGTTAATCAAGGAAACATATGTTGTAGTACATTGGTCTTGTTCCAGAACCTGTTAGTGAAAACTGATGTCTTACAACCTGGTTATAGACACTTCAAATCAAAAAAAAAATTATCCATAATTTTTCTAGCTAACCCTAGGTTGTTTCTTGGGTCTCAAGTGGTTGTTTAACCAGAATCACACTTGGTATCGAGAAGTGGTTCAAAGGCTTGGACCATTGGGCACACTATAAAACGTGAGACATGAAAATTTAAACCTAGCACACTTTAAATCTAGAAAACAACTTAGCAATAATATGTATGTTTAGTAAACATGGAAGTTGTATAAACTTAGCAAAATGAACTAAATTTCACTTTGGTCTAGCAGGGAGGCTCGAGACAGTGAGAGGAACCTTCACAGAGACTCGAGACTCACCACCACCACCACCACCATCAATCAAGGTGTGTAGTAGATATTCTACCTCAAATTCTACACCCTTTCAGGATGTTAATTCCATTATATGCGAAGGATTAGGTGGAGGACAGGCAGCTAGTCATGAAAGATCCCTTCTATTGAGGGTCGGTATCTCCTCGACTCAAGAGGATTATAGAGGAGAGAACTCCCATGTGGAGTCATCCAGAGCAGAGTCACCACCTAGGAGACAGGGTGATAGAGTTCCAAAGCATAGAGAGAGGTCTCGGAGCCCTAGGCTTAGGGATGAGCGTGTTGAGAGACCTAGAGGCCGACAAACCACAATAGCAGATCACATTAGGGAGATCCTGAAGCTTCATCTCTCACATTACTCAGGTGACATGGGTGGATTTCAGGCAGAGGCCTAGCTAGTGAGCTTGGGTTGTTGCTTCAAACTTTGTCCTTGTTCTAGCAACACAAAATCTCGTGTTGCGATCCATCACTTGAGGGATGGAAAAGGAGTATGGTGGAGGACATAGGAGCAGAAGTTCCATGTAGATTCAGAGATAGTGACATGGGAGCTATTTGAGGAGAGATTCAGGAGCAGATATTTATCATGGAGGTTCATACAAGCATAGGATCGATGAGTTCCATGACCTTCAACAGCTTCTCTTTTAGTAGCATAGTATGAGAGTAGATTTCTAGATCTACTCCAGTATGTAGAGTATATGTAGGATGAGAAGGTGTGGATTCACAGGTTCATCTAGGGCCTAAATTTAGATATTGGAGGTGCAGTGTAGATCCACTATCCATGCAGACATTAGCAGAGGCTATCGAGAAGGCCTATATTGTAGAGGAGACTCAAGGTAAGACCCAGCAGGCTAGAGACCGAGTCTGGATCCACATTCAGCAGATGGGATGGTAGGTCGAGGGGTTTGGTACCTCTTCTTCATAGTGGCAAGGGTACAAACATACGTCATCCTTTAGGCACAAAGCAGCAGCAGCAAGCAGTCCCGCCACCTCATAGACCTCCACAGAGAGCTAATGCACAGAGAGGTCGGAGTATGGGGCCTCCTCCTAGGGGTCCCATCAAGACACAGGGTGGACCTAGAGCTCAATCAGTAGGAGATCACCAGCAGAGACCTCAGCAGACCACAGCCAGATCATCAGGATCCACACCAAAGGCTTATAGGGCACCTACTGGAGGTGCTACTCATTGGGGAGGATCAGGAGGATGTTTTGGATGTGGAGTTATTGGACATTTTTCGAGAGATTTTCCTCATAACCTTAACAAGGGTAAGGCATGGATGTAAGAGCCGATTGTTGGTGACATGGGACATAGCCACTAGATTTATGCAATGGTTGAGAACCTCTAGGAAGAGCATCAGAGCACATTCATTAAGACCACATGTAGCATTGGTGGTATTCCTACCTCTGTATTGTCTAATTCTGGTTCTTCTGATTCTTTTATTACATCATCTTTAGTAGAGTGATGCAGGCTGGTGGTAGTAGGCAAAGTCTTAGTTGGAATGTCAAGATGGCTTCTGGAGCCAAGATCTTTGTATAATCCTTAGTTAAGGAGTGTGTAGTGGATTTGGGACCTTTCACCACTACCTCAGATCTCTGTATTCTTCCTTTGGGCTCGTATGGAGTCATTTTGGGTATGGATTGGTTATCTACACATAGGGCTAGGATGGATTGTTATCACAAGACTATAGCTTGTGTAGATGATTTGGGAGTTGAGTCAATGATTTTAGGGATCAGGAGACCCATTTCTATTCGCACCATCTCTGTTATGCAGCTTAAGTGATTTGTGCAACGGGGTTGTCATATGTATGCCATTACATCAAGATGATGATCGTAGGATGGGTCTAGTGGACCATCACTAGATAATCATCCCATCTTGAGAGAGTTTTCTAATGTTTTTCTGGGAGCTACCAGGGTTACCACCCCCACGTGAGATTGATTTTCATATAGATCTAGTTCCTGGAGCAGATCCTATCTCACGAGCACCTTATAGGATGACCACCCCAGAGCTCTGTGAGCTCAAGTTGCAGCTTGAGGGCCTTTTGGAGAAGGGCCTTATCCATCCTAGTGTATCCCCTTGGGGTGCACCGATGATCTTTGTGAAGAAGAAGGATGGATCCTTACGGTTGTGTATTGATTACCGCCAATTGAACAAGGTAACGATCAAGAATCATTATCCTCTTCCTCATATTGATGACTTGTTTGATCAAATGAAGGGAGCCACAGTTTTCTCTAAGATTGATCTCAAGTCAGGCTATCATCAGTTAAGGATTATGGAGGTAGACATTCATAAGACTACTTTTTGTATGAGATATGGGCACTATGAGTTCACAATGGTGCCTTTTGGTTTGACTAAATTCCCCTGCAGTGTTTATGAGTTTGATGAATGGGGTATTCAGACCTTTTAGATCACTTCACGCTCATCTTCCTAGATGACATTTTGATATACTCACGTACACATGAGGAGCATGAGGGCACCTTCGTTAGGTTCTTCAATGTCTTCGTGAGCAAAGCAGCTTTACGGGAACTTGGAGAAGTGTGCTTTCTTTCAGATAGAGGTGCAGTATTTGGGCCATATCATTTCTAGGGAAGGTATCACAGTTGATCCTTCCAAGATTAGAGCCATTATGGATTGGCTAGCACCCACTATAGTGACCGAGGTGCACAGCTTCATGGGATTAGCAGGTTACTACTAGATTTGTTCAGGACTTCTCTCGATTACACACCCTATCACTTCCCTTTAGAGGAAAGGGAAGAATTTTGTTTGGTCAGATAGATGTGAGCAGGCCTTTAGGACACTGAAGGAGTGCCTCACTATAACACCCATTCTTGCAGTGTCAGATCTAGAGGGTGAGTTCTTTATTTACACAGATGCTTCTTTAACATGGCTTGAGGTGTGTTGATGTAGGATGGCAGAGTTGTAGCTTTTGAGTCTCGAAAACTCAAGGATCACGAGCTTAATTATCCTACCCATGATCTTGAGCTTGGCGGTGGCAGTTGCATGCTTTGGTTAGTTAGATGGAGACATTTTCTTCTTGGATGGAGATTCACACTCAAGATAAATCATTTGAGTCTTCGCCACCTCTTCACGTAGCCCAATCTCAATGCTCATCAACGACGGCGTTGGATGGAGTTTCTTTGTGAGTATGACATGGAGATCAAGCATGTGAAGGGGAAGGAGAATGTGGTAGCAAACGCTCTCAGATGGAGACATGTGGCTATGGCCACTATAGTGAGAACAAATTTACAGGAGCAGGATTCTTCAGCAGCTTCCTCTTGATAGCTTCTACATTACAGTATGAGCAGAGATCGAGTCACAGAGACCCCTTGAGGGGAAGTTTGATGGTTTTCCTTAGAGGTAGATGGTCTTCTCAGAACATAGGGCCGGATATATGTTCCTAGAGATGGAGGCTTGAGGAAGGACATCTTGGTAGAGGCACATCATGCACCCTATTTAGCCCATCCCGGGTGAAGAAGATGCACGCTACTTTGAGACAGTTGTATCATTAGAGAGGACTTCATAGAGACGTGGCCCAATTTGTGTCACGGTGTTTAGAGTGCCAGAGTTAAGGTCGAGCATCAACATCCAGATGGGCCTTCTTTATCCTCATGCTATACCGAAATGGAAGTGGGACACCATTTCCATGGATTTCATTGTTGGGCTACTAATGTCGAGATATCACCATGATGCCATTATGGTCACGGTTGATAAATTGACAAAAGTGGCTCACTTTTCTCTAGTGAAGACCACTTATATAGCTAGAGTAGTGACACGAGTATATTTGGATGAGATTTTTAGGTTACATGGGATTCCATGAAGATCATTTGTGACCACGATCCTTTGTACACTTCACACTTCTGGACTACCATGCAGTATGTCCTCGGGATGAGGATCAACTTCAGCACAACATATCACCCTAAGACAGATGGATAGACTAAGTGAGTGAATCAGATTTTAGAGGATATGCTTAGGATGTATGTGATGGATCAGTAGTCTAAGTGGGAGGAGTACTTGTACTTAGTGGAGTTTGCCTACAATAATAGTTTTTCAGAGTTCTATAGGCATGGCTCCTTTTCAAGCCTTATATGGTAGAGAGTGTAGGACACCTCTTAGCTGGGACAGGTTAGAGGATAGGGTATCTCTTGGACTAGCTCTTTTACAGGACATGGAGCATAAAGTAGTGTTGATAAGGCAGAGATTGTAGGAGGCACATGATAGGTAGAAGAAGTATGTGGATCAACATAAGATTGATCATATTTTTGATGTGGGCATGAAGGTGTTCCTTCGTGTCAGGCCACACAAGAGCCCTATTCGTTATGGAAAAGGTTCTGAGTTAGCTCCTATATTCGTTGTTCCTTTTGAGATCTTGGAGCGTATAGTCCCTTTGGCCTACCATCTAGCATTACCACCCATCTTGTCTTGCGTACATGATGTGTTTCATTTTTCGGTTCTTAGGAGATATATTACAGATCCTTCTCATGTGTTGGATTGGACATCATTGCAGGTGCAGGATCAAGGGTAGGTGATGGTGGAGCCCATTTTTATCATAGATCACATGACCGTGGGCCTTCAAGGTAGAGAGATTGATCAGTACCAGGTGCAAAGGGGGACAGATATGCATGAGACTACGGCCACTTGGGAGGATGCCACTTCATTACGAGTGCAGTTTCCACATTTGTTCTAGTGACTTCCAGAGGAAGTCGAGTCTAAGGGGAGGGGGATGTAGTGCCCACTTCCCTTTGACACTTTTAGATACTTGATCTTGATACTTGTTGATCTTATTATGGACACTATTATGTTTTGTTTAGTATGATGGTTAGATGTTAGATCATGGATTATTATTGATCTGGATTCAGTTATTATGCATGATGATTACTAGAGACATTTTTATATGTGGATGATGATATACTTTTGACATGGACATATTATAGATGTTGATTTGGACATGTGACATTGATATTATGAGTAGAATAGTATGGAATATTATTGATGATGATATAGTTGATTAATTAATTGAAAATGATAATGTTGAATTCTTGATGTTGTTGTGATTCATATGTTTAGATGATCTTGAGATGTTGTTTATATCATTTTGATGTTCTGATATGGCCATGAGGCTAATGGAGGTATTTGTGTTTTGAAAGTTAAAATATCACAACAATGTCGGGGACTGGAGACTAACCATATTGGAATTTTGGGTGAATTCAACAAGGTCACCATGGCAACATGTTTTGTGTGTGTGTGTGTGTGTGTGTTGTGTTAGGGATTCCCATGGGGGATTTCCATTATATGTGACCATGGGTTTGTGTATTTATTAATGTGGTTTCTTTATTAATGTTTGCATGTATTTATTTTGTGATGTGTTACCCCTTTTCATTAGTTATTATATGTTGTGTTAATGTTGTGAATAATCATGTGTTAAAATAAATAAATCAATATGTCATAAGAATGTAATTAATGAAGTTGTTGCTCTTAAATGTAATGTTGTAATAAATGTGTAAGAATGTAAGAATGTGTAAGGGATATGTAAGAGAATGTAAGATAGATTTTGGAGTGTGAAACACTTCATCCTCTTGGGAATTCAAATTTGTCCTTGGGGGCTATTTTTGGAGGCTTGTATGACAAGTTAAACTTGTCCCACACCTCTTAAAATTATTCACCAACCATACCTATGGTTTGGAGGTTAAATTTAGACCTTTTAATGCATTTTGAAATGACTAATTGTAAGTTTTAATTGCACTTCTCTTACATGTTTTAAATTCAGTCTTTTTGGGGTATGGGTTATTTTGAGTGTGTAAGTCAATTTGTCATTTTATTTATTATGTTTAGGTGAATGATGTTGACTTTGATCTTGGGGTTGAGGAAGAATGATGTGGCATCCCACATGGATCCACATCATCCTCTTCTCTTCCCTCTCCTTTAAAATTTGAACTCCTTGCTTGTTTGAGGGTTGTTGAAACTTTGCTTATTCCTCTTGGGGTGAATTTTTCTTGCTATTTTGGAGCCTTGCTTGTGAAAGGAGTTTGGAGTCATTTGCATGCTGGTGTGTTGCTGATTTTGGACTGCATTTTGGCATTGGGAAGCTTGTTGATCTTGGACAAACTCCATTATGGAGAGGTAGGAACTTGAGCCTTTTGAAAATGTTTCTTCTCTTTCTATGCATGTTTAAAATGGTGAATGTTTTATGTGTGTGTTGGCTGGTTGGGTAGACTTCTTAGGACATGGTGTAGGAGAAGGCTATGGGGATTTAAAATGGGGGCATAAGGGAATGCCAATGGCATCAGTTTTATTGTGGAGGGAGTTTGGGATTGGGATCCACCATGGAAAATAAATAGCTTGCATTTCTTACTCTTGGGGGGGCATAATGGAGAAACTTTGGGGGTGGATAAGGAGGAATTTGGGGGCATAAAGGGTATGTGAGATGGATTATTATTGGTGGGTTATTTGGTGGATTCCCATTTCCCATTGGGAGGCATAAGTAGTTCCCCATAGATCCTTTGCTCTTGTTGGCTTCCTTTGATGAAGCCTCTATTTTATTTGCACTTGTTTAATGTAGTTGTGAACTACATTCTTCTTGAAATATTTTTTGAATGTGAAAATGTTGCATGTTTGTTGTGGAAACCATTGTTTCCATGTGTTGTATCGTACATCTCTTATTTCAATATGGTTGGGGCTCGGGGGCCAATGAGGAAGGATGGCTTCTCCTTCTCATTGATATCTTGGTTGGGTGGAGAGCGTTGCCTTTCCCCCTTCCTTTTTGTGATCACGATGAAAAGATGAAGAAATTAGCATGTTATTGTTTTTTAGCAAGAGGAATATACAGTTTGATAAAGTTCCTTCTTTTGAGCAAGTTCATTGTAATTTTCCCACTTTGGAGTGGATAAGTTGTATAAATATTTTTAATGAGAAATATTTGTGTTGGTAATGTGAGATTGAAAATTGGAATGTGAAATGTAAAGGAGTTATATTCTACTCTCTATTTTGAAAAGAAATGTGAAAGGATGTTACATGCATTATATATTGTATTTTAGAAATCAAATGGAAAAGAGAAAATTGTAAAGTTGTCATTGGAAATAAATAAAGGATTGCATTCTTTTCTCAAAATTGTATTGTGTATTGGATTTGATTTATTGTTGAAGATTGAAATCTCTGTTTGAAAAAGAAAATGCGTAGGAAGGAAAAGACAGTGTTTTGTTCTCTTTGAAATGAGTTGAATTTGGAAATCAGGCTTTGTATAATTGCTATTGAATGGATGAATGAATCAATTGAATGCATTAGACTAGAAAGGAAATGAATTCCCACACTTGGAGGATGGAAAAAAATGTTTAAGAACCTTTAATGTTTGATCTCTGTTTTATTTCCTAAACCTGGACAATCAAATTTATCAAAGAAATGAGCAGTTCAAACTTGCACCAAGCAATAAGATATGAAACATTAAAATTTAGATGTAGTAAGTCCTAAGGAACTCAATTGGAAATTAAAACTTAAGAAATATCCTTGAGAACTTGTAAAATTAAAATCGAACTTGCATAATTGTTTTGTTTCCCAATGATAAAAAAAAATTAAATAAATATCAATTGTAACTCAATCAACTAAATTGAACATTTAAACCTTTCTCAAATTCATCTAAAAACAAGCCTCCATGTCTGTTTGACATGTTGAGTAAGTAGGATAACAAATTTGAATAAAAATTTATAAGTGAACTTCTCCCAGTTTTGTTCTGCAAAAGCCTGCACATTGTTTTCTTTAAATTAACCACATAACTTCATCAAATTTTAAAATTCATGACTCTTTTATAAAGAGGGCTTTGAGATCTTTCCAAAAGTCCTCATTTTCCCAAATCTGAGCTTCCTATCAAAAGTTATGGCCATTTGAAGTTTTACTTCAAATTGGCATTCAAAAATAAAATAAATCTAACTATTAACTTTAATTTTTTTCTTTGGAAAAATTTCCACAAAAAGTCCATGCGGCCCCACCATCCCGCAACCAATCGGGACCTACCACATGGCACCTCGGAGGGCGACCAAATTTTAAAACTTGTTTTTTTGAAAATTTTACCTTGGGAAATTTTTCCCATTTTTACCCGCGAACCTACGGCCAATCACATGTGTGACACGTGGCTAGGTAAGCACAGGGAGGTTTTGGACTTAGTGTTTTTTTACCTTTGGAAAAAATTCCATTTTACCTCCACGGCCCCGCACTGCAGCTCCTTGCCTTGGAAATTTCCCTTCCGTGCAAGTTTTTGGACCTTTTTCCCTTTTTGGCGTTATGCCTTAGGTTTTTTACGCCACCCCCTCACCCGCACCCAACCATGGTTCGACACGTGGCACCCTTTCTACCTTCGGCGGAGGCACGTGTGAAATTTATCCCTTGCACTTTTTATCCTAAAATCCTAAATCTTCTACCACTCCCGCCCATCCATTTTTCCCATGCCAATACCGGAATGACATGTGGCATCACGGAGTTGGCGTGGGTGCGGACCAATTCGGTTCCCTTACAGTTTTTGGCGAAAGAGACTTAAAGCCTCAACCCGCTCCGTTGGCCCGCCATTCCTCCCAACCAACCTGAAGGCGACATATGTCTCCCTCATCGGGCTCATGGGTGCATGAAGATGATTTTTGATTTTACGCCAAAGGAGGGAAAATGTGTTCATTTTTTCCCCGCCCTGCAGACCCGTGCATGGGGGGAAAATTTTCCTCCCTAAGCCCACGGAGTATCCCTTGGGAAAATTTCTCCCCTAAAGTCCACCGACTCATATCTTGCAAAATATAAGGAGTTAGGAGGACTTCTTTATATCACCAGAAAGGTGAGGAAATTTCCTATCCAATGGAAATGATTTAGGAAAATTTTGAAGCATTAAGTATGAGAAAAATATAGTTGAAACTCAGAGCCTGCTAGAGAGTGGGTATGGGGGTAAATTACTCCCTGAACCTGACTAAAACATGTAACCATAAAATTTGAACCTTGTGAACTTGTTATTAGTTAATCAAGGAATATATGTTGTAGCACATTGGTCTTGTTCTAGAACCTGTTAGTGAAAACTGATGTCTTACAACCTGGTTGTAGACACTTCAAATCAAAATAAAAATTATCCCATAATTTTTCTAGCTAACCCTAGGTTGTTTCTTAGGTCTCAAGTGTTGTTTAATTAGGCATCACACTTCTATCGAGGGTCAGGTATCTCCTCGACCCAGCAAGGAGCATAGAGGAGAGAAATCCCATGCAGAGTCAGCCAGAGTAGAGTCACCACCTAGGAGACAGGGTGACAAAGTTCTAGAGCATAGAGAGAGGTCTCGGAGCCCTAGGCTAAGGGATTTACATGCGAGAGAGACCTAGAAGCCACTAGACCATAACAACAGATCACATTAGGGATATCCTAAAGCTTCATCTATTGCATTACTCAAGTGACATGGGTGGATTTCAGGTAGAGGCCTGGATAGTGAGCTTGAGTGGTTGCTTCAAGCTTTTTCCTTGTTCTAGCAACATGGAAGCTCATGTTGCGATCCATCTTTTAAGGGATGGAGTAGGAGTATGGAGGACAGAGGATCGTAAGCTTTATGTAGATTCAAATATAGTGACTCGGGAGCTATTTGAGGAGATATTTAGGAGTAGGTACTTGTCACGAAGGTTCATACAAAGAGAGGATCGATGAGTTTCATGACCTCCAACAGCTTCTCTTTCTATAGCAGAGTATGAGAGTAGATTTCTGGATCTACTCCAGTATGTAGAGTATATGCAGGATGAGCAGGTGCGGATTCACAGGTTCATTTGGGGCCTGAATTTAGATATTGGAGGTGTAGTGTAGATCCACTACCCATAGACATTAGCAAAGGTTGTCGAGAAGGCATATATTGCAAAGGAGAGTTGGGAAAACCTATTAGGTTAGAGATCGAGTCCGGACCCACATTTAGCAGATGCGTAATGGTAGGTCGAGGGGTTCGGTACCTCTTCTTCATAGTGGAAAGGGTATAGCATAGTCATCCTTTAGGCCATAGCCAGAAGCAAAGATCCCCCCACCCACCTCATAGACCTCCACAGAGCCGATACATAGAGAGGTCGAGTATGGGGCCTCGCTCCTGGGGACCCATCAAGACACAGGTGGACTTAGAGCTCAATCAGCAGGAGCTCACCAAGAAAGACCTCAACAGACCATACGCTTAGATCATCGGGTGGTCAACACCACATGCTTCTAGGGCATCTACCGGAGGTGTTACTCATTGGGGAGGATCAGGAGGATGTTTTGGTTATATAGTTGTTGGACACTTTTGGAAGATTTCCCACAAAACCCTAACAACAAGGGTAAGGCACAAATTTCAGAGCCGACTGTTGGTGACATGGGATGCATCCATAGGATTTATGACATGGCAGAGCATCAGAGCATAGTCATTGAGACCACAGGTAGCATTGGTGGTATTCCTACCTCTGTATTGTTTGATTCTAGTTGTTATGATTCTTTCATTGCACCATCTTTAGTAGAGCGATGCAGCTGGTGGTAGTTAGGCAAGGTCTTAGTTGGGATGTCGAGATGGCTTCTAGAGCCAAGATATCTGTAGACTCCTTAGTTAAGGAGTGTGTAGTGGATTTGGGACCTTTCACCACTACCTCGGATCTCTGTATCCTTCCTTTGGGCTCATATAGAGTCATTTTGGGAATGGATTGGTTATTTGCACACAAGGCCGTGGATGGATTGTTATCACAAGACTATATTTTACGTAGATGATTTGGGAGTTAAGCCGGTGATCTCGGGGTTAGGATACCCATTTCTATTTGCACCATCTCCGCTATGTAGCTTAAGTGGTGTGTGTGACGGGGTTGTCAAATGTATGCTGTTATAGTTAGTGACAAATCGAGGATGGGTCTAGTGGACCATCGTTAGATGATCATCCCATTTTGAGAGATTTTTCTAATGTCTTTCTAGGGGAGCTATCGGGGTTACCACCCCCACATTAGATATATTTTCATATAGATCTAGTTCCTAGAGCAAAGCCTATCTCACGGGAACCTTATTAGATGACCACCCTAGAGCTTTGTGAGCTCAAGTCAGCTTAAGGGTCTTTTGGAGAAAGGCCTTATCTATCCTAGTATATCCCCTTGGGGTGCACCGGTGATCTTTGCAAAGAAGAAGGATGGATCCTTGTGGTTGTGTATTGATTACCGCTAGCTAAACAAGGTAACAATCAAGAATCATTATCATCTTCCTCATATTGATGACTTGTTTGATCGGATGAAGGGAGCCACAGCTTTTCACTTAGATTGATCTTAAGTCGGGTACCATCGATGAGGATTTTGGAGGCATACATTCATAATACGCGCTTTCTCGCATGAGATATGGACACTATGAGTTCACATTGGTGCCTTTTGATTTGACTAATGCCCCAGCAGTTGTTCATGAGTTTGATGAATGGGGTATTCTGTGGACTTTCTTAGATCACTTTGTGTTCATCTTCCTAGATGACATTTTGATATACTCATGTATGCGTGAGGAGCATGAGGGGCACCTTCGCCAGGTTCTTCAGTGTCTTTGTGAGCAGTAGCTTTACGGGAACTTGGAGAAGTGTGCTTTCTTTCACCAAAGGTGCAAAGATTTGGGTCATATTATTTCTGGGGAAGGTATCGCAGTTGATCCTTCCAAGATTAGAGCCATTATGGATTGGCCAACACCTACTACAGTGACCGAGGTGTGAAACTTCATGGGATTAGCTGGTTACTACCGGAGATTTGTTTAGGACTTCTCTCAGATTTTGCACCCTATCACTTCCCTTCAGAGGAAAGGGAGAAGTTTTTTTGGTCGGATAGATGTGAGCAAGCCTTCAGGACACTAAAGGAGTACCTCACTACAACACCTATTCTTGTAGTACCGGATCCACAGGGTGAGTTCTTTGTTTGCACAAATGCTTCATTTACAAGTCTTGGAGGTGTGTTGATGCAGGAGGGTAGAGTAGTAGCTTTTGAGTCTTGCAAACTCAAAGATCATGAGATTAATTATCCGACCCATGATCTTGAGCTTGTGGTAGTTGTGTATGCTTTGGTTAGATGGAGGCATTTTCTTCTTGGTCGGAGATTCACACTCAGGACAGATCATTTGAGTCTTCGTCACCTCTTCATGCAACCCAATATAAACACTCACAATGGCGTTGGATGGAGTTACTTTGTGAGTATGACATGGAGATCGAGCATGTGAAGGGGAAAGAGAATGTGGTAATAGACGCTCTCAGAAGATGGAGACATGTGGCAATGGCCACTTCAAAGTGAGCACAGACTTGTAGAGTAGGATCCTTCAACAGCTTCCTCTTGATAACTTCTACATTGCAGTTCGAGCAGAGATCAAGTCACAAATACCCCTTGAGGGGATGTTTGATGGTTTTTCCTTAGAGGTAAATGGTCTTCTCAGAACAGAGGCCGATATATGTTCCTAGAGATGGAGGCTTAAGGTAAGACATATTGGTAGAGGCACATCATGTACCCTATTTAGCCCATCCTAGGGTAAAGAAGATGCACACCACCTTACAAAAAATTGTATCATTGGAGAGGACTTCGCCGAGACGTGGCTCCGCTTGTGTCACGATGTTTGGAGTGCCAAAGGGTTAAGGCCAAGCATCAGCATCCAACAGGCCTTATTTATCCTTATGCTATACCAGAATGGAAGTGGGACACCATTTCCATGGATTTCATTATTGGGCTACCGATGTCGAGATATCACCATGACACCATTATGGTTATAGTTGATAAATTGACAAAAGTGGCTCACTTTTCTTCGTGAAGACCACTTATATAGCTAGAGCAATGGCACGAGTATATTTAGATGAGATTGTCAGGTTGCATGGGATTCCACACAAGATCATTTGTGACTGCGATCATTTATACACTTCACATTTCTGGACTACCATGTAGTATGTCCTCGGGACGAGAATCAACTTCAGATCAGCATATCACCCTGAGACATATGGACAAACCGAGTGAGTTAATCAGATTTTGGAGGACATGCTTAGGATGTATGTGATGGATCAGCGAGCCTAAATGGCAGGAGTACCCCTGTACTTAGTGGAGTTTGCCTACAATAATAGTTTTCGTGTTATATAGGCATGGCTCCTTTTCAAGCTTTGACGGTAGAGAGTGTAGGACACCTCTTATCCGGGACATGCTAAGGCAAGGTTTCTCTTGGACTAGATCTTCTATAGGACATAGAGCAAAGAGGTAATGTTGATTAGGCAGAGATTACATGAGCCTCGGGATAGGCGTAAGAAGTATGCAAATCAGCATAGGATCGATCATAGTTTTGATGTGGGCATGAAGATGCTCCTTCATGTCAAAGCCACAAAGAGCCCCATCTGTTATGGAAAAGGTTCTAAGTGTTTTGCATGAATGTTTCCAGCTCCCAGATGGAGTTGCTTCTATCCTTTCATTCCTTTGAGAAACAGATAAGGGTTAGGGCTAGGAGGAATACCTATTGAATGTTGAGAGGGTGTGCGCATACCGTAGAGAAAGATCAGATCAACTGCGAAGAACTCCTTTTTGTCTTGGAAGGACTACCTGCAAGTAAGAATACAAGACCACCAGATTTTAATTAGACAATAAATGAGGGAGCTGCCTTAGGCCCAGGAAATATAAAACTTCCTTTCGAAGGTGGTCAGTTCCCCTGCTAATATGAATTAACACAAATGATTGTAAAATCACAATTTAATTGCCTCGTTGAAACAAGTAGAGGAAAGGCTGGTTTTGGTTTTGAATCACGGTGACCGACGCCGGTCAGTGTCACCGGTACTGGTTGATGATAACCGATATCGGTAGGGGTAGTGATTTAAGGGGTTGGGTGAAGGTTGGCTATAAGATGGCTATATGATAGCTATGGTGTTTATAAGGCTGATAAAATGACTGGGGATAGGTAATGAGGTGATGGAGAAGACTCAGAGAGTATGGGGGTTGTTCTTGGGGCAAAGTAGGGGTAGAGGAATGTAAGTTAGGTGGAGAGTGTTACCGGGTAGTGGATCTGAGGGTAGACTTGTAATTACTGTGATTCAGAAATCCAAGAAATATTATTAAAAGAACGTATAAGACTTACTTACTAGTTCCTGATGGAAAATGCAGTTACGGGGACAAAGGATGACGAAGACAGGGCTCATGTAGGATGATCTGACAATCCAAGATGAGCTATCTCCTCTCCTGATGCTCGGATGAGTGTCACTGGGCTCTAGTTATTCAGTTGCAGTCTTGGGCTTGATGTCCTTCTCTGTGAACTTCTCTCCTTCCTTCACTTGTCTCTGCTCAGCCAAGTCAATTCTAGATCTTTCCAATGACTTCCCCTTTTGATCAAATGAAAATCCAACCTCCTGTTTTTGGTTGGGAGCGGTCATTTACAGGGAACCGATGGCGGTTACGTGACCGACGGTGGTCGAGTAGGAACCGGTATCGGTCAGGTCAAAGTGGGCTATTTTTAGTAAAATAGCCAACTTTCCCTCCTTTTCTCCCGAGGGATTAGTTGTGGGCTTGGTCAAGTCATTATGAGGTTGGTTTTAGGTGCGGGTGAGGAGTCATTAGTCATAGGTGTGGATGTAGACCAAGTTATAGGTCTTAATTAGGTTAGTTTAGGGTTAAGACTAGGTCATGATGAGGTGGCGAAATGAGGTGGCAGGTATGGCGATGTGGATTTATTAATTATAAGGTAATTAATAAATAATTGTGTAAGGTTTAGGTGATGAGGTTAGGTTGCGAAATGAGATGCGTGGTACGGGAGGTCGTAAGACACAAATTTGGTGTCTACATTAGCCCCTTGTTGTCATGTAGCTTGTCTTGTAAAGCTGCACTAACAATAATAATAAGTGGTTACCCCTGTTAAGGGTATAGGTAATCCCCCTCAAATCTATCATAGATTGAGGTAGCATGAAATCAGGGATAGGGTTGATAAAGGGTAAATGGTGTTTAAATGATGGTAAGATGGTGGGGTAGGTCTAAGGAAGCGACGCATGTTGAAATGCGAGAGTGTGACCAGTGGTACATGATTTGAAGAGTAAACAAGCAATTCATAGGCAAAGTTTGATAGTTTATCCAAACAAGGTTGATATAATCCTGGTATCCAAGGCATAGGAAGTAGCTCCAGGGGATATAACGGGTAAGGTACAGGAACGTGTAGGCATGTTCGGCAGTACCAAATGGTTGGTTTGGTTGAGATAAACGTCACGGTCTTGGTCTAGGCAAAGTTGGTCGACTGATCAAGTCAAGGACCCGAATCATGCTAAAACACGAACAGGGGAGCTCGATTGAACAAAAAGCTACATGATGGGTGGATAGAATTGTAATTTGTTGGTTTTGGGTGCGGTTTTAATTGGTGCGGCCTTGGGTCGGGCCAGATTGGTTGGTGGCGGCCTTGGGTCGGGCCAAATGGGTTGGTTGCGGCCTTAGGTCGGGCCAAATGGTTGGGTGTGGCCTTGGGTCGGGCCAGATTGGTTGGTTACGGCCTTGGGTCGGGCCAGATTGGTTGGTTACGGCCTTGAGATGGGCCAAATGGTTGGGTGTGGCCTTGGGTCGGGCCAGATTGGTTGGTTACGGCCTTGGGTCGGGCCAAATGGTTGGTTACGGCCTTGGGTCGGGCCAAATGGAGTCAACAAAGGGTGTTCAGCGAAGGGGGATATAGGCGATGTGGTGAGAAAGGGAGATTAGTAAATAAGGGCAGAAATTGGGGAAAGGTGGGATTAAACCGATATCGATTCTCTATGACCGGTATCGGTTATATGACCGATACCGGTTCTTTAGGGCATTATAGAACCGATATCGGTTATAGGTCGAAAAAACCTATAAAAAGAAAAATACGGCCTGTCATTGTCATATTGTCAATTTGAAAACCAATTTTAGTTGTCTGAGGTGTATTAGTGAGATTGTTGGATTTTTCGGCTGAGGTGGCACTATTTGAGTGGAGAAGTGAGTGGTTGGTAGGCCCTAGCGAGTAGGAGACATTTGATTGGTGGAGGACCCAGCAGAGGGGATTTATAGCCATGGCACAACCAGGAGGAGCAGGAGGTGCTGGACCAGCTGGACCACCACCACCTATCCCACCATGATGACGTGTCGTCATACCGGTAGGTTCGAAACCTTTCATTATGTGAATTTGATGTTGTTAAGTGAGATTTGGGGGTTTGGGTAGGAATCCAATGTTTTGATAAAATAATGAATAAATTGAAGCTATTTGAAAAATGGAGAGGGTAGATGGGTTAAATAGGCCAAGGCGGCAGGGTGGGTAGGTTTTTAGGGTGTTTGGGTGGGTAAATAGAGATAAATAGGCCAAAAAGTGTTTGGGGGGCCGCGTCGGGTTCGGCTCCGTGATTTTACAGTGACCGATGCCGGTCACTAAGCGACCGGCATCGGTCACAAAGTTTTCGGGCGAGGTTGGTTTGTGGTTGACCGGTGTCGGTCGTGGGTCGACCGGCGTCGGTGGAGAGATGATGGAGAGAGGACCGGTGGCGGTCATGGGTGACCGGTACCGGTCCTTAGTTAGGATTATTTATTTTGTTGGTTTGGTTTTGTTGTTGTTTTGAATTTTGGGTTGTTGTTTGGGTTGTTGTTTGGGTGTTTTGGTATTGTTTGGGTTGTTGTTTGGGTGTGTTGGTATTAGTGGTTTAGGTTTTGTGTTTATTTGTTGGGCTTTGTGTTTTTGGGGGTGAAGAGGGAAGGGGTAGAGGTTGATAGGAAGGGTGATTGGTGGGTGGGGGAAAATGGGGCGGTTGTGTGGTCGGGTGGGTAAAAGGGGGTATAGAAGGTTAAAGTAGTTGTTGTTTGAAAGGGTAGGTCTAATGAAGTGGGTGATTTGTGTAGGCACGTCAGCAGCTGACTATGCGGGACAGGATGCCCCCGCTATTAAGACGGATGTGGCCACATGTATCCATAGCGCAGTGGGCCATCATGCGCGAGGTGGGACTCGGCGGAGTCCAGCGATATAGGGCTATAGATAGGGATCACAGTCTTATGGTTGCCCTCATCGAGAGATGGGATCCGGTGACTAATGTTTTCCATCTCCCGACTGGAGAGATGACTATTACGCTGGAGGATGTGTATCGCATCCTTAGACTATCGATCGATGGAGAGGCAGTATTCCAGGTAGATGCAGAGATAGCTATGGATAGCATTCTACAGGTATTTGGGGATGCAACCGCGCTATTGACGTATCACAGCACGAGCATTGCCTATGGGGACATGTATCGTGCCCACGCATACGAGACACACGGCTGGTCGTGTTGATGATGATAGGCATCACATGCTTCGCCCTCCCGGACTCAGAGGGAGGCCGTTTTCCATGTGCGTTGATGGGGGTACTACACGAGATGGTGGAGGAGCATACGTGTTATGCTTGGGCACCAATAATCAGATGCAGTTATACAGAGAGCTGTGGGGCTATCGCCGGATGAGGTGATTCGGGATTTGTTCCACATTTTTGTTACACTGCTGGGCATATGAGCATATCATATGTATTCGACCAGTAGGGCTGCCCCAGCAGCCAGGGCCATAGGTGATATATAGATATGGCTTTCAGAGGTGGTTGGGGGTCGTGGGCCAGCCACGAGCGGTGCTCACCGGACGGGATGTAGCTTACTACCATCATTTGCTAGAGGGCCTGACCGCATTAGATATTGTATGGAGGCCTTACAGAGGCCATCAGCCCCGAGGAGGAGCCCGATCACAGATGCGCTGGATCCAGTATACATTCTGGATAGCAGGACGGAGGCCAGGAGAGTATGAGTGGATACCCCTGGAGAGGGTACGACGACAGTTGGGGCTACGACAGGATGAGCCACCTCCCCTCCTTCAGTACCGAGGGATGATGTAGAGGCCCCACTGCCTGCCCCGCAGCCCGTTGACCCAGATTGGGTAGCAGAGAGGCCAGCAGATGATACAGTGGATGACGCCGGGTGTACAGGTTCATTCTTGGTTTGGTGGGCTGGTCGAGAGAAGCAGGAGATAAAACACCCGCACAGACACCAGATTTGGCAAATTATTCGAAGAGAGGGACCACCTCCTAGGACAGGTGCAGTTATTACAGGGGCAGCTTGCTGCTGCACAGGCACAGATAGGTGTATTACAGGGGCAGTTAGCCCAAGCACAGGTACAGGCACAGCCATAGGTATAGCCATAGGCACCACCACCAGAGCACCACCAGGTGGCACCGCATACCACATGTGCAGTGCATCGCCACCGCGCAGCCACACAGCACATTATTACCACCGCACACCAAGCACCGCACAGCACAGGGTGTACTTGGTAGGACAGGGGCCATTGTTATTAGGAGTCGGGGGACCAGCCCCAGCAGCTATGGTGGCACGGGCCCGTTATATGGAGGCGAGAGCGGAGGCCCGGTACTATCAGGATGTCCTTGATGGTACCGGGCTAACTGTCACCAGTATGCGGCACACAGAGTGGAGACCTCTAGGAGTCAGAGATCCGAGGGGGGTGCGGCTACAGCCAGTGGGTCGGTGATAGGGAGGAGGCGGGAGCCAGCGCAGGGACCCGCAGGGAGAGGAGCTAAGGGCGGTGGGGAGAGCTGAGCCATCCCTGAGGAGTGATGTTTTGTTTGTATATTGGATATAGGCACCAATCTACGGACCGGCTATTTATATAGAGGCCTGCGTGCCCACATATGATTCATTTATTCATTCTTGCTGTATATACCGGCCTGCGAGCCGAGTACGGGTTAGATATGTGATACCGGCCTGCGAGCCAAGTATATTTTTGATATGAGAGACCGGCCTGCGAGCCGAGTCGAGATTGTGACAGTTATTGTGCGGCTCATGTGCTGGTTTTGTATTATTTGGAGATCACAGAGGCCCCTATGCAGGGCAAGTTGTATATTTGAAATATTGATATATATAGAGATGATGATTTTGATCCTTATGTTGTGTTTTAAAATGTTTTATGTATGTTGTCGATGGGTTTTGAAAATGGAATATATGTAGATGATGAGGTTGATCCAAATGGTGCATGTATTGATGGGTTTGATGTATTTTGTTGAAATGTTGTCCATATTTTGTTGATGGTTGTTTTATTGTAGATAGATGATATTGATGGATTTGTGATGATATATATATATATATATGTTGATGTGATGTGATTCTGATGACAAATAGTGATAATGGTATAGTTATGCAGCAAAAGAAGCGGGCGCAACAACAAAAATTTGGCAAAAAATAAAGAAAAGATCCAAGTTTAAGAAAAAGGAGGCAAGTGACCGATATCGGTTATGTAACCGATGCCGGTAGCTTGTTGACCGATATCGGTTATGTAACCGATACCGGTTATACCAAAACGAGCTTTTCTAAAAATAGAAAAGCTTGGGCGGCAACTTAAGTTCTTATTTTTAGCGTTCTTATTTTTAGAGTCATGCAACAAGTTAAATACGCGAATGCGATGCTGTTTGACAACTGATACAGGTAATTGTAGAGAAGAATTGAGTGATAAGGAGAAAAGAGACAGGTGAAGTGAGTGTGGGCTGAGATTAAGAAGTTAGAAAGGTAAATTATATTGGAAGAGGGTGGTGAACATGGCTGAACGAGGAGAAGCATGCAGCAGGCAGGGACGAGGGGGAAGACAAGTTCCACCACAAGCTGCTGCATCCCGAGAGGTAAATTGTTTGGTTGTATTTTAATTCTTGCATGTTTTGTTGAATAAGATGAGAGAAGATAAGAGGGTAGAGATGAGAAAGAAAAGGTGATAGGCAAGGGTTTGGGATAGAGTGAGTGTGATGGGGTAGGTAAGCAGGGTATTCACGTATGTTTTTAGATATAGAGAGGAGTAAACGGGTAAAATAATTATCGTAGGTGTATGTTTTTAAGTAGGCTGTATATTTTTTAAAAGTGACCGGTATCGGTTAGAGAAAACCGGTATCGATTAGTAAACCGGTATCGGTTCTCTATAACCGATATCGGTTACTGTAGGAGTTTCTAGAATTTGAGAAAAAACTCGTAGGGATTTGTTTTATTTAATAATTGTGTGTCGTTTTGATGTATACAGGCAGAAGCAGGGGTAAGGATGAATGATACGGTGCCAGCGTTGTTGTCAAGAATCCGAGCGGATGTAACACCAACTGAATGGGCATTGATAAATCGTTTGGGGTTAAGTGGAATCCATTATTATTCACGAATCGCACGTAATCATGCTATGTTGCAGGCATTGATTGAAAGGTGGAATCCGAAAAGAATACCTTTATCCGCCAACAGGGAGATGACAGTGACGTTGGAAGATGTGTTTAGGATTCTGAGGCTCCCAATGATAGGAAAAATAGTGTATCGGCGTTGCCTAAGACGGGCGGGCAGTGGTAACAGCAGATTTGGCTCACCGCATGAGATTTGACACAAATGAGGTTTGACATTTACATATGGTATAATGTATGCAACACACCCTGAGGAAACAAGGTTGGCAGTGGTATTAATGATAGCGGTGGGGTATTATGCATTACCGAGGGTGGAGGGTGGAAGATTTCCAAAAGCATTGATGAGTGTTATTTGGGAAATGATAGAAATGAGCATGACTTTCGCATGGGCACCCGTATATCTGGCAGAGTTATATAGGGGTTTATGGGCTTGCAGGTGAAAACACAGGACGACACTGGATTGTTCGTACTTATTACATTGTTGGGCCTATGAGCACATTGTTTGTGTGCGTCCAATGGGCTGACCCATCGAGTCGGGAGAGGCAGGAGTGCAGAGGTTGGGATTCAGATGATGGGTCCAAACAAAACAAGAGGCGAGATCCCAGGCCGTGATAGATGACATCGAGTATTATAGACAGGCATGGGAGATGGTGACAATTACGATATTTGTTGGAGGCCTTACGGGAACTACATGGTGACAGAGAACATAGCTGAGGAGTTGAGGGGTGTAGAGTGATTGAGGTGGATTGCAGGGCACAGGCCAGGTGAGTACGAGAGGATTCCTCTAGATCGCGTGCGGTGACAATTTGGGTTCGTTCAGGATATACCTATGACATATAGACCATACATGAGGATTGATGCCGAGGCAGCATTCTCACCTCCCCAGCCGACACCTCCAAAAGGGCCAGAAGAGATAGTAGCCGATCGTAGGGTAATGGATGTGGGAACGACAGAGGCCTATAGATTATGGTGGGTAGCAGAGCTGCGAGGTGCGCGTGAGCGCCCTGACATAGCTGTGATTACAGCGGAGAGAGATCGTCTACAGGATTTGGTTCACCAGCTTCAAACACAAGTGGATGAGACAACAGGATTGTTAGAGGTTTCATAGTTACGAGTAGAGAGATTGGAGGCAAGATTCCTCCACGCGAGAGGATGTATTCATATGTTACAGGAGATGTTGGCGGATCAGTGGGAGGAACCAATAGCAGTGGCACCTTTGAGGATGGAGAGGCCAAGTGAAGGGCGTCGACGATCACGATCACCACCTGATTCGGGAGGAGGTGCAAGGGTCTAAGTGAATTTCATAGGAGTATAAGAATAAATAAGGATGCCGACCTGCGAGTCGATGATAGAGAAGATGTATTTGTTTAACATCTAAAAACGAAATATGTATGTTGTTTTGAGGGATGATAATACTAAGAATGGTTGTGTTTTGAATGTTGTTTTGGTTTGTTTTGAAAAATGATAAAGATGAATGTTGTCAAAATAGAAATACACAAAAATATTTATATTTACAACACATGATAGGGTATGGTAGGGGATGGTCGAGCTAACCTTGGGAGACCCCATGTCTCCTAAGTGCTGCCTACATAGCCCATTGCACAAAGCAAGGAAGGGCCTCAGACCGATGTAGTTCTCCCGTAGAACCAGGGAGAGGTGAATTCAGACAATTTAGGTATGGTTAGGCAATGTGTTGTTTGATAAGAATATTAATATTGGTAGGGTAATGTTGTTGGTGTTGGCGATGTTGATGTATGTATCGGTAAAGTGAAAGTTAGCCCACCCAAGTGGTAGGGAACCGTATCCTGATTAAGGTCAACACACAATCCTAGAGTCGAGCAAAAGAGGAAAAAGTGTCCCGTAGTTGATAAGAGCTAAACAAACCACATATTAACATAGGATGAGCTTGAATCCCTAGGTACCTTGCATAGGTGAGAAGTCGATAGGTGAAAAGAGTTGTATAATCACAATATATCGGATATACGTCACGTCCCTTGAGTTTTGTTGCGTTTGACAAATGGTGAGGTGAGGTGGTTGATATAGGCGAGGGTGCTGAGAGCTTGTTACAAGGTTATTATTCTGACGAAAGAGAACCAAACCTAAATAGACAAGTCCATGACTCAAAAGTGCTTTTGAATGCGGCTTTTATTTTGCTGAATATAGACTGATCGATGCGGGAAGTCTACAAGGGATATGTATTTTGTTACTCTTGAGGTCTTCACGAAGCTGATCAATGCGAGAAGCTTCTGATAAAGGCTGACTGTGTATAGTTGTCCTTCAAGGGAGCAGTCTATTTATAGTAGCAGATGTGGCGTTTGTGTATAGTCAGTCCTTCGGGGAGCAGTCTATATAAAATAGCAGCAATAGTTTGGCATATAGCTGTCCTTCGAGGGAGCAGTCTATATAAAATTTAGAGGTCTAGATGTCCGTTGGGCATAAAGCATCTAGTTTTGTAGGAAGTTTGACTCAAGAAAGTCCCATAAGTGTTTAATTAAGAATGTGTCATTTTGATACTTTGAAGTCATGGACTAGACTAAAAAGGGGAAGGCATCTTTTAGGGGAGGTGATAATCAAACCATGTGAGCTTGATTTGATTTTGAGATGTAGGAAACAAAGTGTATGCGGTGGTAAATGAGCTCAAGGGACGAGCGCAAGGTAGATAAGAAGTGATATAACACTAAATTCAACAGTAGAATGGTCGAAGATGTAAGGCATTAAGGGGCTCAGGCTCAGGTTTACCATTAAGTGAAGCTAAACGATAAGTGCCTGATCCATAAGTGTGAGTGATAATGTAAGGCCCAATCCAATTAGGAGAAAATTTTCCACATTTGCTCTTTTCTAGTTTGGTTACATGTTGATTCTCTTTGAGGACAAGATCACCAACCTTAAAGGTACGCTCATGAAGTCGCTTATCATAAGCATGCTTGATGCGTTTTTGATAGATTTGAAGGTGGTCAAGAGCCGTAAGACGACGCTCGTCAAGAAGCTCTAATTGGGCTAACCGCTCTTGGCGGAAATCATCGTTGGTGAGAATATCCTGAAGAGATATTCTGAGGGAGGGTATTTGTATTTCGAGAGGCAAGACAGCCTCGGTACCATATACCAAAGAAAATGGGGTGGCATTAGTAGAGGTACGAATGCTAGTCCGATAAGCCCAGAGAGCAAAAGGGATGTGCTCAGGCCAATTTCTTCCAGAATCATTAACAACTTTCATGAGGATTTTGGTTAGGGTTTTATTAGAAGATTCAGCTTGACCATTGGCCTGTGGATAGTAAGGTGATGAGAAACTAAGTTTGATGGTTAATGAATTCGATTTTCGATTTTTTATTTTTGGTTAATGATTGATGAGAGTGGAATGGCTTCCACCCATTTAGTGTAATATTCTGTTCTTTGTGATTATCCAACGGTGACGTTGCGAAGAGGGAGATGAATCTCACCAATAAGGTCTAAACCCCATTGTGAGAAAGGCCAAAGATCTCGTGTGACCCGTGAGCGATGGCTAGGAGTATGTTGAAGGTTGGCATGTTGTCGACACATAATACAACGCTTAACATATTCGTAGCAGTCGTTATTAAGAGTAGGCCAATAATAACCTAGGCGAAGGATTCGTTTAGCCATGGTAAGGCCACTAAAATGTCCACCAAAAATACCATCATGAACTTGTTGGATGGTATAGGTGATCTCCGCGCCGGTTAGACATCAAAGGAGGATGCCATCAAAGCCACATTTATAGAGGAGTCCCCCCATGACGACATAACGAGAAACACTTTTAAGAAAAGCACGTTTGCCATTACTAGTAAGGTCAGGTGGGAGAACAGAGGTTGTAAGGTAGTCATGAAATTGGTGATACTAGGTATCCTGCAAATTAGCAGACACATTATTTATCATACAAACATCCGGGGCTGAGTAAGATGGGGCAAAGAGTTGTTGGACCAAGACGAATATGTCAGAGTCAGTTGGTGAGGTAGGAATTTGCGAGGCTAAGCAAGCCATAGTATCCACAAATTTGTTAGTGGAGCGGGGAATGGTTTGGATAGAATAATGAGTAAATGAGGTTAAAAGTGAATCCACGTAATGTTTGTACTTTTGAAGTTCCTCATTTTTACATTGGTAGATGCCCATAACTTGATTGACTACCAATTGAGAGTCGCCAAAAATATTAATAGATTTGACACCTAAGTGTAACGCAACCTAGAGACCCAAAACAAGGGCCTCGTATTCCGCTGTATTATTAGTGCAGGGGAAATCGAGTCGAATGAAAGAGGCATAGGCTCCGCATCAAGAGGAATGAGAACAACGCCGGCTCCACCGCCGCGCTGGCATTTGGATCCATCAAAGAAGAGGGTCATTGGATAGGACTCCTCCCTGAGTGAAAGAGTGGCGATGAGTTCATCGGGAAATAAAGATTGGTAAATTGTTCCCCAGGTAAAGGGGCCTCCGCGAGTTGGTCCACAATAGTTTGTCCTTTGATTGACTTCTGATGTATAAATTCAAGGTCGAGGTCAGCGAGGAGCATAAGCCATCGGGCGATGCGTTGGTTTAGATGTGGTTTGGCGTACATATAATGAATGGGGTCCGTGTTGGTGATGACAAAAGTTTTATGATTCAGGAGGTAGTGTCGGAGTTTGGTGGCTACGAATGATAGGGCTAGGCACAATTTTTCTACATGTGTATACCTAGTCTCGTAATCCACGAGAGTACGACTTATATAATAAACGGCTTGTTCTCGATGTGCCGAGTCCCGATGTGCGAGCATGGCTCCTATAGCATGGTCAGTGGCAGAAAGGTAAAGGTAGAAAGGGCGATCATCCTGAGGTGGGATAAGCACGGGTGGCTACAAGAGATAGGCTTTGAGAGCTTCAAAGGCTTGGTGACACTCTTCGCTCCATTGAAAGGTAATGTCCTTTTTAAGAAGGTGATGGAAAGGTTGACATCGATCCGAGAGTTGGGAAATGAAACGCCGGATAGATTGAAGTTTACCTTGCAAACTACGCAATTGTTTGAGGTTTTTGGGTGGGGGCATTTCTAGGATAGCTTTGACTTTAGATGGATCAACCTCAATGCCACGCAAAGAGACGATAAAACCAAGAAGTTTTCCCGAAAGGACACCAAAGACACATTTCTTTGGTTGAAGCCGGACAGAATATTGTAACAGTGATCAAAATAATGGTTAAAACATCGAGATGTTCACTGCGATGTTTAGATTTTCCAAGAAGATCATCGACATAATCTTCAAGAATAGTGTGCATAATGTCATGAAAAATGTAAGTCATAGCCCACTGATAGGTCGCACCAGCATTTTTAAGGCCAAACGGCATGACACGATAACGAAGGTTCCCCAAGGAGTGATGAAGGCAGTTTTATGTTGATCGGCCGGGGCTACCAAAATTTGATTGTATCCCGAAAAGCCATCCATGAGAGAAAGCATCTCATGGCCCGCAGTGAGATCAACAAGTTGATCAATACTTGGGAGGGGGAAGTCATCCTTGGGGCAAGCGAGGTTAAGGTCTCGGAAATCCATGCATATCCGAAGTCCCCCGTCGCTTTAGTGACAGGTACGATGTTAGAAATCCATTGAGGATAGTCGATAGACAAGATGAAGGAAACAGAAAGAAGTCGTTGAAGCTCTTCTTTGACCAAGAGGGTAATGTGTGGATGCATTTTTCTCAGTTTCTGTTTGACTGGTTTGGAATCGGGTTTTAGGGTAATGTTATGGACAGCAATGTCAGGATCAATTCCTGGCATGTCAGCGTAGGACCAAGCGAAAGCTTGGTTGCGGGTACGAGAAAGGTAGTAAAGGTAGCTTGTTCTGATGTGTTAAGGGATTGTCCGATCTTCACAATGTGAGGATCCTCCTCTGTGTGGATGTTGATTTCTATAGTCGACTCATTCAACATGGTTTGAGTTTCAGACGGTAAGGCGCGTTGAATATAGGAGTCGTCCGCACCAAGGTAAGTGAGGATGGAGTCGTCATCCTGGCACTCAACAACATTAATTGAAGGTGAATCCTCTTCGATCATGTCTGGATACAGAAGGGGAAGAGAAGATGGGTCCTCATTATCACATTGATAAGTGAGAGGACCTAGGAAGATAGCATTTATGAAAAAAAAAAGTTAGGAGGGATAGATTCAGGATCTATCGACTCTGTGGGTGACAATGGAAAAATGGGTGATGATGGTTCAATAGGGGTGACGTCGTCATCTTACGAGAGAAACCGACATGAAGTTTCTCCGGTGTAAGTGTTTCAGGAAATCCGAGACCACTACGATCATTGTGTTTGCGTGTAGTCACGGGAATGATTGTATGTCGGCCTTGTTCATAAAGACCAAAACCAAAGCCTTTCCAAGCACAGCGAGTCAAGAAGGTGAGGGCGAAACGATGATTTTTCAGGTATTGAAAATCGGATTGGAAGGGAACCACCCCAAGAGGAGGTTCAGGGGTAACGGAGGATGCATCGACACCCCCATACGTTAGGTTGGTGCGGCAATTAGGTGGTCCGTAAGAGATTACCTCCCCCACGCGACGGTCGTAGGTAGGATGCGCATGTAACTGTCCGTACTCCTGTGGGGTATGGAAAGAACTAACATTATATAGGCAGTACTCCCCCAACGTAAGGTGTTGAAAAACATCTATTAAGGGGTCGGCGGTTGGGATGTTATCTGCGGGAAAGGAAGTGGTATTTGCGACGGCGGTTTCATTGGTTGAAGGTGTAGGGGTGGTTGAAGTGGATGGTTGGGTTGGGTGAATGGGTGTCTTGACTGGTACAAGCACATCATTAGGGCGATATAACATATTGCAGGTTTTGAAGGGGGGAGGATCAGCTTTTACGGTGTAGGACTTCCCCTCGTACTCAAATTTTATGCATCTATGTAAGGTGGAGGGAACGCATCCCATAGCCCGAGATCCAAGGGCGGCCTAACAACATATTGTATTGGAACTCTCCCTCAAGGACATAGAAGAGTTCGGGTAAAGTACGTGGTCCTACACGAATGTTAAGGATCACGGTACCTAAGGTAGAAGTAATAGCATCATTGAATGACCGCAACATGATGGGGTTGGCACACATGCAACTAGAAGGGATATTCATTTGTTGGAAGGATTTTGAAGAGATGATGTTTAGACTAGCACCCCGTCAATCATAACACGACGCACCCGAATGTCCCGGACATAAGCTGAGATGAAAAGAGCAGGGTCAGGATCTTCAGCACCAAAGTCGATAATTTCATCTTCGGAGAAACTGACAGCAGCGGCTTCCTTGCATGAAAGACAGAAGTGGTTGGGGAGATAGGTTGTTTGGTGAGCAAAGCAACGTGATTGGGTGTGAGAATGGAGGTAACAAGCAAGGTTTCATTAGGTAAGACCTCTATCCCTTGAAGGATTTCAACGAGAGCTTGTCGATGAGATTCAGAAGTCTGAATGAGATCATACAGTGTCATTTTTACAGGTGATTGGTGAAGTTGTTTGATCATGGTTTGGTGGGCAACTCCATTAGAGACGGGGTAGGCGGGTCCACGAATAACCACTTTAGGTGGTGGTGTGATCGGGATGGTGGATGGAGAAAGAGAGGCCGCAGGTGTGCTTTCTTTCACTTTTCCATTGTTTTTCTGCCCTCGAGTAGCAACACTAATCATATTGATCTCGTGAATACGAGAGGAGGAAGATGGTATGGATAAGTCATGGTCTTCGAGAGGTGGAGTTGTAATAATGATAGATTTTGGTGAGGCGGGGACAGGTGGTATAGGAGAGGGAATTGAAGCTAAAGGTCTCTCCCTTCGTAAGTTGTCTTTCTTAACTTTTCTATCTGAGAGAGGTGACTGACGAAGTATGGCTTTCAACGCTTTGCATCCCTCTACGTCATGTCCTGGTGTGCGGTGGTAAGCGCAGATTTTAGACTCATCATAACCTATAGGTCGAGGTTTAGATGGATCATAAGGTCTAAGTGGGGGTAGGGAAATGGTCGCATTCTCCACCAACATAGCAAGGATTTTGGCGTAAGACCCTTTGAGTGGGTCAAAGTCAGAGGAAGATGAGGCTATTGACTGGGTAGATTCTGGTAATGATAGGGTATGGTTGATTTGTATGGGTGGTGGTTTAGCCAAGGGGTTTTGATAATGGGTTTTAACTGAACGTGGCTTCTTTGGCGCAGAAGCTATGTTTAGCTGGTTAGATGATGAGGCCACAGATGATGTGGTATCAAAAAACAACCACGGAGAAATAGGAGTGACCGCAAACAAATCTTTTGATGATGGATTTTGTTTAGGGTTGATAGGTGGACAGGATACGCGGGGTGACGGTGTTGATATACCCTTGGATCTCTCTATGGGGTGGAAGATGTAGGTCATTTTAAAGAAAACGCAGGAGGTATGATATATTGATGCAAGGTGGAGGGATGAGGTCCCAATATGGAAGGTAGGTGTGACGACGATGGTTTTAGTTGTGATAGAGACATAGGTTGAGGAGATTGAGTCTGTCTCCTAAGTGGATGGACGGCTTTATTTTTAGATAAATCTAGCCGCTTAGGTGGGTGTGTTAGACTGGGTATTGGTGAGGTCCCAAGCGTAGGGGAAGATTTGGTTAGGCTAATAGAGGTGGATGAGGTATTTGGTAGAGATGAGGGGGGTGAAGATGAGGACATAGGCATTTTAAGCTTCTGTAAACACTTCGGGTATATGGTAGAGGCGTCTGGATCGGTCATCTGCATTTGAGTAGAATATGGGGTACTCAAACGTTCCCATAGGACTCGTCTATCTTCTGAGGGATGACAATCCTCATGTGTGAATAGGAACTTTTGTATGGAAGAAAGGTGGGTTGTGATTCCAGTCCACTGTGGGTGTGATACAGGGGGTAAATGAGGCACTGTATCAATGGGCATTAAGAGGTCAACCGGTCGCTGAAAAGATTTAGGCGATGAAGAACTAATAGGTAGGAGGGCGTGTTTGAGAGGATCCGTCATGTTTAAAGAATGTGGTGATGTCGGTGCAAGAGGTTTCTCATCTAAGGATGACAAAAGAAGTGGCGAGCCTTCCTCTTGTATAGCAAGAATGGTAGAAGGAGACGTTTGGGAAATAGATAAGTTAGATAACATCCGCTCACAGTCTTGCAAGGATGTGGTGTAAGAAGGTTCATCTGTAAGAAGAGAACTCTGGGTGGTTAATTCCCTGAAGGATAAAGGAATGGCAAGGATTTCGTCTTGTCTTGATGGTGAGGAAGGGGGTTCGGGTTCCTGCGTTAGTGAAGAAGTTTGATTCAGAATTTTTTCGATAGAGGCTTTTGGCTGGGAGTCGAAGACTGCATGGATCTCATGAACACTCTCCTCGGCTAAGATATCTTGGTTTATGTTACTATTAGGAGAATGATTTGGGAATGGTTTGTTGAATATTTTCAAATTTCTGTTAGCAGGGGCATTAGGATTATCGAGGGTTATATCCCCTGCATCAACCATTTCCTGCACTATGTTTTTCAACATCTTGCAGTTTTCGTGACTGTGTGCCTTTACGCGGTGAAAGTTACAGAAGTCATTTTCTTTGTACCAAGAAGGTATGGCGCGAGTGGAATCAAACCCGGAGTGAGGTTTAACAGGAGGCAAGGTGATAGCTCCGGCTTTGAGCAATTTTTCCAAGATGACACCATAAGTTTCTCCCAGGGGAGTGTAGTTGATGGGCTCCACTTTATACTTATAGGTGGTTTTTGGTGGGGTGTTAGATGGTGGTTGGGATTTGACCATCACCGCGTGCACAGCTCCTTTTGATTTCGAAGCAGTCGATGTGTGAGGATTGGTGGTGTTAGGTTTGTTGGTGGAATCTTGGGTTCGAAATTGGGGTTTTTGTTGCACAACCGCAATTTCTCTTCCTCTAAGGCTCGAATCTCTAGTTTTCGAGCCATAGTAAAGGCTTCGTCAAATGTGTGGAAAGTTTGAATTTGGAGGGTAGGAGAGATGTGCTTAGCGCAGGCCCGCGTAAAAAGTTTGATAAGTTCGGCCTGAGGCAAGGCATATGTAAGTTGGTTGATAAGGCCCCGCCATCATCCAATGAAATCTGCGATAGATTCGTCTTCAAATTGTCGGATGGCATAGAGGTCGGTGATAGATACTTTCTTGGCAATGTTAATGGAGAAATGATCCAAGAAAGATTGGGCTAGTTGGTTAAAAGAGAAGATTGAGTGCTGGGTTAAAGCACTGTACCACTCCAAGGCGGGTCCTGATAAGGACATGGGAAAGGTGCGGAGTAGTAAGGCATCGTCATGAGCAATTAGATAGCAGGCATGTCTAAATGAGCGCAAGTGTTGTTGAGGATCCTCCTTACTATTAAAACGAGTAAATTTTGGTAATTCCCATTGAGGAGGATATGAATGAAGGGGGACAGAAGGGTGGATAGGCTCCCGACAAACTTGCTCGTATGTCAGGGCGCTATGACTTCCTGAAACAGAAGCCTCCAGATTTTGCATTTTGTCCATCATTTGTTTAATTAAATCAGTAGTTGGATGAGATGATGGTGCGGTTGTGGTAAATGGAGGTAGATTGGGCCAAGGGCCACCACTAGACAATGGTGGGGTTAAATGTTGATAAGGTATGGAGGACGAAAATGTTGAGGCGGCCGAATAGGGATGTCCTATATAAGACGTTGAGGTCACCGGGTACGTGTGTGGAAATGAAAAGGTAGGCGGAGCTTGAGAAGGAAAGTTCGTGTGGATAGGTGGCAGAGAGCAAGTCATAAAAGGAGCAGTCTGCAAGAGAGACGAGGTGGGAGCAGTCAGCAGTAATGATATGTTGGGCCCAAGATTAACCAAAGGAAAGCCAATCTGTGCCGTATGAACCCCTGAAGCTGCTGAGTTAGGAGACTGGACTAAAGATGCAGAAGGCAAAGCGGAGTTATCAGGCGGAGAAGGGGCTAAATGAGCAGCTATACTAATAGGCATGCCAACAAGGAGTTGACCATCGGGCGTACGGTCAGGGGCATGAGACAAATAATATTGTACAGCGCTAGGATTAGCGTCCAAAATTTTGTAAATTCCTTATCTCCTACAGGGATTTTGGGAACCTCGCTGGTGTCCGTAGGATTCCCCACAGTATGGGCAGGAGGTGATTCAGAAAGGCACAGAGCAGGCATGTGAAACCATGGCGGCGGCTTGCTTCCGAGTGATAACAACCATGAGCAAGAGTACACAGTAAGGTTTCAATCTATTAGGAACAGAAACAACCCCAGAATGTTGAAATTGGTAGGTTTCTGGTTTGTCGGGATCTGTAAAGACTGTAACCGATATCGGTCAGGTAACCGACGTCGGTCAGGATGTAGCCGGCGTCGGTAAGCTAACCGATGTCGGTAGAATAGAACTAGTGTAAGAAGCAGTAGGAAGTTGTTGATTTGGTGTTAACAGTGCTTAGTATGCCTACCAAACTGTTCTGAAGTGATCACAGAAAACAGTGTATGACAGAGAAACAGAACTGAAAACAAGCAAGATACACAAGCAAATTAACAGACTAACCCTAGGATTAGTTTTAATCAATTTGGGCTTATGCCCTTAGACGCAGAATGATGTCAGAATCCTAAACAAAAGACTTAGGGGAAATGTCAAGTTTGTTTTGGCTTATAAGGTTACCTCAATCGGGTGGAGGAATACCGCGGAAAAAAGGGGGATGTTTTGAGCTGTTGTGTTAATTGTGAAGTGATTCGGTATGTGTTGTGCAGTGAAAGTAAGATTAATTTCTTGTCAATACCGTGGAAATCACCCCCACGTGTACGACCTGTTACTTAATCTACGTTCACTAGAATTGAAAACAGCACGCAAAAATGGGATGCACGTGTTTTAAACCCAAATCGAAAATGATATTCGATGAAGCAAAGAAGATGACTTTCACTAATGCAAAGCTGGGAAAGCAAGACAAATTATTTTACCAAATACAACAAAATATCGTGTGAAATTTTAAGAGGAGGAAAACAACATGTATACTCCCTATATGAAAGCAAGCAAGAAAGAAAGAAACCCGAAATGGGTCCCACCGGGCGTGCTAAAATGTTTCACACATAATGTTTCCAGCTCCTGGGATGGAGTTGCTTCTATCCTTTCATTCCTTTGAGAAACAGATAAGGGTTAGGGCTAGGAGGAATACCTGTTGAATGTTGAGAGGGTGTGCGCGTACCGTAGAGAAAGATCAGATCAACTGCGAAGAACTCCTTTTTGTCTTGGAAGGACTACCTGCAAGTAAGAATACAAGACCACCAGATTTTAATTAGACAATAAATGAGGGAGCTTCCTTAGGCCCAGGAAATATAAAACTTCCTTTCGAAGGTGGTCAGTTCCCCTGCTAATATGAATTAACACAAATGATTGTAAAATCACAATTTAATTGCCTCGTTGAAACAAGTAGAGGAAAGGCTGGTTTTGGTTTTGAATCACAGTGACCGACGCCGGTCAGTGTCACCGGTACCGGTTGATGATAACCGATATCGGTAGGGGTAGTGATTTAAGGGGTTTGGTGAAGGTTGGCTATAAGATGGCTATATGATAGCTATGGTGTTTATAAGGCTGATAAAATGACTGGGGATAGGTAATGAGGTGATGGAGAAGACTCAGAGAGTATGGGGGCTGTTCTTGGGGCAAAGTAGGGGTAGAGGAATGTAAGTTAGGTGGAGAGTGTTACTGGGTAGTGGATCTGAGGGTAGACTTGTAATTACTGTGATTCAGAAATCCAAGAAATATTATTAAAAGAACGTATAAGACTTACTTACTAGTTCCTGATGGAAAATGTAGGTTCTAGGACTGTGATGATGAAGACAGGGCTCAAGTAGGATGATCTGACAATCCAAGATGAGCTATCTCCTCTCCTGATGCTCGGATGAGTGTCACTGGGCTCTGGTTATTCAGTTGCAGTCTTGGGCTTGATGTCCTTCTCTGCAAACTCCTCTCTTTCCTTCACTTGTCTCTGCTCAGCCAAGTCAATTCCAGATCTTTCCAATGACTTCCCTTTTGATCAAATGAAAATCCAACCTCTTGTTTTTGGTTGGGAGCGGTCATTTACAGGGAACCGATGGCGGTTACGTAACCGACGGCGGTCGAGTAGGAACCGGTATCGGTCAGGTCAAAGTGGGCTATTTTTAGTAAAATAGCCAACTTTCCCTCCTTTTCTCCCGAGGGATTAGTTGCGGGCTTGGTCAAGTCATTATGAGGTTGGTTTTAGGTGCGGGTGAGGAGTCATTAGTCATAGGTGTGGATGTAGACCAAGTTATAGGTCTTAATTAGGTTAGTTTAGGGTTAAGACTAGGTCATGATGAGGTGGTGAAATGAGGTGGCAGGTATGGCGATGTGGATTTATTAATTATAAGGTAATTAATAAATAATTGTGTAAGGTTTAGGTGATGAGGTTAGGTTGCGAAATGAGATGCGTGGTACGGGAGGTCGTAAGACACAAATTTGGTGTCTACACTAAGTTGGCTCCTAGATTTGTTGGACCTTTTGAGATCTTAGAGCGTATCGGCCCTTTGGCCTACCGTCTAGCATTTCCACCTGTGTTGTCTCACATACATGATGTTTTTCATGTTTCTGTTCTTAGGAGATATATTGCAGATCCTTCCCATCTGTTAGATTAGATATCATTACAGTGAAGGATCGGGGCAAGTGATGGTATAACCCATTCACATCTTAGATCGCATGAACACAGGCCTTGAAGGCAAATAGGTTGATCGAGTTCGGGTATAGTGGGACAGATATGATGAGACTGCAGCTACATGGGAGGATGTTACTTCATTATGAGTTCAGTTTCCACATTTTTTCCAGTGACTTCCAAGAGGAAGTTGAGTCTAAGGGAGGGGATGTAGTGCCCACTTCCCTTTGACACCTTCTGATACTTATTCTGATACAGTTGATCACATTATGGACATTATTATGTTTTGATTTAGTATGTTGTTAGACATTTGATCATGGATTATTGTTGATCTTGATTTGGTTATGATGCATGATGATTATTAGAGACACTCATATGTGGATGATGATATACTATTTGACATGGATGTTTTATGGATGTTGTTCGGACATGTGATTTTGGATATTTTATGATGATGATATAGTTGTTGATTAAAATGTAAATGATGTAGTTGTTACTTCGATGTTATTGTAATTCTTTTATATAGTTGGTTTGGTGATTATATTTATATCATATTAGATTTTTGATATGGCCATGAGGCCGAAAGAGGTATTTGTATTTTTCAGGTTAAAAATATCACAACAAAACATCGGGGATCGGAGACCAACCACAATGGAATTCTAGGTGAATTTGACAAGGTCACCATGGCAACTTGTTGTGTGTGTGTGTGTTGTATTTTTGTTAGGGATTCCCATGGGGGATTTCCTTTATATGTGACCATGGGTTTGTGTATTTTATTAATGTGGTTAAATTTTATTTATTGTTGTATGTATTTTATTAGTAATGTGTTCCCTTCTTTTAATTAAACTGTGATAGATTAATGTGAGAAATATTATGATTAAAATTTAAATAAATTAAATTGGGATATGGAAAGTAATTATAAGATTTGTTGGCTATTTGTATTAAATTTGTAAGGGATGTGTAAGTTGTGTAAGAGCTTGTGTAAGTCAGTTTTGGAGTATGAAATACTCCACCTCCATGACAAATTTGAATTTGTCCTTAAGGGCTATTTTGGAGGCTTTGGGACAAGTAAAACTTGTCCCATGTCTCTAAATTTAATTTACCAACCATACTTATGGTTGGAAAAGTGATTTGTGACTTTTATAATGCATTTTATTAAGTCATGTTGCATGTTTTAATTACACTTTCTTACATTTTATTTAATTTGTTGTCCCTTGAGGTGTGGGCTTTTTGGAGTGTGCAAGTAACTTGTCATTTTCACCCACCTCTTTATTGTGCTTGGGAGAATGGATTTTGTATTTTGTGTTTGAATTGGAGGATGTGTGATGTGGCATCCTACATGGATCCACATCATCCTCTTCTCTCCCTCTTCTATATAATTCAAACTCCTTGCTTGTTTTGGGGTTGTTGAACCTTTTTGCATTCTTCCTTGGGGGTGCATTTTTGTTGTTTGGAGCTCTTGTGGATTGTGGAGGAATTTGGAGATAACTTCATACTTGGCATTGTTGTTTTGAACTGTGTTCTTGGCATTTGAAGCTTGCTATTGGAAACAAAAGTAACCATGGAGAGGTAGGAATTTAACTCTCCTTTTATGCTTTGTCATTTTCTTATTGTGTTGTGTGAATGGTGCATGCTTTGATTTATTTGTTGGTTGGTTAGGTAGACTGCCTTAGGGAAGGTGTAGGAGAATTCTATGGGGAATCCATGTGGGGGCATAAGGAATGCCATCAGCATCATAGTTTTGTGGAGGGAGTTTGGGTTTGGGATCCACCATGGAAAAGAAATAGCTTGCATTTCTTACTTTGTGGGGGGCATAAGGAGGGATTTGTGGGGGGTATAAGGATATGTGTGTAATGAATTATTTTGGTGGTTTGTTACTAGTGGATGCCCAATTCCCAATTGGGAGGCATAAGTAGCTTCCCCATAGACCTTGCTCCTTTGGCTTGAATGATCATGCCTGAGTTTTGATTGGAATGTTTTTAAATTGCAGTTGTGAACTGTTGTTTTTTGTGTTAAACTATGTTTTATATTGCATTGTGCATGTTTGAAATAATGATGTGTGTTTTGGAATCCATTGTTGCCATGGATTGAATTGCATCTCTTAATGTGTTTTGGTTGGGGCTCGGGGCTAATGATGAAGGAAGGCTTCTCCTTTCATTGGATGTCTTGGTTGGGTGGAGAGTGTTGCCTTTCCCCTCTTTTGTTGTGATCAACTTGGAGAAAGAGAAAATGTGCATGTTGTTGTCCTAGAGCAAAGGAAAAATGTAGTTTGATGATCCTTTAAGAAACAAATTTATTTCATTATAAGCTTTCCCACTATGTTGTGGATGAAATTGTAACATTTGTATTGTGAATAAAAGATGGTGTAATTGGATTGAAAGTGTTTATTTGAATTGTGAAAGACATGTATATTTTGTTCTAGTTATTGGAAAGAAAGAATTAGAAATGTGTTATTTGCATCCAAAACATGGAAAGATGTAAAGATGTATTCCTTTTTGGATTAATAAAGAATTGCAAGTTCATCTCTCATTACATTTTTGGGTTGAGTTGGAATATCAAATTGTGATTGGAATCTTTGTTTAGTTGCAAAGGAAAGAAAATATGTATGAAGGAAGTTTATTGCTTGTTTCTTTTGGAAATATATGAAATTGGAAATCAGACTTTACCATCTAGCTTTGAAATGAATTGCTTACATACAACTAAATGTATTAGACCAGATTAGAAATAAAATATTACACTTAAATGATAAATTGGATATACAAAATTTTCCTTGAAGTGAATCTTTGCTGCAAATTTTAAAACTGGTAAATTTAAATAAAATGCACAGTTCGGACCTGCACTTAATAATCAACTTGGAATTGATATAATTTAGCATGCTAAGATATTAAGGAACTCAAATTGACAAAAACACTTAGGAAGACAAGTTAAATTAATGCAAAATTGAATCCAATCCCTCCAACAGTCATTTTTTTATCAATTGTTGGAAAAATGCAACTTTGAAATCAATTGAACAAATTTACCTTCCTAAAACACTTTAAACCCTCCCTAGAGAAATCCTCCATGTCTATTTGGCATGTTGAGTGAAGGAGGAGATCTAATTTAATCAAATTTAGAAGTTGGAAATTACCAGTTGGCTTTTTAAAAGCCTGCAGATCGATTTTTAAAATTGACCCCTTAAACTTTACCAAAAGTAAAATTTATGTTTCCTATGCAAATAGATCATCAAGACATTTTCGGAAAGTCCTTGGTTGCCCAAAACCGAGCTTTCTAGAACAAGTTATGACACTTCGAATTTTTTCTGCGTTAGCGGGAAAATTTGGGAAAATTTTCCATAGCATGCTTGCGGCCCGAAAAATTCCCATTAAAAATCCTTAGGATTTTTTTTAAAAAAATTTGGCTTGGGAAAATTTGTGAAATTTCCTCTACCAGCTCATAGCCAATCAGAGGCTACCACATGTCCTCATGGGGCAGCGACGGAGGCGCGGCATTTTCTTTTGCCCTTAGACCTTTTGAAAATTTTGGAAAAATTTTCCATTTCTCCCTACCGACCCGCGACCTATCATAGGCTGTCACGTGGCATATTTGGGTGCCTGTGGAGGAGAAGAACTCTTACGACCCCTTTTCCTTTTGAAATTTTTATTTGGAAACTTTTTTGTTTCCTCCCGCGGCCCTGCACTCTCGCCCTCGCCTAGAGAAATCTCTTCCGCGGGCACGCGGACCCACGTGCGCCATATTACCCTTTTACCCCTTTGGTGAAGTTGCTCCAAAACTCCACCACCGTGCCTTTCCCTCTCCTTCACCCCGTAATGGCCCATTGAGCACCACGTGTCCCTAGTGGACCCGTGGGCACGTGGGCATTGTTTTGTTTTCTCTCCCTCTTGGGCAAAATGCCCCAAATTCTTCCACCGCTCCACCCTTCCCTTTTTCCCCGGTGATGACTCTGAGGCCGCCACGTGTCCTTGGAGGACCCACGAGGCACGGGTGAAAATGGGAAATTTCTCCCATGTAAGGAAAAATTTCAAACGCTGCCCCGCGACCCGCCATCCCAAATTTTGCCTTTCACCCCTGCTTGACATGTGTCCCCTTGGGGAAAATTTGACCCCTAAACTCCACCAGTCCATATCTTGAGTTTCTAAAGGAGTTAGGAGGACTTCTTTATATCACCGAAAAGGTGAGAAAATTTCCTATCCAATGGAAATGATTTAGGAAAATTTTGGAAGCATTAAGTATGAGAAAAATCAAGTTGAAACTCTGAGCCTGTTAGAGAGTGGGTATGGGGGTAAATTTCTCCCTAAACCTAACTGAAACTTCTAACCCTAAAATGTGAACCTTGTGACCTCTGATAATTGCTTTTAAGGAAAAATATGTTCTATTAATTTTGAATTTTCTTGAACCTAACAGGGCCAACTGTTGTCTTGCAACTTGGTTGTGGACACTTATAATCACAAAAAAAAATTATTCCATAGTTTTCTAACTAATCCTAGGTTGTTTCTTGGGTCTCAAGTGGGTTTTTTTAACGGGCATCATAGACATTTTCCCATTCTATTCATTCTCAAACAATCATATTTCTCATTCAATCTATATTAATTTACACGAATATTCGAAAGGGTAAATTCTCATTCTAATCATTGTGTATAATATGAGAATAGACATGTTCCCATTCTACTCATTCTCATATAATCATCTTTCCCATTCATTTTATATTAAATATTCATTAATTAATATGACCTAACAATATTCAATATTCATAGAGAACCAACAATATTCAATCTAAAGATACAAACATTATTTCTATATGTTTCTTTAACGAGAATGTTTAGAATGGGAAGATGCCCATTCTCTTTCTCATTCTAATTTACAAAATACAAGATGTTAGCTCCATACCATGGACATCTGCCCATTGTATTCATTATCATGCAATCGTCTTTCTCCTTCATTCTATATAATTTTCCTAAATGAGAATAAACATCCGCCCATTCTATTCATTCTCATACAATCATCTTTCTCATTCGTTCTACATTAATTTATATTAATGTTCGAAATATTTAATATATATTTCATGGCGAGAGAATATTAAACCACTTCAAAAATATGTGAACGGTTGTTAAACAAGTGTAAACAATGACGTAAATCAATACTAGGTAAATGTTATTCCTAAGAGGTACATTCACATCTCCAACCAACACGATGTTCCCAAAGAAGACATGCAAATTATGGTGATGAATACGTGAAGCTAGGTCAAAATCTACTCCACTAATTACGAAAACTAAGTCACGATATATATCAAATATTATTTATTAATTTTTAAAACATTTAATACTTTTCAATATTATTTGGAATCAATTTGTTAAACATTTCTTAATTACAATTCTTACATTGTGTATATACAGCTAGAGACAATATTCAAACAATGGAAATATGTAAGGATATAGGTAAAAATATATACTTAGTGAAATAATCTTATTGTATTCTAAATAAATATAATGTAATAATGTATCTCAATATTATTTTTGTAGTGCCTCCAAAGAAACATTTTCTTGTTCTTGAATTAGAAGGATTGTTAGTTCAAAAGAAAAATTCTAAAAAGAAAAATACTTTCCAATTGAACAATGAGAACATTCAACCAAGAGGCTCTGTTGGTCAATTTCTATTAGTTGTGTTTGCATAGTTTCAAATAGCATTTTGTTCTGTATTTGATACGAGATGTCAATGTAGAAAAAATTGCAATGAAACTACTACAAATATATAAAATGGAGGCTCTTCCATTATTTTGTTGGGGTTTGGAGCATTGTGAAAAACAAGAAGAAAATTTATCAAAAATTTGGAAACAATTTGGAGAGAACCAGATATTCATTTGAATTGTGAAATAATTGTTGTAGTCAATGTAAACAATAAAAGAATTACTTGAGGTTTTTGTTTCTCCAAAAGTGTCTTCAAATAGATAATTTAAGAGTGGTAAATGGCTTATGGAAATTATTTTACACAACTAACATTAAATTTAGGTGATACAAATGATGTAAGAAAATCCTTAAAGAAATGTAGTCTATCTCAAAACAACAATTGAACAAATCAATATATAAAATGGTGTTTATAATAATTATATAGTTCCTTTGACCATTTTCTATATGATTTGATTACTATCTAATGCTTAAAATGTTATTGATAGTTATATGTTATCATTTATATTGGATTAATATTTGTATTTAAATACATACAATTTTGACATTCATGCCCTAAAAATTGTGAATATGTTGAATGAGGAAACCGCATATAAACTTGACTTGATACTACTAATATAAAATAGAATTGTGAAAATATCACAATTATGGAAAATAAATTTATATAAAAAACAAATGTATACTATAAACTATTATTTGATTTATTGAAAAATAATTGTTGTGTATTGGTTGATGTTTTAGATCTCGTTACACAGTAAGGAAGTTATTGGTTTTGGGGTAGAAGGACTGCTATTTGGAGTTCTAGGGATTAGTGAATTTAGATTTCGAACATACGAATGTATTTTAAATATTCATACTACCGATACTTCTGTCAAACATTTATTCCTACACTTGTTAAGGATAACACTATAACATTTTGATATTAGATTGTGGTTTACATACCCACACTCAAGGGAACAACGCGTCTTCATTCAAAAATTTGACTGACTATGAAATATAGAATTCATTTTTGTTGGGGCATAATGCAATGTGAAATAAGCAATAATTTTTAAGATCAAAGAAGGGGAAGATTGTGCTGGTTTACATTAAAAAAACATGCAAATTTTTCTAGGCAAGTACATTAAAATGTATGGAGCAGATAACATATTGTTCGTAGGTGAAAAACAAACTTTGTTCATGACGAGAAAAGAATCCCTTTTATTTGTATTTCCTACCACTAGAAATTTGATGGCACAATTTATTCCAATATAAAAATATTCACACACTTATGTACATGGTTAAATCATGTGGGGCCACACCAAAATATGTGTCATTCTTTAGAAACATACAAAAACAATTAGTGAGCTTGATTGAGTTTATTCGATATCATTACATTGTTTAATAAATACAATTAAATTGGTTAAGTTTTATACTTGAAATTCAATTTAACTTTCCATTTTTAGTTAGAAGTTGATTATTTGAATAGTCAATTGAATTATTTGAAGTCAATTGGAATTACATGTAAAAAATCACATTTTATGATGATGATTCATCTTTTTTCGACACAAAAGTTGAATATGTTACTTTAGCAAGATTCTTGGGCTCTGACTCGAGCTCCAGACTATGCTTATTGTTCCTTGAAGGAAGCTTTGGATTGATCTCGGGCCGAGAATATTTTTGACCTTATATGAAGCTCTGATCGAGCTTCATATTGATCCTCGCATGTGTATATTTTATCTTGTGGTTAGCTTCAAACATAGAAAACAATTTCTATTTCTAGCTCTTGATCACTCGCCCTTTTAGCTCCAAACCGTAAATATTTCCATCTCTTAACCATTCATACTTCCAACGCTAGACCATATATACTTCCATCTTTGTACCATTCATACTTCCAACTCTGGACCATTCATACTTCTAACTCTAGACCATTCATACTTTTAGCTCTGGACCATAATAAATTCTAGCTCCTAACCATTTAAAATTCTAGCTCTAGACTCATTAATGCTTCCATCTTTGGATTATAAATAATTCTAGCTCCGAGACCATTTAAACTTCCAAATTCTGACAATCCATACCTCCAAATTTTCTTGCACCATTCATACTTCCATCTCCTGGCCATTCATACTTTCATTAGCTCCAAAGTTTTTGAAGAACTAATTATAAATATTGTACATTTTATATGAGAATAAACACTTGTCCATTTTAAGAATATTGTATGGACTAGAATGGGCATTTGGCCATTCTAACAATATTTGAAATAAGTAGATGAATATTATATGCAAAGTATGAATGTAACCTATATTTTTACTTTATATTATCTTTTTGCTATGCATACAAACGTCGTAGATGTAGGACAACTACTAAATAAATAACTTTCAATAAATTTTATAATATAACAAATATAAGTATTTGCAAAAAAAATCAAACTAAAAACCGTAAACCCTAAAATTGAAATCCAAAAAGATGATATATAATTCCAAAAATCTTTAATTTGGAATCCAATAATAGTATATTCGAATTCCAATATTTGATACAAATAAAACCAATACAAACAATTTCAATTTTTAATTTGGACTGGAATATGTCCAAATTTAATGAAATTATGGTTCATATTGTATGGGTGTTATGGCCCTTCTTGTCCGATATGGTCCTAGATGCATGTATGAATGATCTAGAAGTTAGAATTGGAATATGCGAGGGTATAACATGATTTAATGGATTAATATGACCATTTTACAATCAAGTAGGTTGGGTATACAAGCAATAATGAGTGAGACATAACTAGGGATAACCTAATTGGTCAAATAGAGAAAATGTAAGCTAGGGTAAGAGTGTTGTACAAATTTTGTTCTGAAGACATAATTACCAAAATGAGTGTCTACATTATATATAATTGGCTATTTTGATTAATTAACTTCCAACATTAATTACACAATATCATTATAGCGTTAAAAGAACGCAACACAATATATGAACTTGAAAACACAAGGGAATGAGTGTACTTAGCTTGTTACAAAAAATTAAGAAGTTATGAGATTGTGCAATACTAGAACAAAGAGATCGAACTTGGGAGTGCTTTGGGCCCGATCTGCAAATCGCAAATTATCTTGGGGCAAGAATGTACCAATTTGCTAGGACCGTAGCGTATGGTCTTGACCTTTTTGTATAATATTGGACTTTCTCTGTTTATATTTCTACTGACTTTCTATGGTAGTTTTCTATCTAGATTTTTTTGTCGCTATCAAATCCTAATTGTCAATCATGTAACGAAGCTCTCTGAACATACTGAACACCATCTTAAACCCTAGCCATGGATGAAGAGTCCTGCAAAAAAACATTAGGTCAGGTTGTGGGCACCATCCTACACCACCAATGTTAGCACTACTCTAAAGAGGCCTCAAACCACACATCATTCTCCACCTAGCATGTGATATCTAGATAGATCAAATAGATTTGGAAACTTCTTTGACAATGTTTGCTTTGAATTTGGATCTTTCTAAAATACTTAGAGGAGGGATGTTTGAGTGCTTGCAAATGAGATAGAATGTTGTTCTAACCTTCTAAGAAGCTTCTAACCTAATGTGGGTGCTTAGTAATGACCGTAGAGATGTGTTATTGTGAGATTTAGGGATTTGTAAGTGCCTTTTACAAGTGTAAGAAGTGAGTGTATCAATGCATTGCCATAAGATTTCTAGGTTAGCAAATGAGGTAGTGTTTACTTGCTTATATAGGGCTTCATAGGTGATTTATCTAATAAAATCTGACCCAAATGAAGTAGAAGACCCAACAAAAGATATCAATTTAAAAGCAAAGTTGGAAGACATGTCGGTCCAAAACCATATAGGTCACCCAGGACCAGATACAAACTCTCAACCAAACTAGACAACCCTTACTAGGGACAAAAAAAACACAAAATGAAGCTTAGACCTTGTCAATTGATGTTTTTCTATGGATTTTGTACATTATATTCTCGAGTTTGTTGACATGTTAGTGTGCAAGGATAAACAAGCTAAATAAGAGACCTCAAAAAGTGCTAAGCGGGAATGGAGATATGGTATTTATTATGACAAGAGTGCATAGTCAAATCAAGTGTTGTCAAAGTGCAAATTGTCAAATTTGAGTGTCTACATATAGGGCTTGAACAACGAGTGTATCTAGGTCCAGGCATCTTGCACATGGGGCAAAACCAAAAACATGCTTGAAGTTTGTAGGGCTACCCCAAGCATGACATTTGGGGTTGACAACACCAATGTGTTAAGCCTTTCACCAAGCAAGAGGCCCTAATAAACAAGACACCAAAAAAATGTGTGATTTTGGGTTCAATATGGGAATGCGACACTAGATTGAGGCGAAAAGCCATGTTCAAAGTGAGGAATTGAGGTTACTGTCTAGAATTGTGCTTACAAATGGCAATGGAAAAATGGCTCATAAGTTTGGTAGAGCAATCTTGGTGTGTAATGCTTAAAAGATGTATCCATGTTCCATCTCCAATCTTTCCACCAAGTAGACAACAATCGTAGACCTAAGTTGTGAAGCATCATGTAAGGGAGAAGCTCCTACATTTTGATAATAAAAGGGAGGTCAGTGAACCAAATCAAATTTGAGTTTGAGCCTCGACGAGGGAATGGAAGAAATTCTTGATCATGCTTCGTGCCCTTCCACAACTTTAACAATCCATTTAGCACAAAGAGCAAGACTTTGTCTAAAAACAACAATAATACTCTTGCCACCTTTCTCCTTAAGGATGCAACACACTTCCCAGGCCACACGATGAAACCACCTTATGTGTTTAGCGTTGATTCATAATAAATCTAGAAGCAGTTTGAAGAGTGTATTATAAAAACCTTAGGAAGAAGAATAGTAAACATAGATGGCATGAAGAAACTTTGTGCATAAAATATTCTTGATCGTGTTGAAAAAAGTCTCCTACTAGATTTATTTAAATTTTTATATGGCGAAGCCTATGGGATAACCAATGCCCCGCTCCCCGAAGTTAGGTGAATGTTGGGGTCTAACATTCAACAACTTAGTAAATGCCACCATCAAATCGCTATCTAAATAATAAAAAGTTTTGTTGACTTTGATGTTGGCCCCCACCACATACATTGTTTTGGTTTTATATGGATTTCGACCTTACCTAAACATTTGACATTTCCTTTTTAATTTAAAGGAAAATAAAAAAACAAACATGGTTACACAAGTTCCTTTAAAAGGGGAGCATATTCCTTTCCCCGGATAAAGACTTTATTTATTTATTTTTCTCTTTACCTTTCTCCTTGGGAAAGCGAGAGGTGGTCCCCGTCCAACACCTTATCTGTTTATTTTATTATTGTTATTAAAAAGAGGAATATGCTTTTCTGGTGTTGTCGCTTTCTTGCCATGCTGGCTTCCTCAAAATTATTAATAACATATGTTTCTTCTACGTACGTGGGGACAAGGACAGCCCTGCACTAACATTTTCCCTTTTAATTTTCTTCACGCCATTTTGTCTCACATAGCTAAGTACCTTGCGTCGTCTTAAGTATTACGGAAGAAAATATTTTCGAAATTACTAAAAACATGAATAGCTAATGTATAATTTGATCACGAGTTATAAATAATCCACTCAAATATTTATCAATTCTGAGTCCACTTCATTGTTTAAATTGCCATCAAATTTAAATCATGATCCACATATTTCACTAAATAAATATGAATGAGAGAACATATTATACAACATACAATAATTATAAACTTAATAGTGTCAGAAACAATATATATGTTTTTTATGTAAATAATTAATTCTCTATGAATTTAAAATTATTATTATTAAAAAAACATCCCTTATCAAAATTAGGCATCTACACTTATTTAGAAAGTTCTATTTGTTTTAAAAGCTAAAACTAAATTATACAAGGGAAGTGTTTGACTATGATTTTAACACGTTTATGAACTTTTCTATTATTAATTTGACATAGACGTTATTGCTAAGTTTTATCATCTTTTGATGGTCTTGACCCTTCTTTCAATATCTTTTAGTTGTCTTCTCTCTCTTTTGATTTTGAGATATATGTTTAGAGTGTTTGTACGTTTTTTCGGACTTGTTCAGAGTATTGGCACACTCTTAGAATGATTTTATGGTCCCTTATGACTAAAATGCATTCGCTTTGTTTCTCTGACATTTTCTCCATGTATTTGTTTGATATTCTTCATATTATAATGTATATATTTTTTAATAATAGAAAATGAAATTTCATTTTTAGAATTGAAAAGGATGAAAGACCAAAGAATTATAACATGTGGGATGGTTATTTGTAATTAACATTGTGACAATTATATATATATATATATATATATATATATATATATATATATATATATATATATATATATATATATATATATATATATATATGGGTATAATGCAAATATTGGTTTGTTTTTAATGTTCATACATACAATATTATGTAGTTCAAAGGCATGATGCTTGTAAGACTAAATAAGTGACCAATCTATTGATTTGCATTGAAATGACATAATTTGACAAATAAGGTAATGCGATATTTATATCTTCAATTCCACTTGTTTTGGCTTGTGGTAGCTCATGTTAATGGAATTTTATGTTATCTCTCAAGACAAGTCAACAACAAGAATGCCCCTTTTGGATTATCTTGAAAAATCTTTTCACCGTCACTAATCTTTGTTATATGACAAAATCCTTGTTATAAGTAATTAAGAGAGAATAAATAAAGAGAATTACTTTATGGTAGATCTTTGTTGAAAGTAGTGTGAGTAAATAATTGACCCTTACTATGAGAGTGCAATGTAACAACCCTTGTTAAAAGGAAGTGAAAAATATTAATGTGACCCCACTAATGGGAGTAAAATAAACAAATAGTTGTGAACGGGTGTGTCGATTTTCAAACCACTTGGGGAAAATTCTATAAATGGTGAAATAATCAATTTTGAAAAGGGATCATCATCATCATCATTCTTTTGTAAAACATTTACACACATCTCGCGCATGTAAAGGTGAATGCGGTGGTGGGATTTTGGAGAGGAGTATCTCGTGTGTCTTAACCACATGTAGAGTAAAACCTTGATTAGTCCTTGTCCAAGGCAAGGTATGCTTTTGTGATATTATCCTCCATGGATAAGCATACATAGCTTAATGTGTCAAATCTCGTACACACACAAGAGAGAAATAAAGTTTGATTGATCTAAAATAAAAGATATGTAATCTATAATTATAAAGCACTCTATTTTGATCTCTAAAACTTGAATAATCTTTTTGTTAATAAAATTATGTATTTAACTAACTAAATCTCACTCGTTATTTGTGTTTGAATCTTTAAATCATGATTATGATATATACATATTATAGACAGTCAAATGTTGTACTTATCCTTTGCTAATGACAAGTTTGGCTATGCTTCCTTACTAAGAAAAATGCTCACATTATATGTCCAATCAATATATCTCTTTGTCTCTTTCTTTACTTGATCATATCTAAACTATACTATGTTGCAAATGAAAGAAATATTAATTAAGAAAAGTAGTAAATCATATTTTGTTTTGCATCACATACATCCATTCCTAGACCATACAATTTGGTCTGGACAAGTTATCAACCCCGACACACTTGTATGGTCCCGCCCCTTCTCATCTTCGAAATTGATTTCAATTTTAATATCCAAGCGTGTTGTTTCATCTTCCCGTGGTCGATCTTATCATAATATTTCACCCGCAAAAGACTATATAAGCAAGTCAATATAATTTTATAACTTACATGTCACTCTTTCAAGATACTATTGAAAATATCACTCCTAAAGTACGTAAGGCTCTCTAGACCCCCTAAATCAATTGCACTTCATTTAAAGAAACCACTACTATATGTATGAAATAATCAACCATGTAAAAGAGTCTAGCTTCCTCCATTCTCAAGCATGCAAAGTCATTAGAGCCATGTTTGAGAAAAAGTAAAGTCACTCCAAACATTTTCAAAGGGTTTCAAGTACAAAAGGGTTTATTCACATATCTAAGGCACACTAAATGACACTACTATTATGTTGGATATGTTTTCTACTCTATACTTTACCCTCTATATTTTTTTCAAGAGACACGAGGGCACTCATAAGGGGTTGAATTAGATCATACTCACACTTGCACATGACCTAAAAGAACTACATGAGGCTTGATCCCACATGAGGGCATGTTGTGCACAACTTAGATTGGTTCGGAAAGAGTTGACCATTAAGGGTAGTCTAGCCTCACCATACACACATGATTTCTCCTTTTATTACCTAATGCTTTGATGAAGGATATTATAGGTATACAAGGTTTCCACTCTATTATAAGTCATTATAGGTTGTGCTGTTGTGAGTGAAAGATAGTGAGGCACATTTCCAAGTAGGTAGATTACATAAAATATTACAAAAACACATTGTCAAGGCTTCAAGATCATACACAAGGCTCAAGGCTATACAATCATTATTGGAAGAATGGTATGGTCCTATAATAATGCATTTTCTAGTTCTTGATTCAATAATAAAGCATTTTCAAGCTTTTATTACCATGTTCTACTTATCTCGCACATCTAGATCTCCTTTGTTATGATCTCTACAACTATGTATTCATCTCCTCTAGTGTATTTAAGCTATCAATCTGTGTATTTATATTTTTTATGTAATAATTCATTAGTTTGATTATTCATGGTTAATTATGAATTAATTATATTTTAATGGCGTCATGTAACAAACCCTTACATCATATATATATTTGTATACTTGTCATAACATTATAAACATTTGGTGAACTCGACATTAAATCGAATCTATTACTTTTCTCAACCCCCTAGTTTCCCTAAGGTTTCTCCTTCCTCTTTGGTTTTAGATTTATCAATATCATAGGATTTGTATTCATATTCCCATCTATCACATAACCCGAAAGTTATTTCCAAAAAATCCTTTGGGTTTCATGGTTGGTCTACTCTTTGAGTTTCTTTTTAGGGCTTCATGTTGGAAAAATCGCCTTTCATTGCATATCTGAAAAATTAACGTCTCTTTTTTAAATCCATTGGATTATTTTATCTATTTTAAAAAATTAAATGAATTTTTTTATGGATTAATGTATAACACAAATTTTAGAAATTTAAAATTACTATTCTTAGTAATCGGGAATAGTGTGAACAATATATAACTTTTTAAAAATTCCTTGGGAGTTTTTTCTTCTACATATTCAATTTAAAAATACATCTTTTGGTTTTATTAAAATCACTTTTTATTTCTATAAATGGTCATTTTAGTAATTTCATAATGACCATTTTTTTGTTAAACATCACTTTTGGAGTGCAGTGTCGTTACTAATTTTGGGATTTTTCTTATTCATCTCCAATAATCATATTTTTGGTATCTATGTTCTATTATTGTATGTTAGCCTTTCCTTATTCTTTATCATCATCTCATGTGTGCATCACTCTTCTAAATATCAGGGAAAATTATGAGGAACTTGTGAAAAAGACTTGCAGAAATAGTGGCGATTATTGCTATATATAGGATTCACATGGGTGGTGAATCTAGAAATGATAGACATCGATCTAGTGGTTAAAATGGAAAAAAAAAAAAATAGTCACGAGATGAAATGGAAAATTTAGTGTTATTTTTCTAAATTTTTTTAATGAATGCCATTTGTTGAATGTCCTCTCATGGGAAATTATATTTGTTTCTCTCACTTGATGTTTTAGCTCCTTGTTTATCCTTGCCTCGATCCCATCAAAATCAATACAATAAGAAAGATCTATGGAAGTTTTAAAATTAGCTAATTTATTCCATGTGTAACTCATTGAAATTCCCACACTTGAAAGGACTTGGAAATAAATATTCAAATATTTAAAAGTTTTTAAGAGCCCACAACACCTATTCATGCCACATGTTTGTGATCGACACTTTGAAGAAAAAATGATAGGTATCGAGGATATCCAGAATCTGGATGATTAGAACGCTGATGGAGGACACATGTTACTAATAAAATAAAATACAAGATAAATTTCTACAAATACTTGAAAGAATCTCAAGATCATGCCATAAAGGACATAATTTATATCATTCAAGTTTTCATTCTTAAGAGTTATATAATTTCATGATCACACAATAATTTACACTTGATTTCTTTTATCAGTCAAAGATATGATTTCATGACATGTTTTAGTGTCTTTGATATGTAATAATGGTCATGAAAAGGTTTGGAAAATATTGAATATGTTCATTTACCTTGATTCCACATTATACGAGAACGTCAACTTTATCTTCAAGAAAATTCACTATGGAAGACCAACGAAGCACTTGGTTTCTCCAATTATCCATCCTAGACACATACAACACATCAAATATACACAAAATTTGAGAATTGACATGTAGATCAAAGTTTCAACACTCTTTTCTCACCCAATAATGAAGCTCTTTTTGATGATGGAAAATCAGTATTCATCGACATTTTGGGCAAGTTGAGAGAGAAGTTAAAATCCAAGGAAACTACATAGAGTGGTGAAACCAAGTGTGGAAAAGTGTCAATAATTGATGAATACTAAAATCCAAGTCAAAGATAACTAATATTTAAAACATTAAATCAAAGGGTTGAGTCAACAAGTTTAAAATCCTAATTTTTCTCCTACTCATTAAGAGAATTAAAGCCACATAAACATTTTGTAACTAGAAATGACTAAAAGATGGCTCTCTTAAACATGTATAAGGTTAAAAATGGTCTTTAAACCACCCCTCTACCATTTTAATTCCATTAAGGAACAAAAACTAGTTCTGACTAGAAACGTTTGAAGAAGGCCACATTAAACTTGCATAATATTGAAAAACATTAGTTTATAGTCACACTCATCATTGAAAAGTGAAATTGTTCAAAATCCTATTTGCAAAGTTTTAGTTTTGAGAGATAAAATTGTTTTCACAGAGCTTTGAAAGGAGAATTAAGAAGAGTTTTTAACATGAGAAAGTTTTTAAAATATGAAGATTTTTAAAAGTTCCAAACAAAGCTAAAAATACACCACATAGTCTAATTGAGCTAATGCTTATTGAATATAACAATAGTTACATCAAATATAAAAGCTTAATGGAATGCTTGAAACAACTAACATGAATATAATTCAAAACCTAGCTAAAGCATGCCTACTAGTATGTTCAATTAACTAACATAGACCTAAATAGATCTAGGAGCAATCAAATTGGGAGTTTTTTCTTACTCCAAGGAAGGTGAGATGGTCTCTCCAACAATGAATACAAGATCATATTAGATACCCATATACTAACCCCATTGAAGACTTGAGGCAAGGATTGAGCTTGGCTATTAATCATATTTCTTATATGATATGCAATTCAAAGTATGGTGTCAAATTTAAGTGTAGATACTTAGTCTTATTTATAGTTTTTTCTTTGAGGAAAACTAGCATCTTGGTGCATGTGGGACTAAAAGTAAAAATTAGATTAAGACTTGTTAATCATGATTAAGCTTTGTTAATCATAATTAGTGAATTAACAAGTGATTAAGATGTGAGGAGCCTTAATCAAATGTGTAGGGTCAATTAGGAGGCTAGGATAAGCTTTTGAAGCTTTGTTGAGATGTTGTGGAGGGAAGTGGGGTGATTTTGACTAGTTGGAAGAGGGGTTTTAGCCAATAATAGGGTATATTGACCAAAACAAGGGGAAAATAGGCTTAATTAGTTAATAATTACTAATTGTTTGTTCGAAAGAGGTTTTGACTTACAATTGGTCGTAAAGTGGCATCTTGAATGCGAAAGGGTTTAGGTAATAAAAAAGTGATGTTGATTTACCAAAATGGTAAGGAACATTACTTAATTAGTAGAAATCACTAATTATAAAGAAATTGGTAAGAAAGAGAGTGATTTGCGTGTGTTTGGAAATAAGATTACAACAGATTTAGGTGTCTACATTTGCCCCGTTTGAGGTGAAGTAAGTAACTTCTCTTCAAATATAGTAAAAAAGCATTAACATGGAATTTTTGAAGAAAAATTAGTAGGATGAAGGATGCCCCCTCGAGTGTCGGTGGGGTGATAGAAGAAGTCAATTGAAGATCAAAAATATGATTGAAACAAATAGAGTAAATAAGATAAAATAGGTGAATTTTTTTGGTTGTTTAGAAGAAATAAGGATAAGGATAAATGTGGTTGTTTATTGTCCTAGGTGATTCATAAGAAAATTTAGTAGTGATAATGAATGATAATGGAAAAGAAATGATAATTGAGAATATATGACAAGCCCAATCTTTGCATCTAATATTTCAATAAGTAATTTTGTTGTATCATTTTGCCCCGAGATCTACATCAACCTTTATTGAAATAAACAAAAGTGTAAGATAACATGAAAATATAAATTACTAACATTTGCTCATTTCTAAAAATACGTAACTCCATGCAACATACATAATGCAATGCAATACGAGAAAATAAAATGATGCTTAACTCAATGCAACATACATAATGCAATGCAATACGAGAAAGTAAACCAACTAACCTAACAAAGAAACCAATACAATCACACATACTCAAACAAACAATGTTCAAGACAATTGCACCAATGTTTTTGTTATCAAGATTTAGTTCCTAAATGTTCGTGTTATAATGACAAGGGTTAAAAATGGTGCCCCAAGAAAGGATACATGCCAAGGGAATAATGTAGGACACAAGTAGTCCCATGGAAAATAATTTGTGTTTTATGACATAGTCTTTGACAACTCACTGCGTCGCACGTGAAATACCACATATTAAGCAACCTAGATTTTATTAATGGAGTTAGATCGCGATGATCCATAAGTTGTTTGAGAAAATGAATAAAAAACCAAGAAATATTGTTTTGTAGGAAAAATTTTGATGTTCGATGACAATGCATTTGATATAGGCTTCCACTATGCGCATGCCATTTACCAATTTTTGATTTTTTTGAATTTTTGTAATTTTTGGATTTTTAATGATTTTACCAATTTGTTTTGGGGTTTTGAAACATATTTGATTTTTTTAATTTTTGAAACATATTTGATTTTTTTTTAATTTTTAAGAAGTTCTTTGAAGCTACGTATAGGAAATGAAGAAACGTGGATGTTACATGCAATATATGGGATGTCAAGGGACGAACGCCACATAGATGAGCAAGAAAGTGAAGATGCGAAAATGCCCCAGTGTTAGTGGGGAATATACAAAGGAAAAACATTCACACACATAATTCAAATTAGGGCCAATATAGATAGGTTCAACATGATGATGAACGTAACCCAATGATGTGTTAGGAAGGAGAAAGGATGCCCCCAACGTAAGATGACCAAGAAGCACATGATAGATGAAGTGGAAGATTGTTTTGAGAAAGGGGAAAAAGATGCCCACAAATATGAAAAAGTAAATATCATACACATTTATGTTCGAACGAAGTAGAAGAACAACGTGAATGTAGCTTATAATCCTCATGATGAAGAAGTGATTAACCAAAGGCACAAATCGCGAGACAAGATATAGACTAGAGTAAGAGTATGAACAAGGTCCAAAAAAAGACACTTGGTAACATACTAATCCTTTTTACTCATATAGATCCAAAGTGTGTGCATGTTGCAATTTATTACCTCTTGGAGGGAATATTTGATAAATAATAAGTGAAGACACCTTAGCCAATGTGTAGGAATGATTTATTTTTCAAAGTTGATTTTTTTGTGAATGGATTGTGGAAGGAGAGTTGTACAATGCTCTGCTACCAGCCAGAGTCCATAGCCCTGACAAATATGTATTTGATTCTAATTACAAAATTTCTCTACTATTAGTCAGGCGTCCATAGCCCTAGTAGATATTATTGGAAATACCCCAAGAGAGAGTTATATCAATTTTATTTTTCTTTTAGCTTTTGATTTTTGATTGATTGATTCTTTTTCTTTTTGAAAACTTATTTTAGCTCTCTTATTTGAAAAGGGGTTAAGAACCACCGATGGCTTGATGGAAGGAGGCATAAGTGATTGTGATGATGACATTGGCTATGTAAACAAATATGTCCAAAAGTTATTTCAAACAAGTTTTTTTAGATGTTGATTGTGATAGGATCTCTAAGAGGTTAGTCATTCTTTAATTTACCAAGGTGATAAAAGACTAAGGCCAAACGGATACCATAGAGATAAATGTCACAAATTTCATGCGAATAGGCTAACCAAAATATCACCGAAGGAATGAATATGGTAGGAATACTTGAAGAAGAAGAACAAGAAAGGGAAGAAAGAACATCCATGTGTATAGAATACTTGATTGTAATGTTTGTTCGTTTACCTTTGATAGCTTTTTTGAAAAAAATTCATTTTTTTGTCTTTTTTTATTTTTTTGATTTTGGAAAATTGGGACTAATCAATATCAATCTAGGTGATAAGATCTAACAAAAATGTTTGATATTTCCTTGCTAATAAATACTAGGCATGTTTTCTTATCAAGATTCATATTATTCCCAATCTTGATGATCGTGGTGAGCTCATACTCAATAGATGACTTCGTTTTATCATGAAACGTGGATTTTGTAAGCGGGATATTGAGTTCATTATCTATAGGTTTACGCACTTTGCGCCATACTTGATGGGTGCATTGATGTACATTTTTGAATCGTGTTTGATTCTAAACTTTAAAATCATTTGAATTGTTGGGATATTTTGAGCTCTTTGAAGTTTTTCTTAGTATGATGAAGAAATTGTTTGGTTTTCCTATAAGTTACTACGTGACCTTTCGATCCCGATAAGTGGGAGAAGAAAGTGTAAAAATAGAATTTATGTGAGGAATGATGGTGGGCTTTCCATAATCATTGAGAGAATGAAAATGTTATGAAAACAAAGGGTATAGTCTAAGAATTAAAGAGGATGGGCTACCAAGAGGTGTTCCATAGACTGAAGATAATGGACTACTTGCATGCAGCCCTAAGATCGAAGATGAAGGACTACCTAGTGGTGTCCCATATATAGAAGAAGATGAGATACTAAGATGTGGCCCAAGAATTGAAGATGAGGGATTTATAGGATGTGATCCCAGTATAGAGGAGGATGGGATACCAGGAGGTGTGCCATAAACCAAAGATGAAGAGCTACCTGGAGGTGTCCCATATATGGAAGATGATGGGATACTAGGACATGGCCCAAGAATCGAAGATGAGGGGTCTCTAGGATGTGCCCCAGTATAGAATAAAATGGGATACCGAGAGATGAGCTGCACATAGATGATGAAGGGATACTTGGAAGTGGCTCACATATAGAAGAAGATAATGGGCTACCAAAGCGGTGACCTAAGGTGAGATTGTAATAGAGGCATCTTAATAGATAAAGAATGATTAGGTAATGAGAATATAGGTCATGGATCAATGCCAAACCCAGGAATTTCATCACGTAATGAAGAATGTGAAGACAAAATAATAAGAGGAGGATCAAGTTTGATGATCCTAGGGTCTTCCTCTATGGTCTGACAAAAAAATCAACCTCTTCCTCACAATATGGGAACATATCAAGGTTTAAAGAGAATTATTTCTTGCAACTTTCTAGAGGAATATCTTCATGTACCCTCATAAATTCTCTAATCACTTCTTCATTCTGAAATGAATCGATTGGTGTGGGTTTTTTTTCTTCGACCATGGGAGGTTGACTAGAAGAAATGGGTCTAATTGGCGTAGAAGATTGAGAAGATGATGAATCAAGAGATGAAGTATATTTAGATTTGGATGTCTCACAAGTAGAAGAAGATGTAGATTTAGAACTGATTAACATAGGTTTTCCTAGAAGATGACATATTGCGGGTAGAGAAATAGGATTAGTCATCCAAGAAGTGTATTTTGATGTAGGAGTAGACTTGGATGAATTTGGATTTGCCTAGATCTTCAATGGAGGAAGAGGTTGTCGAGGAGGTGAAGAAAGGAGGTCTTTGTTGATAAGAGAACACTTGATAGAAAGGACACAAGAAGTCCACGCGAGAAAGTAGGTTATATTTAAAGGTGCAAATGGATAGGGAAAACATGCATGCGGAGCTGAAGTTCAGTCTTTAGGACTTAGCCATTTTTTCTCATAAAGGTCTATTTTTAGAGATGGCGTGCAAAGCACAAAAATGAGGAAGAGACGTGCACACCACACATTGGCTATTCTTGGAGGATCAGATATGAAGTGCTTTGTATGGGCACAAGTGGAAATATATCTACTACTATCAGTTAGCTAGCAGTAGTCTATTGTTAGCGCACTTGCATGTGTGGCCAGTTTTGTAAAGGCACGTGGCTAATAATAGCATGCGACCTATTTTAGGAACTTATAAGTGGTGAAGGAAAGTCCCTATATATATATATATATATATATATATATGTAGTGAACTGTGTAATAGATAGATCGATATGCAGAGAAGAGATATATATAGAGATACATTGTTAAATATTTTACGCGTATACTACTATTATTGTAATGAAGCTTCTGGATACTTATTACGTTTAATACAATGGAGGATATTGGCTAGATCTAAGTATTAAATCTACATGTAACTGAATCTAGTGTGTTCTTGATCTCATCATGGTTAATACTTAATTATTTTATTCCCTAAGCATAGATCTGTAGGCTCTGTAGGATGTTGTGTTAGTAATGAAATTACATGCATTAATTCTTCATCGTGCCAACTTACTGCAAAAACAACCCTAAAGAGGGACCTGGTACCTTGGTGCACTTCAGGTGAGTGCTCATCTTAGGTTGAGTGATGTGCCAGCACATCTAGGGTCTTATTGGTTTGAATTATTGAATTCTATGCAACATCATTAGTTCCATTTCCGGGGCCTCTTTTCGATTATTTTCAGATGGTTTGCGATGAAGACATATCGGTTGACCTTAGAAAGTGTTGATGAATGGATATGCAATCTAGAGGAAGAATACACATAGCGGTTCAGCATTGGATCTGATTTTAATGCACTTTATGGGTGGAATAGAATATGCATGATAGTTTATATGAGAGCTTTTTCGATATCTTCCCAAAGAGAATTGTATGAGTGCTTGATTACTTATGCATCTAAGTGGAATTAGAGGTATCACGCACTTGTCTAGATGTAGGAAGAACTCGAAGGCCTTTATGATGCTGATCTATTTTGGACTTGAGCGGTGGATACGTGGTTCCATGGTGTCTTGAATAACTATATCTTGGAATTCTCAATTTCCACTTCTTTGTGTCCGAGGTAGCTGAATTCCGCTTTTACGATATCCAAGGGGAACTTACCTACAAGGAATTCATCTAGTGATCAAGATCTTGATGGTAACCTTGAATTTGGAGAGTAAATCGATGGCTAACTAAACCCACCATACGCAAGGGTAGGAGCAAGATTGGTGAAAGATGGCAGACCTAGTGGCAGAAAGGAAAAGAGAGGAAAGGAAACTTAAGTATAATGAGGCATGTGAGAGGGAGATAGAGAAGTAGCATACTGTTGCAGAAAGTATGGTGTTGAGGAGAGAGATGGCTCGTGAAGGATTTAAAGCTCACGTAGAAGACGTGGAGCTAGAGCATCAAGAAATCCCCATCTTGGAAAGCATGATAGGGATCCCCCTTGGCCTCATGAAGAAGTGTGCTAGCAGAGACTACGTGGGCCATGGGTGTGCATCTAAATCCACCTGGTATCCTAGCCCTTGCGCTTGTTTTTCCAGTATCTAGTATGAAAAATAATTGACAAGCAAGTTTGGGAAGTAAGAGAGAAAGCACATCAATGGTAGGGTAGACGACTTCATTATTATTTGGAGGTGTGTTTTTAGGCATATCATCCACACACGAATATGAGTGCATTGAATTTTGGATGCACCTCTTAAAGTGGAACTACTTCATAGATCGTAGGAGTTCAATATAGTACTATTATTGGAGCACATGGGAGTACGTCTCTGGACCTATTCCAGCTATAGGTTCGAGATCGGGAGATATATGTAGCTTTGGTTTAGTTGGATTTGGTGGTTTTGGAGGTAGTAGAAATACGGAGGTTATGGATTAGGTGGGAAAGTTGTGCACCAACCCCACAATATTTACATGGAAATGTCTCATCGCCTTCTAGAATATATGGGCATAGAAGATGTTGTTGATCATGTGCACATGTGTGAAATATTATGGTGCTCAAAAGGAATTACAACTTCCGAATGTAGGGAAATCAAATTTGCTACTAATTTACAAGGGTGCACACACAAACCTGGTACAAAATTATGACCATGATCGACTTGCGTAGATTATATGACTTTAAAGGATGCTTTCCTTAAAGAGTTACACATCCCTGAGTTTGAGTAGAAGAGTATAAGTGTGCTCAAGTATATTAAGCAAGGTACAACTGAAAGTGTTAGAGAGTATGATGCATAATTTAAAACATTGTTATCAAATCTTTCTTATGACATACACGTAAGACAACATGAACAATGGTTCGTTGGGGGATTAATTACACCCTTTAGAAGGGCATTATTACATAAGACATATACTGATACGTGCGAAGCACTTGAAGTAGCCTTGTGCGCTGAGGCATTTTGAAGCATACATATCAAGGTGAGCCCATTTTTAGAAGCACAAATAGCAGCAATGGTGAAACAGTGGGAGAAACTATCAAAAATTCAGCTCACGAGACACGCATAGGGATTTGGTGCATAGATTGTGAAGTAGAAGGTCACACAAAGGATAGTTTCCCTCACAGAATAATACACTCATTATTGATGGATTTGAAATATGCCACCTAAACAATGATGCTAACCACTACCCATTATTACAATGTGATAAGGAAGAACATTTCAAGCTATTGTAAAATCTACAGGTCCACGACTCATGACATAGAGGATTGCCGGTTAATTGGATAGATCCATGATGCTATAGATATTGGTGTATGACAAACAAGAGTTTCAGATAACTCTAAGGGAAAGAATGAGCATCAGGACGAGAGCACAATCAGGTGTGCTATGATCGAGAATGAGGGGGTTTTGAAGGCAGTCATGGTAGAGGTCGAGGATACCACGGTGGATTTGGAGGATGAGGCCGTGGTGGTGGAAGAAGTGAGTTTCGTCACGAAAAATTTTATACATGTGGATCTCATGACCACTATAGGTGTGAATGTCCTCAAAATATTACATGTTCTTTTTACGAAAGAACATGTTATCCCAAAATTTCCCCCAACAAATTTGGTCAAACACGACCTTGTGCAAGAAGAAATTGAAGAAATGGCTCTATCGAGTGAATCCATGCTTTAGATCTAGCAGACAAGTTACATGTGGGATGGGAAATTGAATAGCGAGGTCGGCGAGAAGAAACAGTGTCAAACAACCGAGAGGCTCAAAGGAAAACAAACGACAAAGGCTCAAAGTCTTTGGGCTCTACAAATGACTCGAACGAGCCCAAAATTGGATAAGTAGGAGGAGACAACGAAGTTTCCAAGTATCAAAATGACGTACCTCAAAAGATTAAATCCAAAGGCGGACCCAAATGAGCATTAAGCTTCCAAGCATCCAGAGCCCCAAAAATTTACACTTGATTTGTTAAAAGTCTTTGACTCCATAGAGGGTGCCAAGTGTCTTAGCGACACACATTCAAAAGTGGGATCCAGGCTGAAGACTCAAACTTGCGCCAAACCTCCACGTAGCAAATGGTCAATAGAGGTCAAAGGAGAGTGGGCCCAAAATGACTAAGTATAGAATGCAGGTGGAAGGTGCCATGTGTCTTAACGATGCTCCCTCAAGGGTAAAATCCTGAGTGGGTTTTCAAATGAGCGCAAGCCTTCCACGTGTCTCAAAGTTCAAAAGGGACAGAGTCAGGTTGAATAGTCAAAGAATTGAGATAAGCCATGGAAGAAGCCAAGTGTCGGTCACCAACGTAAATTCAAAAGAAAAATACAAAGGCTGCCCTCAGACATACGCCAATCATCTACGTATCTAGTTTCAAAAGGGCCCTCGTTTTGGTAGCTGGTTCCCACCATTTTGTATGGACCCAATTCAAATTTCAAAAGGGCATATATTTTGACTTAGTGATCAAAATATGACAAATTTGGCACCATTGGAAAGATATCGATCTCATCTATGCCATGGAGATCTAAAACTTTAATTTTGGAGAGATTAGGTGGGGAGAAAATGAAGAACTATCTTCATGCCATTAATACAGGATCTATTTGCCCAATAACCGAGATCGGACTTGATATGATCCACCATTCTTTCTCCTTCAAAGCGCTATACAAGTAATTTATGTAAACATGATAGTTTTGGGGTGGAATTGTAGGCATTGAATGCTTCCTAGTGGTGGTTGTGTTTCAAATTTGGGGTTTCCCTCCTTTTTACTTCTTCCTGCATGGATTCATCTATAAATGTAAGAGCAAGGATCATTTATTATGTTGGAAACTCTGGATCCTTACGCATGTTGCTAAGGACTCCATATTTTCTGTATTTTGAGTTACAAACCTCCATGTTTTGCTCTTGCAAGTGGATATCAACCTCCTTATCATTGCAACTAGTTCTGTGCATTTTTGGAAGTAATAGAAGCATCATTTGTGACTATTCTCTATCCTAACGTGTTTTCATTCCTTATTTTTACATCTTCTCTTGCATTGTGTATTATTGTGCTATTTTAAGTCCCCTGTAGTTCCATACTTGGTTGTGTTCCACGAGAATGATATGGTGAATGCGTATTTCACTGTGCTACTTGTACCTAGCCTCCTTTCATGCATTCCCTATCATTCTCACTCAGAACAGATAGTGTTCACCCCTCTTTTCGGTGCTATCACCTTTGAATGTAGTTTACTTCATGTTATCCTTATTTCATTGGTCCTTTGGCATTCTTAGCTTAGTTTCCCCTTTCAAAGCACTAGGAATAGGAGTAATGGATGAAATAGATAGAGGAACCGGCTTTCTCTGGAGATCCTTCCCAAGCTTGTAAGATCCCATAACTTGGGATGGCTCCATTATGGTCGCAGACACCTCGATCCTTCTGGATCTGAGATGCGGGTGCATGTTTGAGAAACCAATAGAACCATAGCTATGAAGAGTGCCTAGACTTATATGAGCATCTAAGTAAGAAAACTAGACAAGAAAAAAAAGGCGCAGGTATGGCTAGGATACAACGTGGCATGGAAAATCAATGGATTCCCAAGATTGTAAAAGATTCCGAAGAGTTTCAAGTAAAGATCATGACCCGTGCTAAGGTGGCACGTGCTAAGGACACATTCAAAAAAAAACTACTATCACTAAAGAAGAATTTCTTCATGCATGGTACCCAGATCCTACCTATTAGAAGGAGGTTTATCAGGAAACCATGGGAGTTCTCATGAATCTTTAAGGTGAGATACAATACTTAAAAGAGAAATCATGGAAAATAGAGAAAAAGAAAGTGTTAGAGACAATCCAAACTGATATAGATGACTTGAGGGAAGTGTGTAAAATGTTGCACTAGGAAAATATTGTTCCATTATTAAGGGATTGGCTAAAAGGAAACACTCTGCGTGCAAGTATTGAGACTAGACGATAGATTCTACGCATGCGAACCTTCCACCTCATAGCCTAGATTATGATAAGGAAATTACATTGAATGTTGTTGTGGATGGGTGGCTATTGAGTAATATACTAATTGATATAGGCACAAAAGTCAATGTTCTCACCCTAGATGCATGGGTACAAATGGGAAGACCCCCATTGCATTCATCCTCTAATATATTGTTCATGGCTAATTGGACTAAGGCCACTCCCATAGGAGTTTTGAAAGATGCATCCATTACCATACAAGGAGCCAAGTTCATTGGAGACTTTGAAGTTTTAGCACTGGAAAATCGAGATAGTTTCCCGATCTATTAGGGGTCCTTTGTGCTATGTAAATAATGTTGATCTTTAGTTCAACAAGGGCTATATCAGTTTTGAAAATAAAGAGGAAAGATTTATTATCCCTTTAACATATAAAAATTTTGCACCCTATGTTGAGCCCTTAAGTGAAGAAGATCTGAATAGGATATATGTATGCACTATCCGAGATCCGAGAGATGATTAAACTAACCAAAGAAGGATTAATTCAATGGGAGGATGCAAATTCTATCAACGATACTACAAGTAATGCTTGTGATAATTAGGCCCACATCACTTATGAATTGGTAGGGTGTGAAGTAAAGAGCATATTCACTAGAGGCGTAAAACCACGTTGTGGCAAGAGGTTAAGCAATAACTTGGTACCTTGTTAAACAAGGGAGGGGGCCCCATAGCATTCCTACACACCATGGAAGAGTAGTGGACATATCCACTAGAAAGAAGAGATATGCTCATATATACACTACGTGGGACAACAACACACTGGTGGGTGGTCCACAGGGATATTCTTGTCAGATGAAATGAAATTGGGATTTCTCTTACTATGAGGTTCTTTAGGAGAAATGCACCTACACAAATTAGTAATTATCATGGTAATCAACCTATTCAACACCAAGTTCGAAGTCCGAGAGACTCTGGGACGAGAAGGGTAGGCAGATTTACCACCTTCACTATGGGTGCACCGGTTTTATTCCACTTTACAAGGTTACACACATGCTTGGTATGTATATGCAAAACTCCATAGAGAAATTAGAAATTGGCAGAATTTAATTATAGGAATGGTCTAAACATTTGAATTCTTCTCTACAAAGCCTCCGGTAGAAGAAGCATTGAAAGTCATAAAGCACTTAACTATGGGGGATAGCGCCAAGGTTGAGGGACTCCTTCAGAATTATTAGATGAGGAAGACTCAGGAGCATGTTTTGACGAAGAACTAGAGGTGATGCAACATTACTTCAACACGCTTGCCTTGAGAAAGAGAAAGGAAAAATGGTCTATTTAGTAGATGACAAAGCAGTAGATAATCTAGATATAAGCCATTCAATAAGGGAACATGAGGTACTAGAAAATATAGATAGGACCATGCACGCCTATCATGAACCTATGAAGACAAAGTAGGTGAATATTGGAATAGATGCTGAGCCTAAGGAAGCCATAATTGGGGAATATTGGTTAGACTCTGAATTGGTAAAAATCATAGAGTTACTAAGGGACTACCAGGACCTATTTCCTATAGGGGTAGCATGAACTTAAAGGTGTGCATGAAAATTTAGGGGAGAAGAAGATAAAACTTAAAGAGGGTGCGTGCCTAATTAGAAAGAGACCTTACAGAATGAACCCCAATTTCTGCAAAAGGTCAAAGAAGAGATTGATAACATGTTGAAGTTTGGAATTATCAAGCCCCTTGATGAGTTAGAATGGGTTAGTCTAATGGTCATCAGTATCAAGAAAGATGGATGGATTAGGATTTGTGTGGACTACAGGGAGCTGAATGTTGCATGTGTAACCGATCCATTTCCTATGCCATTCACTGAGGAAATCCTAGAGGGATTTTTTAGATGTGAAATCTATTCGTTTACAGATGGGTTATGTGGGTATCATTAGGTTCAGATTACCTAAGAGGATCAGAATAAGACTACATTTACTACTAAATGGGGTAGCTTTGCCTATACTGTAATGCCTTTTGGTTTGAAGAATGTGCCTGCTATCTTTTCACGCATAGTTGTCCAAGCATTCAAGGAATTTATTCACAACTTTTTACAAGTATATTTAGATGATTGGATGGTGTATGGATTAGTTAAATATCACTGTGACAATCATGCTTAATGTTTGAGTGGTGTAGACAGTTGAGTATCTCTTTGAATATAAAGAAGTGCATATTTTCTATGCCGTTTGGAATACTTTTAGGACACATAATCTGCAAGGAAGGTTTGTTGGTTGATCCAACCAAAGTTGTAGTTATTATAGGCCTAAGAGAGCCAACTAGTCAAAGTGAGGTGCGTGGATTTTTGGGTCATATAGGATATTACAGAAATTTTATCAAAGGATATGCCAAAGTTTCCACACCATTGGAAGAGTTACTTGAAAGGGAGAGGTATGTTCTATTGGGAAAACCGCAATAGTGCACATTTGACACATTGAAAGAGAGACTCACTACCATGCCTATTCTGCATTTTCCTTCGTGGGACAAACCATTTCATGTACATGTTGATGCCTCTGGCACGATCATTAGCGTAGTGTTGGCTCAACCTAGAGAAGGTATTGTAGATCATCCTATCTGTTTTGCTAGTAGAAATATGACTCCTACAGAGCAGAATTACACAACTATAGAGCGTAAAGCTTTTTCAATGATATATGTGCTACATAAATTTCACCAGTACCTACTAGCTATGCCATTTGTATTTTATACAGATCACATGGCATTGAAGTATTTGGTAAATAAACTTGTTTTACAAGGGTACACATATGTTGATGGATGTTATTATTTTAGGAATTTGAATTCACAGTTGTGGTCAAACTAGGGAAAATTAATTCGGACCAGACCATCTATCAAGAATATAGTCAGGAGAAGAAGCACAGGCGATTGAAGATACCATGCCCGATGCATAGTTATATAGGTTACAATGCGTGCCATCAAATATAGATGAAATTGCTTTCTTTCTATGTACAGGGATGACACTAGAAGGAATGGAATCCTTATAGAAGAAACAACTTGCTATACACACCGCACCTTTATGTTAATCGGTGGTGACTTGTACAAATTGGGTTGTGATGAGGTATTGCATTGTTATGTATTGGAATATAAGCACACAAAGAATTATGGAAGAAGCTCATGGTGGAATTGCAAGTGGCCATTATACGATTGATGCTTCTGACAACATACAAGATTCTACTCACTTTGGATTATGGTGGGAGACCCTCTATAAATATTGTAAGGAATTCTATAAGGCATGTGACCATTGTCAATGTCTTGGAAGACCAGGTTAGTGAGATGAAATGCATCTATCACCAATTACTAGCATAGAACCATTTGAGAAATGGGCTATAGATTTTGGGTCCTATTTCACCAGATGCATGCAAAACTAGATCACGTTACATCATAACATGCACAGATTATTTGACAAGGCAGGAAGAAGAAGCACCTACAAAGGACTGTACAATGGCTACAATAACCAGGTTTCTATGGGAGAATGTTATTACAAGATATGGGTGTCCTTTAAGTTTGACCAGTGATAGGTGCACACATTTTATTAATGAGACAATCAAAATTTTATTGGATGAGTTCATGATTACACACCATAAAAAAACACCCGATCATCCTCGGAAAATGGAATTGCTAAATCTTTCAACAAAATTTTGAGCCGGACATCAAGAATTTTTTTGATTTTGGAAGAAAGGATTGGGATGATAAAGTATCTACAGTACTTTGGGCATATCAGACAACATATAAATGATTGAACAAAGCCACACCATTTCAGTTAGTGTTTGGCATAGAGGCCATTCTTCCTATGGAATTTATGTTACCTTCTTTACATATTACGTGTGCTGGAGGTCTTGCTAATGAGAAAGCATTAGAAGAGTGGATTGAAAAGTTAATCAACTTGGATGAGAGATGAGAAATAGCACATTGGAGTTAGAAGCAAGAAAAGGCTAGGTAGAAAGCATGGCATGACAAAAATATAAGGGCCAAGAAGTTTGAGATTGGACAAATGGTACTTATCTATGACTCTAAGTTTTTATGCCATCCAGAAAAATTAAGGTACATTGGTTGGGGCCATATTTTATCACTTACATCCTTGAAATAGGTGCTTTCCAGTTAAAATCACTTGATGGAATACGGTTACCCGATTACTTCAACGGGAGTAGGCTGAATCCCTACTATAAATAAGTCTTCTTGGTGTTTGTAATAAGGTAGTATTTCCATTTAGATTAGGTTTTCAATTATGTATTTCCTTAATGTGTTTCCTTTCTTTGTTGCTATGCTTTGTCAATTTAGTTGGTGTGTTGTGTAATAAGTGCGCTTACGTGCATGAAGCTAATTACTATATGAAGCATGTTTATGTGCAGAGGACTGCACATATTTTAGTGTGGGGTGGATTGTTGATATCTAGGTATAGGACTACTGGAACTGAAAGGTGGAAAGAATAAACTACTATGGGTGCCACTTGGGTGCTATTTAAGTGGAGATTTCTCTAAAAAGTGACCAAAGATGGAGATGAATGAAGGGACAGTATAACGTGAAGTAAGAAGAGGCCATAAAAACTACCAGTAGAAGGTGTAGTGATGAGGTACTCAGGTGTAAGGAAGCATGCTTTGAAGAGATGTCTGTGAATCGAAGGGTAGGAAGGCACACTAGAAGGTTATAGCTAGGGTACGAAGATGTAACGTGTGGAAAGGATGAAATTGGTCAATTAATGAGAGGATATTTAGTAGGTGAAGGAGAAATGAATGCATCAAAAATTTAAAAATATATATAAGGATGGGATGTGAATTCATTTTTACCTTTGTGATTAAGAGTATTTGAAAAAAAAGCCAAGTGCGTAGAGTTAGGTGACCAAGTTGAGGTACGAGAGGTGTGTAACCGAGTTGTGATGAAGAGATCGTGCGTAGAAAGAGCTTACGTCTCCGGTGGTGAAAGGTTTGAGTGAAGCAAGGTGACGAGAGAGGAAAGAGGGCACATAATTTCACCTAGGGAATGCTTTGAGTCAAGCTAGGGTTTAATTCACACGTTGTAGAATTTAAGAGGTGAGTATCTACGAAGGATTGTAAGGTAGAAATGGCACCCAAGAAAGCGATTGCGGTAGGAGTGAAGGGAAAGAGAAGGTGGTCAAGAAGAAGAGGAGATGGCTCTTGAAAGTAATTTTTCTGAAATGCAATATCCGGAAGGGGGTTATCGTAGGCTAGGAGTGGGATTCTCACATAATAAAAAGTGAGGTGAGTGAGTAAACCACATGCATACGAGAGAATAGAAAGGAACTTGATGCCTTTCTTAACAAAAAAGAAAAATAAATGCACAACGGAAGACATGCCGGTGTATGACGATGCTGGCGAGAAGCTCTTGAAGAAGATTGGAGTTTACTAGCTATACAAACTCCCTTACTTCAAGAAATATGAGCCCTTATACCAATGGCTCATGAGCAGAGTGCACGAAGATTTTTTCTACTTTGCAGGATGCAGAGTTAGAATTTCAGCCGTGCTCATCTCCATGGTAATGTGATTAAAGGTCACAAAAGAAGACTTGAGGGATGATTTAATAGACAAGGCTATGATATTGGTGACCAGAAGGAGTTGGGGTATATAAGGGGTCTACGTGACATGAACATTGATAAATTGAAGAAATATCCAATCATGTAAGTAGTCGCACACCTCGTTACAAAGCTAAATGACCAAGAAAGGTGGTCACAAGTGAATACCATGTGGTTGCACATTGCTAAAAAGATGTCTGAAGGGGTAGTTTACAAAATTTCATGCTACATTGTAGAAACAATCGTTGAGGAAGCACACATAGGAGGAAATATCAGATTTGGAGTTTTCCTATTGTCACTGGTGTTTATGGAGATTAGAGTACCTGATGGACCAAAAGAGAAGATATGGAAGTATCCCATGGATCACAAGTCACTTGCAAAACTCTTTAAAAATTACTTATGTGAATTATCCATGACATAACATGTCAAGCAATGGGTTGAGAAGTGGTATGATAGGCTCCACATGACCTTTGAAGATGAATGGCACATCCCCAAGGAATTACCTTCGGTGGTGGGAAGACAATTCAGTTTGTTGTATATCAACATTTTTACATTGCGCAATTTTCTATGAAGGATGGAGCATGGAGCCCTTGGTGTAAGTTACCATATACCTTCATAGTAAGGTACTTCCAAGCATTAGTACATAGGTTCTCAGATGCGTGGCACCTCATGTTCAACATAGACAAGGTAGATTGTGACTACCACACACTAAGGAAGAAATATGTGTATCCAAGGTGTAGTGCATATATTGAAATGCTTAATTTAGATATATTGAACATTAAACTAGTATGTTTTGCTGTGGGAGATGTTAGAGCAGCATTGGTGTACCTTCAATTAAAGCCCAAGTTGGAGAATAACAAGTATGTGGAAGATGAGTTCACACTTCTAGCCCCACCAAAGGGTCAACATACAATGGAAAATATTCCAGTGCCCAAGCCCACAGAAACTATTCACGTCGACGATGAAGAGGATGAGCGCGAAGATAGTGGTGGTTTGGAGCATAGAGGAAGAAGACATCCTACGAACAAGGATGAAGTTGAGCATACCACTACACCACCTCAGCCACAAGAGGGGGATGAGGAGGACTTAGATGCAGTCTAAGGAGAGCAAAATTCAAGAGAGTATTCAAGAGGACAAGGACTCAAGGTGCTACTCCATAAATGGTGCACAGATCACCCAGACTCTCCCCACAGAAGGAAACAAAAATATAAAGAAGAAGGAAGATGAAGTTGAATGAGGAGGTAGAAGAGTCAGAGGAAAGCACACCTAATTCTCCTACACCTCTAGAGAATGTGGAAGAATAGAAAGATGAAGAAATGAAGCAAGGAGAAGAGGAGGAAAAGGGAACAGATGAGATAGTTACAAAGACTACTCAGGACATGGAGGCATAAGTCCTAAATCTGGAGGCTCAAGTTCCTAAGTAGCCAAGGTCTAGAAGAACAAGTGGAGAGCACATTCCACTAGCCATGGGTTATGCAGAGGATGTAGGTAAAATTATCTATGGTCGTTTCCAGAGCACATTATCACAAAAGGACTTATATGGCTATAGTGCGCACAAAGAAGTAGTTATCATGGTCCATGCACACACACATGGATGAGCTAGATTTTTATGTGTGTGAGGAGTCATGTGTATCAAGGAGGTTGAAAAAGACACCTCAGGCTAGACACATGATGGTAAATCCTACTATCATGTCAGATGAATAAGTAAGCAATGCATTGATGAAAGTATCAACATAGGTGGTGAGGCAGAATATGGAAAAGGCTGCCACAATTAGGGCACTTAGGGAAAATATTAAAACTAAGGATGGAGAAACAACGTGCCTAACATAAGAAAGAGACTTAGTGTAGAAGAAAAAAATTTTATTTATCATCCTCGCAGAGGAAATTGGTGATAATGTTATGAAGGCTAGGCCACACCTCAAACCAAAGGTACCAAAGACGTTTCCTTCGGCAATACACTATGTAAGTACCTTAGTGGACCTAGTGCTTGAAGATGAACCTTTGTGTATGCCAGCACCAAAGGATCCAACACAAGAGGTAGAGTGTGAAAAGGATTTAGTGATGTGAAAGGTTGCATCATATGAAGGAATGTTGTAAGTGCTATAAGAAGAACTAAAGAAAGTAGACCAAACCTTGAACATCTGTACAACTCTAGAAGAGCTCATCAATGTAAGAACCCTAGAGGAGCACAATGAGGTCTAGAAAGTGATGAAGGATGACACATTTTCCACATAGAAAGATTAACATTGGTCAAATAGAAGTGCGAGGCCCCGGCCAGTAGCACAAGAACCACACAAGAATCGGCTGGAAGAGCTTGGGAAGCTCATTGTGCAAAAGATGGATTTACTAGAAGGAAGGATGATTGCAATGACCAACATTGTGTTGGTATTGAAAAATGAAAAAGGGGAGATTACGAGAGATGAAATGGAGTATATTGTTGTGGATATTCTAGATAGAGCAGAGGAAGCACTTGCTGAGTGGCAGAACTTGGAGGCTGAAATAAAACAAGAATATCTTGAATTAGTTGTTTAGGTTACAGAACAAGAGACTACACAGTAAAAACATTCTTTAATTCTTTCCATTCTTCTATTCTTTACTTCTTTCCATTCTTCAATTCTTTACTTCAGTTTTGGAGATGACCATTGTCAGGACAAAAATGAAATTAGTGTGGGGTAATGTTGATCGAGAGCACTTGATAGAAAGCACATAATAATTCTTCTTGAGAAAGAAGGTTATATTTAAAGACATAAATTGATAGGAGAACACATGCACGGAGCATAATTTAAGTCTTCCGGACTTAGCCATTTTCACTCATGAAGGTCTATTTTTAGAGATGGCATGCAGAGCACAAAAACAAGGCAAAGACATGTGCACCACACATTGAATATTCTTGGAGGATCGGATACTGAAAAATTTTCATGGGTACATGTCGAAATAGATCTACTACTTTGTCGCTTAGCTAGCAGATAGTCTATTGTTAGCGCACTTGCATGTGTGGCCATTTTTGTAAAGGCACATGGCTAATTATAACATGCGACCTATTTTGGGAACTGATAAATGGTGAGCAGAAATTCCTCACCCTTATATATATATATGTAGTGAACTATGTAATAGATAGATCAATATGTAGAGAAGAGATATATACATAGATACACCGTTAAATATGTTATGCGCATACTACATTGTTATTGTAATGAAGATTCTATATACTTGCATTTAATACAATGGAGGATATTGGCTAGATCTAAGTATTAGTTCTGCATGTAACTGAATCTAGTATGTTCTTGATCTCATCATGGTTAATACTTAATTATGTTCTTCCCTAAGCATAGATCTGGTATGCTCTGTAGGATGTTGTGTTAGTAATGAAATTACATGCATTAAGTCTTCATCATGCTAACTTCCTACAATAGCAACCCTAAAGAGGGACCTGGTACCTTTGCGTGCTTTGGGTGAGCGCTCAGTTTAGGTTGAGTGATGTGTCAGTGCATCTAGGGTCTTATTGGTTTGAATTACTAAATTCTAGGCTTCATCGATCTGCAAAGCAAGGGAGGACCATGATGCAAGAACCAAATTGAATTTTTTATTGATAGATCTTGGAGCTGCACAGATATTTAGAGGAAGATGTCATTTAGGTTACTCGATAAGGGGATTCCTATGAAGAGTGGGAATACTGCGACTCAACATTCAAATGAGGTGAATAGATCGATGAGAATTTTCGAAAGATTGAGGTGAATATGAAGAATCAAAAGAACAATTTAGATTGGAATTAGAAGAAGAGTGGGGAAACTGAATAATAATTTAGATCATAAGCGTCCAAACCATACCACCATATATGAGATGAAGGTTGGGAACAAGGTACACTGATTGGGTTCTCTAGCACAAAGAAAGAAAACAAGGCTTAGTCGTGATGTGCATCCTTTGATGGGAATGCTGAAATTTTGGTTCCTTAGTTTCATACATATACGAAACGTCACAATAGTTGGTCATTATTGGCATTTGTGGGATAAAAATGTCTAGACCAAGATATTATGATTGAACTCCTTTAATTGGAAGCAAGTCTTGTGTCGATTTGGGTAGCACAACGGAAACCAACTAGAAATTTGGAAAAAATGGGCCCTAAGACAAACCAAGTGGCGTAACAATGTAAAATTGTCACAAAATAATATCCTATAACAAATGGTCATGAATCCAAAGGATCAATATGAACCTAAGGACACCAAATAATAAAGAATGACCTACCCTAACAAGGTAATAAATGATAAGAGATATCTAGGACAATATAATGACATATCAAACTCAAATCTAACCATAACAAAAGTTAACTCCTATGATTTTCTCGAGATAGGTTTGAAACCAAATAGTGACAACACAATATCACTAGTTAGGTCAAGTTTGAAACAAACAAGACCTAAATGCTAAGATAATGTTGACGCAATCCTCTAACAAGGTATACTACAACCAATTTCTAAACACTAACAAAGTCTAAGTTTTGTAAAATGGACGATACAAATGTGAGTAGTGTAATAATGTTATTTGGACACGTAATCAAGATTTGCAAGAAATCAATATTTTAGTATTAAAATGGCGTTATAGTGATGCTAAAAAAGTAACCTCAACACTCAAAAAACTCAAGACAAGGCTATGATGTAAAAACTATGCCTAAGTATATCAAGGAATTACTATGCGTGCGAGCAACGTAACAATACAATCTAGAGATTTAGGCCAAGTTTCACAATGGAAACAAGATGTAAATATCACAATTGTATGGCTATAATGCGGGAAACATAACAACTCTAAAGAATAAAATGATGATATCACCTAACCAAAATTGATAATAAATATCAATATGGGTTTTTAGACAAGAGGAGTTACTATAACTTGATGATGTACCATTCAAACTTTCAAATATTGCATCTTGACATTGCAATCTGGTCATGCAAGAAGACTATAAGAGTGGTGGAAATGATTATTTGTAGTAGGTAGACGTATATATTTTTTCTTTTTTTGTCTCCAAATGAGCAACAAGAAAAAAAAATGATTAGACCAAGTGGTGATGAAAAATACTTGGTGTAGCTTTGGCAGAGTTTCACTTTGTCTTAGGACAAGTGAAAAAGTAGGACAAAGTAACACTAAATAAATTCGTGATGAAATAGCACATGGTTTAAAATTTAAGAGATTATTCCCCTTGATAAAAAAACAAGAGTTTGAATCCAACAAAGTTGTCACTTTGTGAGAACTCTCAAGTATAATAACTAAGACAAAATTGGCTCCAATTCGATAAGATTTCCTAGGGTTTCTCTCTCTATGTGTCACAAGATATCCCTGTGAGCTCGGTTCGCCAAGGTTTCCCAAGGAGTATCCTAGATTTACTTTACCCCTTTCTAATACAATAAGAAACTAGTTCATTCAGTTGTATTATCACCAGGGTTGCAATGGAGATAACTTTGACCATAAACTATCAAGGGGTACTAGTCAATTGGGTAGTGTGGAACACTTTGCCCATTTCTTTCACAAGGTTCCCTCTTGCATGAACTAATTTGGGGTTCCTTGGACCACCCCCATTATTGTAGCTTAAGGCTTATGCCAAAGGGCTTATGTTCTAGTTTAAAGCAGATGAGCCATAGCTTTTAACCGAAACCTCCAATACAATGTTTTGAACGGTGTGTTGGTGTATTTTTTATCTTTTGGATTGAGAAATTCAGTTTAGACCACTTTGGTGAAACCTATAACACACATGAATATTAGAATTTAGTTTGAAGAGATCCCTCCTTTCTTTGACTAGCATTAGGTCCTTCACACAATTGGTTAGTAGTTCAAAAAGATATAGAATATTATAGAAAGAGGACTAACTTTTGCTTTTGGTTCTCAAGATCACACTAGGTGAAAGAGAAGAGCATACACAACAAGTAACCCAACTAGATGAAAAGCTTGTAAATCAATTAACTACCATAAAACTTTGCAAAATAAGGTTTATTCCCAATTAATCCAAGTTCTTCTTAATGAAAGACTAAAATTTCTTTTGGTTCCCAACATCACACTAGGTGCAAAGGAAGAACATACTCAAATTTTAGCCTTGATTATTTATAAAGTGAAAAAGATCTTAAAATAAAAGATTAAGTACATGCCAAAATCAAAGTTTATTCCCTTAAGCATAACAATGAATGATGATTTTTCTTACTTTCTCCAAATTAGCAAAAAGTGGTTTAGAAGTTATTTTTGTTCCCAAGATCACATAAAGTGTAAGAGAAGAGCATACACAACCCTATTCCAAACTCATACAAAGCATGGAAACAAAATCATTCATCAAACCATTTAGATATGTTAGAAAATGACTAGTTTTATAAAAATGAATACCCTAAATTTTTGGTAACTCTAAAACCCAAATTTATGTTACCATTGCATAGTTCACTTCAATACCTTTCCAACACAAAAAAAGATACTTGTTTTGAGGTCGGGAGCAAAAGTTATGGCCTCCGGAAGATAGGTTATGCACTCAATATAACACAGGCACACCCAATGATGTAGAGGCACAAAATTTGATGCACATGAACCCCTAGTAGAGCACAGTGTAGGTTTTTATACATAGGATCACCTCTCAATTTTTTCATAGTCATTTATGCACATGCTCATCCAATGATGCACAGGCATAGGTCATACATAGAGAGCAAAAATACAGTGATGCACATGCACACCTAGTGATGCAAAAGTGCAAGTGTTGATGCACATGTGTACCCTTTGATGCACAGGCACAAACTTTCATGTACATTCTCAAAATACAACTTTTGATAAGGAATTTTTGAAAAATATCAAAACTTTGAATTTTTGAGGGAATTTTTACATCACTTGGCCTCCTTTTATCCTGCAAACAACATGAAAACACAACTTCTACTACTAATCTAGTTGAAATAACTATCTAGTTTAAAAATTGATCTACAAAAATTTGAAAATTACTCTAAAAACTTGAAATTAATCTAAAATATTGAGAAACTAATCTAAAAATCTTGAAAGTAATATAGAAAGCTTGAAACTACAATAGAAAAATTGAAACTAAACTAGAAAACTTGCAATTAATTTAGAAAGCTTGAAATTAATCTAGAACAATTGAAATGAAAAAAATAAAACTAAGTTTAAAAGCTTTAAAAATGTATGCAATGGGGTTTTGGTCCCACCGGAGTGCTAAATGAAGACTACTAAAAGTTCCAAAAAAATCTAAGACTAACACCACATAGTCTAATTGAGCTAATGCTTATTGGATCTGCTAATCTATCACTATTCTATTCTAACTTCAGGGGTTTGGGATCTCATCCTAGTAGAGGTAGTTCCAACTACAAATAGAAAGGTAGGAGGGAAGGAACAAAGGAAGATAGATCTGAAGGAAGAAAAGAAATGAATTCCAAGACAGAAAGGTCAGAAGGTTTATGCTTTGGGTTGGTAGTAAACAGATCCAAACTTACTTGCATAAAAAAATAAAGCAATATTGATGAACATATGATGATAATAGGAATGAATCCAATAGAATAAAAACATAGATCTAACTTAAGAAAGATCTGATGCAAATAACACATATATTGAGCACAAAGTCTGAACATATGTATTAATATTTCTTCTGATACAAGAAAGTACAAAGTCTTTCTCTCCTCACTTCTTTTTCATACAAAAATGTCCACTTGGAATACAACAAGTATTCCAAGTATTTATAGAAGGAGAAGAGGAAAGAAGACAAAAACAAACCAACCACTATTTACAAAATATCTTACAAGATATTTACAAAATATCTAAAAAGTCAAAAGTTGACTTTGGGCAAGTTTTTGGATGGCAACATCCCATGGTGCAACATGGATGATGTCATCATAAATGCCAACATGCTTTTAAATATTTTTACAAAAATGATCAAAGCGTACACAAGAGGAGAAACTACTCCTCATCATCCTTTGCTTAAACTTAGTGTCTTACTTTTGATCAGGAGAGTCGATGTGACACTGTGCTCGATATTCCATAAACTTGCTGATCATTTCCTGAAGTTGATCATGATCTGGACCTTTGAAATGGTCACCAATGACTTCACAAGTTTCTTTTTCATTCTTGAGCTTGTCAGGTAACCCTAGAAAACTCCTCGCATGCATCGATCAAGAAGCCAATGAAATCATGGCAGCCAAGAGGTTATTGATTGACTCTCGGTCAAAAGTGACCTCTGGTGCCAAACCTTGAGTGACTATAGCCTTAAGCACTGAAATGTATCATTTTCTTCCCTCAAGGTGTATGATTCATTGAGCATCCCTGGAGACATCTTTGTAACTGTCTACTCCATGTTATATCGTGCATCCAGGGCTTCATCCTTGATTTTATCTATCCTCTCCAGGATATATTCCATTTGATCAACCTAATAATCTAATGCAATGAGAGCTTTATTATGTGCTCATGGGTGATCGATGACACCGACCTTTAATAGGTCATCAGCTGAGTAGTTAGCCATTACTTGGAATGTTTCATGTTGTAACCTGGCATTGTCCAACTCCTCGAGAGGGAACCTGCTACTGCTTCAGAGCTCCTTATTTGCTTGATCTATATCCTGGTAGAGCACTATGAATTTCTTAATCATTTCCTCACTATCTCTGAGGATTCACTCAATCCAGGAGGATATATCTGCCACACCTTGTTCACCAATCTTAGCATATTCATTTATTTTATCCTGACTGAGAACTTCAATGGGTTCGGTGGCAGTCACAGGAGGAGCGTTTCCCATTCTCTGCAATGCTTGGAGGAGATGTTTGTTTTGTTCCTTGAGTATTCTCTTCTCCTCTTTTGCTTCTTGGAGCTTCTTGTAGAGAGCATCCATAGTAGACAAGGCCTCTCCTTGTAGGCTTTCAGATGAGGTTCCCATTGTGACTTGAGTCACTGTGAAGTCTGTGGGAGACAGATCCTTCTTTTCTTTGGTGGGATCCGGGTATGCAATCTCCATGACTCTCTCCCCCAAGTGCTTTTTGAAAAAAGTGAGTTATCACTTTCTACTTCTTGGGTCCCTTCTTCGAATGATGGAGAAGTCCATGGGTGCGATGGGAACCTTTCTCTTGTGCTGACTCAGATGGTCAGAAATCTAGCTAGGACTTATGGGAGTGGGAGTAGAGGGAATAGAAGAAGAAATGGGAGTGAAAGGGGAAGCAACTGAAGAGGCCTCAGGGAAGAACGTTGAAACACTTGGTGGTGGCATCGACAAGGAGTCCAATGCACTGCTACTTGTGGGGCCTGGAGTTACTACAGGGGAAGAAAAGGACATGGAAATGGAAGGGATCTGTAATTGGATGGAGGGAACACTAGGTGATAGATCCACGAGAGAGGAGAAGATGGAAGAGGTGGGAGATGGAAGGGAGGAAGGGAGAGAAGAAGACACATCCATAGGAATAGATGCTTTAATGATAGGGGAGGAGAAGGAGTGGAAGAAGGAATGGTGGGTACCTCAATAGTTGTAGCTGTGATAACATCCTGGGTGGATGTATCCATTGAAACTTCTGTGTTTCTTCTTCTTTACCTAGAGACACTAGGTCACCACTTGTTTCTCGTAAGTAAGGAGGGGATTTGAGGAGCTTCTTCTGTTTGCTTGATTCTCCCTCCTTGTCCTTTCCTTTTCCTTTTGGCACTTGGGCCGGTCTTGGAGGTGCTCTACCTGAAGGAGAAGTAGTGAAATCTACTCCAGGTAGGTGAGACCATTCTGTTTGCACCAATGTTCGGTGCGCTGCAATGTGGGCTTAACCCTTCCTAATGGTCTTAGGTGCTTTGGCTCTGTCGACCTCTGTGAATGGCCAATCGTCCCCATCTGTGTCAAGGTAAACCTGATCAATTTCTTGATCAGTCTCTTGGAATCCCTTTAGGATGATGATGGCTACGCCATAATGGATGATCTCTCCAGAGCCAGCCGGGAGTGATCCTTTCGCCTGATGTCTATCTCATGTGTCAGGTCGATCCAAATGTCCTCGATCTCAGGAACATGGATGGGATCAATTTTTTCCCTTTGGGAGGTAACTTCGGTAATCGAAGGTCAGGCCTTGCTTGGGAAGTTGTGCTTTAGATTCAACAACTCAAGCTCAACATACATCTCCCATGCTTTGGCAAGTGTGGTGTAGGTGTATCGCCAACCAGTAAGGGGGAATGGAGTTCCTCCTTTCTTTCTCTTCATGCACTTCTCATGGTAAGTGATCAGTTACCTTGACAACTCCAAGAGGATCAGCTTGGGCCCTACATACCTTGGCAAGCTTTGTTGGTTCACCCTCAAATTCACCGCTCTGAGATATGTGAATGTGGGGAATTGTGTGAACAATGCTCCCCATTTCTTCATGGCAACAATCACACTCAGGCTGGTCCGACCGTGTCTCATATTCAACCTCAGTAAGTAGATTACCTCATAGAAAAGGCATCATTAATCTTGGAGAACTAGGAGATGCTGGCCTCGAGCTTTAGCTCTAGGTAGAATTCATATATTTTGACCTGGGGCCATACCCCATTTCGAGCTAAGCCTATGAAATCTCTTGCTGATGCTAGCAATGTATACAACGTAGGAATTCATGTAGAACTTCCTAGTTGTTAGACTTGTTGAAGCTATTGGAGATGGTGTCACTGATGATTTCACCCCAGCCAAAACATGTTGATCATACATATTCTTGCTCATGGTCTCTAGTACCTCAGCATCCATTTGTGGAAATAATGGGCATTAGGAGCCCAAATACTCTATTCAGGAAGGTGATTGTATCACTTAACTCCTCATTAAAGTCACTATGGTGGATGGTCTATGGCCATCTACTCACCGACTTCTTGTTTTTTAGATAAAGTTCATTCATCATTTACATGCATTTATCCTCATTGTCATCCCAGCCTTCTTGCAGTCTTCTAGACTTATGGCGACATATTGCCTATGATGAGGAATGCCCAGGGTTAGTTCAAAGTGACGAGTTATGAGGTCGATGATCATCTTTTGCTCTTTATCTTCGACACATCTAGTGTCCTTTATTGTAACACCAAGTAACCAACATAATAAATTCATTGTTTACAACACTTACTGGCAGCCCAAATGCAAAGTGCAATCCACTACCCACCAATTTGTTCATCCACATGCCACTAGTTGCCTGGTTGGTCCTTTCCCAAAAGTCATCCATATCAATATGCCCTAGCTCAGAGTCTCTGATGTCGAGGTCACTCTCTGCATATGAGTCAGGCATCCTGACTTTCTGATATTTGTACTTCATCTCTTGTTCCGACTGTTTGCTTTAGCTTTAGACTTTGTTGGTTTTTTTGCTTGATGAAGACATGTGTGAGCTCAAGGATGGTTGTTGTTGTTCTGCAAGAAGGATCAAGGAGGTCCAACACAGAAGAGCCATGTCAACCATCATGTTATTCATAATGAAAGCTTACAGAAATAAGAATGAGAAATTATAAGGCTTAGGGCACAAGGCGTAGGTTCATAAGCATGTTGCAGAGGCTTAAAAATGCTGGGCAACACTTTTGAGGTGTCGACATGGAAAAAGGTGCGCTAGTGTTGATATGAGAGAAGTTGCACTTTTAGTAAAGGGCACACTTTTGAGAGGTGTTATGTTAACATGCAATTTTGGGCGCCAAAGGGTAAAGCACAGGGCATGGGTTTTGACACATGTAACATGTCATGTGTCATGTTGATGTTAAGGAAATACACATGTGCCTTAGGAAAAAATACTTTGATTGGGCGCTGAAAAAGATTGTGTTGCATGGGTTTAGAGTGCACCAAGGCATAACTTTGAAAGATGTTGCAAAGAAATCAATCAACAGCCAAAGGAAAAAATGCATGTGGCATGGGTTTTGAAGCACACAACATCCAATGTTGATGTTGCACAAGTGGCACCTGCGCCTTAGGAAAAACTACTAAGTGCTCTTTATACTGGGCACGGGTTTAGGTTATGCTGCAAGAAGGTAAAGTGTGCCAAGGCACAATTTTGGTAGATGTTGTAGGGAAGGACAACACAGCCATGCTTTTAATCAGTTTAACAACTTAGCTTATTTTCTTTCTTTCTCTTTCTCTCTTTTTTGGATATCTCAGATGGTAAAGAGAGGGTTTTTTTAACAAGGCAATAGGTAGGAAAAGATGAGTTTTTTGGTTTCTTCAGAGGTAGGGGCCTTCCAGATTTGCAGATCTGGAAGGAGAGGAAAAGGGGTTTCCAGTTGGTTATAGATTGTTAGGTTCCTCTTTTTAGATTTAATCCTTTTATACAACCCTAAGCCTAACACAACAAAAAAAAAAAAAAAACAACAACAACAAGGATGGTAGAAACCACTTACCTAGATTTATAAAAGATGAAGGATGATGTTGGGGTCCACAAGCTCAAAAAATGGCACGGGGGGTGACAAGGATGGCTGACAAGTGCAGAGAAAAACACTTTTTTCAATTTTCAAATCATGAAAATGACAGTGTCAGGCACCTATTTATAGAAAAACTGGCATTTATTGTTTCACCAACTTCTTTTGTGCACCTTTAAGAGTGTCGACACGACAAAAAGTGTGCCTTAAGCAAACCTTTTATGGATGTCGACATAACTTTCCAAAGGGCCTTTTCAGCACATATTTTATGATGTTAACAGGATAATTTTGATGCATTTTAGCGCACATACTTAGTGCATGTTTTATGATGTTGACATGACATTTCCTACACCAAAGGGCTTTCTAAGGGGCACACATTTTGGCATGTCGACACGAGAATTCCTGCACACCTAGTTCAAAAAGGCACGTTTTTTGAGAGTGTTGACACACCATTTTTTGCGCCATGAGTTAAAGAAGCTGAAAATGGCTAAGTTCTAAAAAACTTGATTTTCAAAAGGGAGTTTTAGGCCATTTTGAACATTATCAAACTTCTTCAGGGACCAAAATGAATTTTTGGTATGGTTACCTAAAATTGCCCTTGTCAATTTTGTAGATAATAACTGCTCTTTCTGGGGACTATCTTTAAGTGAAACTTAAGGGTAGAGAATCCCATATTTTCACGTGCCTATCCATTGGGTTATAGAGAGTCAAAAACAAGGGTGACCAAAAAGGGAAGGAAGGGAACACACAACAAACAAGAAGCAAACACACAACAAAAACAAACACAAATGAAAGAAAATCAGAAAAGAGAGAGCAAGCTCTACTTCCTAAAATCTTCAGGTGCTGCCCACTATAGGGAAGCAAGAGCTCTGGTTCCATCCAGATATGAGAGATAGAAACTATTCTCTCCATTGAGCTGCTTGATCTTGTATGGCCCTCTCCAAAGAGAGTCAAATTTCCATGCATACCTTTCGGTTCTCTTCATTTGTCCCATAGAAGAACAAGATCTCCCACTTGGAAATCTCTTTGCTTAGCTTTCTTGTCGAACAACCTCTTAACTTGATTCTAATGTTCAGTGATCTTGTCAACCACTTTTACTCACTTTTCTTCAAGTTCCATCAGGTACATAATCCTCTTTTCAAGAGAATTCTAAAAAGTTTCATCTTCAATTACTCGAGCCAAGCGCAGAGTAGAAGTTCTATGGAGATAGGGATTTCAACATCGATCCCATACAACACCTGGAAAGGTGACATGCCGAGAGACCTCTTTGGAGTGATACGATCTGCCCACAAAGCATCGTATAATGATTTGTGCCAGACCACTGGTTTTCATCAACTAGCTTCCATATGATAGTCACTAGGTTCTTATTGTTGGATTCTACCTGACCATTTCCTTGAGGATAATAATCAAGAAGCATGAGCCAAGGTTATTCCGTATCCATAACAAAAACCAATAACTTCCCGTGAAGAGAAGTTGGAAGTGTTGTCAGCAATGATTTTGTGTGGAATGCCAAATCTCACAATAATATTCTCCTTGATGAAGTTACAAACAACTTCAGAAGTGGCATGCTTGATAGGTATGGCCTCCACCCATTTCGTGAAGTAATCCATTGTTGTTAGGACGTAACTATGTCCAACACTTGATTGAGGATTGAGTGCTCCAATGAAATCAATTCCCCATTATCTGAATGGTTCATCAATAATGACGGGCCTGAGGGGAAATGCAACCAACTTTGGTTTGCCAACGAACTGTTGGCAAAAGTTCACATTTCGCTACCTGTGGTCAGTTATCCTCAAATAGCGTCGTCAGTAGTAGTACCTGGCCCAAATGATTTTATGTGTTGTCACGATGAGGAGAAGTGACCACCATAGGCTGAGTCATGAAAACTCTCCAACAATTTTATCTACTGCTGGCTTGTCAACACATCATAGAAAAACACCATCAATTCCACGTTTGTACAATCCATCATCCCATATGACATATCTTGTGGCTCTGAGCTTCACCGCTCACTTTTCCTTTGTGGTTAGGTGAGTTGGGCACTCTCCATAGGTGAGAAAGAATGTGATGTCAAAATACCATTCATCATTGGTCGTGACAAAAAATAGAACCATGGGTAAAGAATCCACTTTCTCCAAGTTCATTTTGTTCTCCATCAACGTGATCAACTTTTTCTTCAGTACCTCTGAGTCTTTATTTTCAGCCATTAGCTGACACATGCCTTTACCTCTTACCAACTTGGTTGGTTTGATGTCTAGATCATATTCTTGACCTTTGCAATCCAATTCCCTCATAAGCTCCCTAACTCCTGTTGAGTCAGGATAGACTTAACAACCGTGTCTGAACCAACACTACTGTATGAGAATTCAAAATATAGTAGTGAAAATTTTTGACTACTTTTACCACGGAAAAGGCATGCTTCTCCAATTGTGACATCTTTAGTTCATGAGGCTTAAGAGGAGAACTCATGAAAGCAATCGGGATTCTATATCCTCGAGAGTTCTTTTACATCAAGATAGCTGATACAGTATGCATGCAGATGCATAACTATACATGATGAAGTCTTTGCTGAAGTCAGGACACACCAGAACAAGAGCATGAGCGATGAAGGTTTTTATGTCTTTGAATGATGTCCTACCTTCCTCACTCCATTAGAATGTTTGGGACCCTTTCATCATATTAGATATATGATGAGTCTTCTCAACAAAATCAGGAACAAAGCATCTAAGAAAATTTACCTTTCCAAGAAAGAGTGAACACTAGTCTTTCTTGTAGGCAAAGTAAGGCTCTAATAGCCTTGAATCTTTCAACATCTATCTTAGTTCCTTCTCTGCTAATGACATGTCCTAGCAGCTTTCCTTCTGACCCCAAAAATGACTTCTTGGGATTTAGCAAAATCCCCATGCTCTCGATCCGATCAAGACTTGTTCCAAATGATCAGTGATCACTTCATTTCTTAGAGAACACAACAGTCATCTAGGTAAACTATGATGACCTTTCCCATCATACCTTTGAATGCAAAGTCCATTGCTCATTGGAAGGTAGCACCGACGTTGATCAAACCGAATGACATTCTGCTTGTAGGTGAAAGTACCCCAAGGAGTGGTGAATGTTGTTTTGAACTAATCTTCAGGCGTGACTTGAATTTGATTGTAACCTGAAAACCATCAAGCATAGACAACATTTTTAAACCGGTTACTACCTATAGCACTTGATCCATTATCGGTAAAGTGGATAGTTATCCTTTAAGGATGACTGGTTCAAGTTGCGAAAGTCCACGCATATGCGTATCTCACCATTCTTCTTCCGACACAGGCACAATATTTACAACCCAGGTACTATGATGAATTGGAAAAATAATTCTTGCATCCAACATCTTCTGAATTTCAGCCTGATGGTACCTAAGATTTTGGGGTTTTAGTGCCTTTTGCTTTTGACAAAAAGGCTTGACATCATCCTTGAGCGGATGTCATGCCGAATGTCCTTTGGCTTGAAAGACTTTAGATCAGCATAAGACCATGCTAATACATCCATGTACTTTTTCAGCAACTTAACAAATTTTCACTTTTCCTCAGCGTACAACACTTCCCAATGTTCACAGAACGAGGATGTTCCATGGTACCCAAATTGATGGATTCAGTTTCCGAGAAGAGGAAGGATCATCCTATCACTTTTTCTTGACAAAACGGTCATGATTATCAAATAATCATTCTAAGGAAACCAAACCTTTCGAATCTTATTTCCTTTGAGTCTGTATCACTGTTTCTTTTTCAGATTCATGTGCTTGACGGTATGAGAGACTCACGACATGTAGAAGTTGATCCATCGAAATGAAGTTCTTTGAAATTGTCAGCTTTCTCCAAAAAGTGATAAGTTGGTTGTCATCATTGAACACTTTCCAGTGCTGTGAATTATCTAGCACACTTGGGTGAAAACCACCTCAATGGTATATGTATCTATTTTTAACCCTGGGTGAGGGAGCATGAGAGAGGCTGAGATGGCCAATGAATCAACCATGTCATTTTGAGCTCATGGAACTACTTTGATTGAGAAAGCATCAAACTCTCGATGCTATCCCATACCGCATTGCGGTAGTGTCTGAGCCGGTCATTCTTTACTTGATATATCCCTTTTACCTAATTGATAATTAGCTCAACATCACCTTGTACTTTTAGATTCTTGATTCCTTTCTCTTTTGCAGCTTGCATGCCAAGTAACAAGGATTCATACTTGGTAGTATTATTCATATTGAAGAACTACAACTTGAAAGAAAAAGGAAAATCTCCTCTTCAGAGATATTAGAACAACCCCAACACCACATCCACTTGTTGCACAACTGCCATCAAACTGCAATGTCCATACTTTGTTGAGATCCTCTTTTTGGATGAGAACGTCCATTTTATCTGAGTCGGTGGACAAGAAATAGTTCCCCATCCCTAATGATTCAAAAGAATCTGAGCTTTAGGGTCATCGGAGTTGGTGACTAGATATTTCTTTTGTGATTCTGGTTCCAATGTCTGCATCACCCTTTGACAGAATCCTAGCTTTGGACCAATCCATATGAATTTCCCCACCAACTTCTTTACAAAAGCTCCTCCCTAGCAATATCCCATATGCTGCTGGAATATCAGCTACGAGAATAGTCATTTTTACCCTTTTTCAGAAATGCCGCGAATGCGAACTGCGCATCCTTGATCTGACCAATCAATGGTACTTATTTGGTTTCCATGGAGTAACATCTACCAAAAGGTTTAGTAAGTGTGAGGCCCAAAGCATGGGTGACCTTTACTGGCATAACATTATCAGAAGCTCCAGAATCAATTATACAATTGCTTAGTTTATGACCATTGATCAGGAGAGATAGGTAAAAAGGTTCAATTTTCCCTAATGCGGAAGTCGAGGCAACATTTACGTGAGACGTAGGAGGTGGGAAGAATTCCTTTTGGGAAATGGGAGGAAGGATGACAACCTATCTTTGATATACTTAGTTAATCTTACAAGCTGCTCTGGTTGGACTGAAGGTACTCAACTTCAGACATCTAGATCTTGGTCTTTTTAGCATGATCAATTATATCAAATGCGACCAAGGGTTGTGCTAACGAAGGAATGAGTCCTTCATTTCACATTTGTGGAGGAGGATTACTGGTCTTTATGGAATTGGAGGAAGGCTGAATTGGAGGAGAAACAAGAGGAAAATATTTCTTTACAAAAGGTTTAATTAGAGGTTGAGTAGGAAGGGGATTACCTCTTTTAGCGATCGTTGGGAGGAGTTACCACAACCTTTTCCTTTTGTTTTCAAGGAAGAACCTTTGCTTCTTTTCCTTACGAGTGAGTGAAAACTACGTATGATTGTCTACTCACATACCCTTGGGTACCCTCTTCTTCATCAGATTCCTCATCTTCAAATTCCATATACCCGATAGTAGAGTCACCAGTCGGTTCACCGACATCTTGATCATCTTCACTTGTGACAAAGGTTCTTCATAATTTGTATCATCTTCTTTGATTTCAACCAAAGCATTAACCGAGGGGCTTCAATTGCTAACCTTGAGAAGCAATAGAAAACGTGGCCTTTGGGGGCATTGTTGGGAGTGAAGTTCCTCCATGGGATATCCCGGTATGGAGTAGTAGATGATGTTTGAGCCAATTTCTTCTTTAATGAGAGAAAGTCATTCGCCATCTTCTGGAATGTTGGATCTAATGAGGTAGCCTAGAAAGAAGTCAAGCCTTTGATTTTGACGGCTCACATCTTAACTCACCAGATATAAGAAGGTTATCTTCTATCCGAATGGCCATAGCCTGGCAAGGACCAAGGTGGGTATTCTGTTCCTGTAAAAGTAAGAAACTTACTTTCAAACTCATGGCGTTCAAGAAGAAACACTTTTGATTCTCTAATGTTGGCATCATGGCAAGTGGCACACATGGTTGATCAATGAATTGAAACGGTGATATAAAATCACACATGGTTTCATTGGCCTCCTTCTTCATGTGAGTGATTCATGACAATAACGTGAATGCATCTTCTGAAGGCTTGTATCTGTCTTCAAATGTAGTCCGTAATGTGGCCCAACTGGTGATGGATCCAATTGGTAAATGCTTGGAACCATTCTGATGCAGCCCTTGCAAGGTCTCAAGAAAGAGACGTACCGATACGTCTTCATGAGTCACGTCCATAAATACTACATGACATAATAAACACAACTATATGTGTGTCATCTGTGCTTTGATTTCCACTCCCATCAAATTTTGGGAAATTCTTGCATTTCCACCTGGGGAGGGGGTGTACTAGATGTGGCAGTGCTAGAGGACCCATGGCATTTCCCATGGTACAGTAGATTTATTGCCATTTGAAAAGTGGGAAAATAACACGAGTAGGGAGTGTGGTTCCACTTAGCAAAAGAGCACTGCAAGTCGATGTCGAGGCACCTTGTGAAATCCGGCTCTTTCGTGGAGGCGAGGCACTTCTTGCTAATCGATCCATTGAGCTTAGTGATGCGAATCATGTTGGAGTGATATTGAAATTGTGCCTTTGAAGTAGATCAAAGATTGGATCAACTTCTCCACGAGCTCTTCTACCACGAGTAAATTGTTCACCCGCCAGCGTACCCATTCAGATCTGCAACAATTAAGAGCAGATTTACAACAATCTTTTTGTTTGTACTTGCTGATTTTCTAATTTTTCTAGCAAAAATCAGCAGCATGTACTTTTTCAATTTTAATTTTACCCTTTTTTAATAACAACCGATTGTGGTTTTCTGACAAAGATTAATAAGGATAAAAAGTGGGTTAATTTAGAAAGCTGATTTTCGATCTTTTGACCTAATTTTGCAAGGTTTTGAAAATATCATAAAATGTCAGAATCTCAGATCTACTGAAATATACAAGTTTTTGTAAAAACTCAATGAACTAAAAGCTCCTATCTAGTCCAGATCTATGGATTTGTATAAGGAAATTTTCAGTTTTGATCACTTCGCAAAAAATTTTAATTTTTAACAAAGAGTTAAAATTTGCAAACTGGTAGTGATTTTTATAGTTTTTTAGTTATTTCCTTAGTTCGATCCCCAATCAGAGTCACCAAAAACTATTGGTCCAAAAATCATTGTTGGTTAGGCAAGTCATGGGGAAATAGGCCAATAGTGTGCAGGCATAGCCCCTCTTTGAGACAACAAAGTGAAACTAGTTTATTACTAATCTATCAAGCAGGAATCTGTGCAAATCTACACTATTCTAACTTCAGGGGGTTTGGGATCTCATCCCAGTAGAGGTAGTTCCAACTATGAATAGAAAGGTAGGAGGGAAGGAACAAAGGAGGATAGATCTGAAGGAAGAAAAGAAATGAATTCCAAGACAGAAAGGTCAGAAGGTTTATGCTTTGGGTTGGTAGTAAATAGAGCCAAACTTACTTACATAAACAAATAAAGCAATACTGATGAACATATGACAATAATAGGAATGAATCCAATAGAATAAAAACATAGATCTAACTTAAGAAAGATCTGATGCAAATAACACATATATTGAGCACAAAGTCTGAACATATGTATTAATATTTCTTCTGTTACAAGAAAGCACAAAGTCTTTCTCTCCTCACTTCTTTTCATACAAAAATGTCCACCTAGAATACAACAAGTATTCTAGTATTTATAGAAGGAGAAGAGGAAAGAAGACAAAAAAACCAACCACTACTTACAAAATATCTTACAAGATATTTACAAAATATCTAAAAAGTCAAAAGTTGACTTTGGGCAAGTTTTGGATGGCAACATCCCATGGTGCAACATGGATGATGTCATCATAAATGCCAACATGCTTTTTAAATATTTTTACAAAAATGATCAAAGCATACACAAGAGGAGAAACTACTCCTCATCATCTCTTTGCTTAAACTTAGTGTCTTGCTTTTGATCAGGAGAGTCGATGTGACATTGTGCTCGATATTCCATAAACTTGCTGATCATTGCCTAAAGTTGATCATGATCTGGACCTTTGAAATGGTCACCAATGACTTCGCAAGTTTCTTTTTCATTCTTGAGCTTGTTAGGTAACCCAACGAACTCCTCGCATGCATCGATCAAGAAGCCAATGAAATCACGACAGGCCAAGAGGTTATTGATTGACTCTCGGTCGAAAGTGACCTCTGGTGCCAAACCTTGAGTGACTATAGCCTTGAAGCGCTGGAATGTATCATTTGCTTCCCTCAAGGTGTACGATTCACTGAGCATCCCTGAGACATCTTTGTAACTATCTGCTCCATGTTATATCATGCATCCAGGGCTTCATCCTTGATTTTATCTATCCTCTCCAGGATATATTCCATTTGATCAACCCGATAATCTAATGCAACGAGAGCTTTATTATGTGCTCGCGGGTGATCGATGACGCCGACCTTTAATAGGTCATCAGCTAAGCAGTTAGCCATTGCTTGGAATGTTTCATGTTGCAACCTGGCATTATCCAACTCCTCGAGAGGGATCCTGCTACTGCTTAGCTCTCCTTATTTGCTTGATCTATATCCTGGTAGAGCACTCATGAATTTCTTAATCATTTCCTCACTATCTCTGAGGATTCACTCAATCCAGAGGATACTGACTACACCTTGTTCACCAATCTTAGCATATTCATTTATTTTATCCTGACTAAGAACTTCAGTAGGTTCAACGGCAGTCACAGGAGGAGCGTTTCCCATTCTCTATAATGCTTGGAGGAGATGTTTGTTTTGTTCCTTGAGTATTCTCTTCTCCTCTTTTTCTTCTTGGAGCTTCTTACAAAGAGCATCCACTGCAGACAAGGCCTCTCCTTTTAGGCTTTCGATGAGGTTCCCATTATGACTTGAGTCACTGTGAAGTCTGTGGGAGACAAATCCTTCTTTTCTTTGGTGGGATCCGGGTATGCAATCTCCATGACTCTCTCCCCTGAAGTGCTTTTTGAAAAGTGAGTTATTGCTTTCTACTTCTTGGGTCCCTTCTTAAATGACAGAGAAGTCCATGGGTGCGATGGGAACCTTTCTCTTGTGTTGACCCAGATGGTCAAAATCTAGCTAGGACTTATGGGAGAGGGAGTAGAGGGAATAGAAGAAGAAACAAGAGTGAAAGGGGAAGCAACTGAAGAGGCCTCAGGGAAGAATGTTGAAACACTTAGTGGTGGCATCAACAAGGAGTCCAACGCACATTGCTTGTGGGGCCTGGAGTTACTACAGAGAAGAAAAGGACATGGAAACATGGAAGGGATCTGTAATTGGATGGAGGGAACACTGGGTGACAAATCCGCGAGAGAGGAGAAGATGGAAGAGGTGGGAGATGGAAGGGAGGAAGGGAGAGAAGAAGACACATCCATAGGAATAGATGCTTCAATGATAGGGGGAGGAGAAGGAGCGAAGAAGGAATGGTGGGTACCTCAGTAGTTGTAGTTGTGATAACATCCTAGGTGGATGTATCCATTGAAACTTCGTTGTTTCTTCTTCTTTACCTGGAGACACCAGGTCAACCACTTGTTTCTCAGAAGTAGTAGGAGGGCTTTGAGGAGCTTCTTCTTTTTTCTTGATTCTCCTCCTTGTCCTTTCCTTTTCCTTTTAGCACTTGGGCCGGTCTTGAGGTGCTCTACCTAAAGGAGAAGTAGTGAAATCTACTCCGAGGTAGGTGAGACCATTCTGTTTGCACTAATGTTTGGTGCACTGTAACGTGGGCTTAACCCTTTCCTGAATGGTCTTAGGAACTTTGGTTCTATCGACCTCTCGTGAACAAGTAATCATCCCCATCTGTGTCAAGGTAAACCTAATCAATTTCTTGATCAGTCTCTTGAATCCCTTTGGGACGATGGCTATGCCATAGTGGATGATCTCCTCCAGAGCCAGCCGGGAGTGATCCTTTCACCTGATGTCTATCTCATGTGTCAGGTCGATCCAAATGTCCTCGATCTCAGGAACATGGATGGGATCAATTTTTTTCCTTTGGGAGGCAACTTCAGCAATCGAAGGTGGGCCTTGATGGGAAGTTGTGCTTTAGATTCAGCAATTCAAGCTCAACATACATCTCCCACACTTTGGCAAGTGTGGTGCAGGTGTATCGGCCAACTATAAGGGGGAATGGAGTTCCTCCTTTCTTTCTCTTCATGCACTTCTCATGGTAAGTGATCGCTTGCTTGCCTTTAAAATCTAATAGGATCAGCTTAGGCCCTGCATACCTTGGCACCTTTTTTGGTTTGCCCTCAAAATTCACACTCTGAGATATGTGAATGTGGGGAATTTTGTGAACAATGCTCCCCATTTCTTCATGGCAGAAATCACACTCGGCTGGTCCAACCGTGTCTCATATTCAGCCTCAATAAGTAGATTACCTCATAGAAAAAGGCATCATTAATCTTGGAGAACTGGGAGATGCTGGCCTCGAGCTTTAGCTCTAGGTAGAATTCATATATTTTTACCTGGGGCCATACCCCATTTCGAGCTAAGCTTGCAAAATCTCTTGCTGATGCTACAACATATACAACGTAGGAATTCATGTAGAACTTCCCAATTGTTAGACTTGTTGAAGCTGTTTGGGAGATGGTGTCACTGATGATTTCACCCCAGCCAAAATGCTGATCAGGCGTATTCTTGCTCATGGTCTCTAGGTACCTCAACATCCATTTGTGGAAATAATGGGCATCGGGAGCCCAAATACTCTATTTAGGAAGGTGATTATATCACTTAATTCCTCATTAAAGTCACTACGGTGGATGGTCTATGGCCATCTACTCACCGGATTCTTGTTTTTCAGATAAAGCTTTCATTCATCATTTGCATGCATTTATCTCATTTTCATCCCAGGCTTTCTTACAGTCTTCTAGACTTATGGCGACATATTTCCTATGATGAGGAATGCCCAGGGTCAGTTCAAAGTGACGGGCTGTGAGGTCGATGATCATCTTTTTCTTTTCTTCGACACATCTAGTGTCCTTGTTATAACACCGAGCAACCAACATAATAAATTCATTGTTTACAACACTTACTGGCAGCCCAACTGCAAAGTGCAATCCACTGCCCACTAGTTTGTTCATCCATGGGCCATTGCTAGCTTGCCTGGTTGGTCCTCGCCCAAAAGTCATCCATATCAATATGCCCTAGCTCAGAGTCTCTGATGTCGAGGTCACTCTCTGCATATGAGTCGCATCCTAACTTTCTCGATATTTGTACTTCATCTCTTGTTCTCGATCGCTTTTTTTTAACTTTAGACTTTGTTGGTTTCTTGCTTGATGAAGACATGTGTGAGCTCAAGGATGGCTGTTGTTGTTCTGCAAGAAGAAGATCAAGGAGGTCCAACATAGAAGAGCCATGTCAACTCATCATGTTATTCATAATGAAAGCTTCAGAAAAGAAGAATGAGCAATTATAAGGCTTAGGGTGCAAGGCACAGGTTCATAGCATGTTGCAGAGGCTTAAAAATGCTTGGGCACACTTTTGAGGATGTCGACATGGAAAAAGGTGCGCCAGTGTTGATATGAGAAAAGTTGCACCAAAGTAGAAGGGGCACAGATTTTTTGAGTGTTGACATGCAATTTTGGGTGCCAAAGGGTAAAGTGCAGGGGTGCGGGTTTACAACATGCAACATGTCATGTTGATGTTAAGGGAAATGTCCCTGCACCTTAGGGAAAAACTACTTTGACTGGGTGCTAAAAATATTGTGTTGCATGGGTTTTAAGTGCACCAAGGCACAACTTTTGAGAGATGTTGCAAGAGTATAATGCACCAAGGAAAAAGCGTGGCACGGGTTTTTGCAACACACAACATCCAATGTTGATGTTGCACAAGTGGCGCACCGTGCCTTAGGAAAAACTGCTAAGTGCTTTTATAAAGGCATGGGTTTAGATTATGATGCTTAGAAGGTAAAGTGCGCCAAGGTGCAACTTTGGTAGATGTTACAGAGGGAAGACATCGCGCCAAGGCTTTTAATCAGATTTTAGCTAATTTTCTTTCTTTCTTCTTCTTTCTTTTTTGGATACCTCAGATGGTAAAGAGAGGGTTGTTTTAACAAGATAACAAGTAGAAAAGATGGTTTTTAGTTTTTTCAGAGGTAAGGGCCTTCCAGATTTATAGATCTGGAAGGAGAGGAAAAGGGGTTTCAGTTGGTTTATAGATTGTTAGGTTCCTCTTTTTAGATTTAATCTTTTATACAAGCCCTAAGCCTAACACAACCAAAAACAAAAACCACAACAACAACAAGGATGGCAGAAGCCACTTACCTAGATTTATAAAAGATGAAGGACGACATTGGGGTCCACAAGCTCGAAAAAATGCACACACGGGGGTGATAAGGATGGCTGACAGGCATAGAGAAAACACTTTTTTCAATTTTCAAATCGTGAAAATGATAGGTGTTGGCACCTATTTATAGAAAAATTAGCATTTATTATTTCACCAACTTCCTTTGGCACACCTTTAAGAGTGTCAACACGATAAAAAGTGTGCCTTAGTGCAACCTTATGGATGTCGACACAACGCTTCCAGCGCTTAAGCGCACATTTTATGATGTTAACACATAATTTTCCACCTTTGCACACATACTTAGTGCATGTTTTATGATGTTGGCATGACATTTCTTGTGCCAAAGGGCTTTCTAAGGGGTGCACATTTTGGCATGTCGACACGAGAATTCCTATGCCTTTTCAAAAAGCACATTTTTGAGAGTGTTGACACACCATTTTCTCAATGCCGAGTTAAAGAAGCTGAAAATGGCTAAGTTCTAAAAACTTGATTTTCCAAAGGGAGTTTTAGGCCATTTTTAACGTTATCGACTTCTTCAAAGGGACCAAAACAAAGTTTTTAGTATGGTTACCTGCAAATTGCCCTTGTTAATTTTGTAGGATAACACAACTCTTATAACCTTTCACTTATAACTAGTTCCAAGTAACATAAGATATGATGAGTTGTTCAATACAACTAATCATTTACATAGCATTATAACATTCAAACTAATATTTCCTAAAATTCCCCCTTTAGTGTGAACATGGGGCAACAAGCATGTGAAAATAAAATCATATGCCACCGCATAGATTTAGGTCTACATCTTGTTGTCTAGATCTTGTTGCAAATAATCATCCGCTACACCTTAGTAACCTATAATCAGTCACGGCCAAAAATTCCAAGAAGTATGATAGTCAGATGATATATGTAATAAGATGATCTCTACATTCATCTTCCTCTTATACAACTATTTTTATAGATATCCACCTTCCATGCCATATTAAAAAAAATTTCAAGAGAAAATACTAGAATTAAAATCATGTGAACATGACATAGCTTCTATTCTTATTCGGACACACATCTAAAAATAAAAAAGGTTCCACTACTATAGATGTGTGGCCCTATCATAAGTGGGTGGTGATCGATCATTTGAATGATCTCATATCTTTGTTTCCTTCTACCTTTTGTTCATGATATTAACTCAACAGAATGTGATCAATGTGATCATGAAACTAAATGATGTCCATATTGTTTATTATCTCCCCATATTGTGAAATATTTCAATCTCAAGATGCCGGTTTCAATCAAAAATGTGTTCGTAATATATTTTTATTTTCACAATGACACTTTTTTATGATAACAACCTTGATGACTAGAATCTACTTTCACTCAAAAATACTTGTCACCAATAAATAAAAATTTCTTCCCTTTGGTGGATTTTAATATGACCACTATAAAAAACACCCCACTGCAGAATTTGATAATTTCCCCATTCTTAAGTAAATATCATCACTTGATAAAATTTTAGGTCACCACTTTTATTTAGAAAATATCAAAAGGGTTTGAAACCCTTGAACTATAGTCCTTTTGAGGCTTACACCAAAATATGTTAAGACCAATTTGTCTTAAAAACATCCTCATAATAATTTAACACAAATTACCATATAAAAATACCTTAGGTTTTAAAATAACACAACTTTTGAAATAGTATAAAACCATGTGGTATCTTTGATGAAAAACTTCAATCACTTGACAAAAAAATGTGATGAGGAAATTTAGTTTTGGTTTTGAGTTGGTGGGTAAGTTTGGGTCTTTATTGAATGGAATGTGTATGTATGACAACCTTAAATGTTGAATGTGAGTCAAAATAAAATTGCACTAATATTTAGATGTAATGCTAGATACATTGGACACACTACAACAAACACATACTTTAATTGTGCATAGTCATGATGTTATATTGGGTAATTATGGGTGTTTCCTCAAAGATTGTTTCCACTAATAAATTTAATAAAGAAAGCCAATCAACAAGTAGAAGATCCATGAAACACATAATTTTTAAAATGTAAATGAAAACTTGCTTACAAATTTTACAATCACAAACAAAAGGTTAACAACTAAAAACAAAATACACTTAATCTTAAGCTAAACTCCTATGATACTACTTTGTGTCGAGACTCTATTGAGTATATTTCCATACTTAGGGGTGAATAGTTAGATGAGTGCCCCTACAAAATAAATTTATAATTCCATTGATAGGAAAAAATTATATTTTCTCTAATATTGTTGTCTAATTTTACATCCCTTGCAAAATTCAAGCAACTTGCACAAGTGTTAGAATTGGTGGATATTCAGAGGAAAATTTGAAGAAACTGCAGAGGCTTTGAGCATGCCACGAGAAGGAAGAACATTAATGTGGAGGATCTACATAGAACCACGGCAAGAAGAAAGTTCTGCGAGAATGAAGAAAAGACTCCGTGGATGGATATTCAAATCTGCACTACTATAAATAGTGCCACGGGATAAGAAAATAGTGAAAGGTGGGCCGCAGGTCATAAGGAAGTAAGTCGCATCATTAGGAAATCTGCAGAAGGTTTTCTAAATCCACGTAAACCTATGATGCCATGACACAAAGGAATGATCCGAGGATATCAAATAGTCATCAATACTAGGTGGAGAAGCCACGTAATGAAGTAAAATGATGATTCTTCATGGAAATTAGAAATCAACCAATCTTTGATTCAATTATCAAATATTTACAAATTCAATAAGATTTTTCTATTCTCTATGTGATCAAATCTGATTTCATGAGTCAAATCGAGGAAAATGGGAAAGAGTCAAGGAAACTTCTCTAGCACACAAAAAGTGTAGTTTCAGTGACACAACCACCAACATTAAATGTAGTATGGGTGCTCATTTGAAGAAGGTATGTAACAATGGATAAACAGAGTGGTGCCCTATTCCCTAAGAGAAATTAATGAAGGTGGTTGGGATTGGTTGAGGAATTCGAATTTCCCTCTAATTTCTTCTCTTTCTCCCTTCCATGATTTTTCTATATATTGTAGAGCAATGCACATTCTTATGGGTTGGATACTCTTAGAATTTGGGCATCTTGTAATATAAGGCTTCTCTCTTATGTTGCATGTATGTCCTAAGGGTCGCATGCCTTGGATCTTGATTCAACGAATGCTCACATCTTCCTCTCGCGATTGTAATAGTCTGTGCACAATTTTAGGAAATAAATTTAATCTTGTGGCTCATTCTTCCCTTGTTCTTATTTTATTGCACTCCTTTCCTTTCTTTCATTCACAGGTGTGTTGTATGTTTCATTTTCTGAATCTTTGTCTTCTGTGTATCATGAAAGTGGATTCTAGGAATGATTTTGATCTATGTCTCATATCCATTCATTATCATTACCTTCCCTTTCCCCTTATCTAAATGTATTCATCCCCTTATTTTCTGGTGTTATCACCTCTGTAGATTAGGATTTATATTTATACATATCCTTCTCACCCTGGTCCCTTAGAAAGTTAGAGTAGAGCTAAATAGTTACATTTCAATTCCTAGGAGTAGTTTAGCATTAGGAGTAAGTAGAGGAAGTCATCCTTCTCTGGAGGTCTATCTTAGTTTGAGTCCCATAACTTGGAGATAGTCCCATGTTGTCTCAAGCCTCAAATTATGGTAGTTTGGGATGGGTGCACATTTAAGCTCCAAAAGCTACCAAATGCAAGGTTTGGTCTAAGATGCAAAAGCTTAATCACACAAAAATGATCTTTTGTTTATTATTATCAATATAAATAGGTTGCACATTCCTTAGATACAAGGAAGTTGTTTAGAAACAAATTACCATGTATGTATCAACTCTCACAACCTTTCACTTATAACTAATTCCTAACAACATAAGATATGATGAGTTGTTCAATAAAACTCATCATTTACATAACATTAGAATGTTCACTCTAATATTTCGTAGAAAAGAAGAAAAATTAACCTCATCCTTATCTTAGATATAGGAAATTAAGAATACTCTATCCACAAAGGCTCTCCCTTCTCATATGACTAATTGGAGTCAATTCTTTAGGGAGTTTCATGATTGTTACTTGAAGTTTAAAGGGCTCAAAGTTAGAGGAGGATTATTACGATGAATTAAGATCCAATAGAGACTATGGGTGACATCAAATTAATGTTAAACCTTGTCTTCCCGTGTGATGACGTATATCAAGATTTCTTCATAGAATATACCCTCTAGAACAACCAAATCATTTAAAATTCCACAAGCTCAATCATTGCTACAGATACTATGACTAATTTTAATGAAATGTACAAGATGCCTACCCAAAACATGTCATGTAATCAAGATACTATACAAGAATATATGAATGAAGAATATGTAATGGATGATATAAATATATAGGGTGATGATTGATCAAGAATAAAACTATTTTTTTAACATTCCTATTACCCTATTTAGGAAGGGGATTAAGGTTTTTATGACTCTATTTAATAGGATTTATGGCCCAAACAAAGATGATCATGTGAACCAAGGATGGGTTCCTCTACTCAGAATGATATTAAAGGGGAAATGGCCAAAATTTGGGGAATTTTTACAGTTCAATATCTAGAAATGTTGGGACATGACAACAACAAGAAATAACTTTAATATGTTGTCATACTTGGTGGACCTATTTTATGATACCTTGACATTTGATGCCATTTTTCCAAACTAGATACCCACAACTCTTACTTAAATACATGTTGTTTTATCCAAGATATATGACCACAATCATAGCACTTCTATTGTGGACATTTGTGACATATTATACCCTACTATTTAGTATGTTATTTATGGATTAGGGAGACTAAGGATGCTCCCAGACTTAAGATAATCAATCAAAAGGATTAGAGCTTAGTGGTATTATAGGAGTTACACTATAATCAATATTAAAGGTAATTTGACACTTATAAATTTCCAAAACATTTACTAGAGAGTTTTAACACCCATAGAAGTGTCAAATCAGTTTGAGCATGGTATAGGTGGATGGTGTAAGGAAATAAAAAAGAAGCTATAGCCATATCTCCCCATATCCATTAGTAAATATAAATTTAACACCTATCCATATTTTATGATTTTCTCAAGAAAACATTGACCTTATTGTAGACATCACTTTTTCGCCTCTATGCAACCCGACTCATATTAATTACATTATAATTATTATCATTAGCACTATCTTAAGTCCATCATCTTTATTATTTAATTTACCATCCTAAATCTTAGTTTACTCATATAGAATATTATATACCCTCCCCTAACCACCTAAAAATAACCTATCCTAATTTATCCTACCCATCCTAACCCCCTAACCTCTTCCTACCCAGATTCCTAACCTCCCACCGCTCATAAAAAACCTTAATCCTTGGATGGAAAGTGTTTTTAACCATTTTCCATATTTACCTAATATGGTTTTTAACATCTCTGGACAAATTGATGACGATCTCGTGATCACCAACTATCGTTTTAGATGTCGTTGATCCTCTAAAAACAACTCTCCTACATTTTCATAGTTAGATAGGTTACATAGACATAGTAGACTGTTGTTAGATTTATGATCCTCCACACAAAATCACGATTCTAAGAGATATCAACACTCTGTCATCATTCCTTTGGAGAAATCTTGTCAAATCATCAATCAACCTTTTTGAAATCTATCATCCTCAAAATCATTCAATAAGGTTAGTACATTTTTTATTTATACTTTTCAATGGTATTGTGCATTAATCATATTCTACGTCGTGTACATCATCCTTCATAGCCACTTTATGTTTAGTCCCACACTTAATCATTTGATCAAATTTTAGATTATCTATAATTTTTTTCAAGAATCTCCATCGATCCCCATCACCATCGATTGGTTTCTTGATCCCATTTACCTACCATCAACCCTTGAAATAAATTTAAATTCATGTTTTCTAAATCTTGTCCATTTCTAGAACCCCTAGACTATCTTAACATTGTCAAAATTTATTTTACATTAGTTACAACTTGTTTTATTGTCTTTTATCAAAATAATCCTTTTTCTATGATTACCATCAATTTTGGACCGTCTTCAATCTCTCACAATTTATTAATTTTTAGAAATGATCATATATTCATCAATTTATCTTGGGCTAAATTTTTTCTTACAAGATGTATTCTTTGTAGATGTTTGTCCCACGTGTTTTATACCCCATCAAAAGTATATAAGATCTCCTTATCATCCAACACCCTTTTGTGTGGGAGAAGATTAACATCTCCCACAAGCTCAGCATGTGTGCCATTAAAATCACACTAGAAATTAAATACATCGAAGATCAACTTAAAGTGATACGTGAAGTACAAGACAAAATAGAACAAGCCAGTTTCAACTATTTCTTGGACTTCGAGCTCATCAAATCCGTAGCCTAGGCAACCTATAACACAAAGAAGGACCTCTCCATACCTATTGAATTATAATATTATTATCAATATCTTATCTTATTTTCATATCACTTGGTTGTATAACATGAGTTGATACCCTTCAAAGAAGCCTTTGGACTCTTAGGATCAGCTTCTACAGAGCAACTTGCTGAATCCTTATCTCAGATTTTTCTTGTTTAGTTGTATTTATATGTATGTATTCTCACTTAGTGAAAGGAGGAGTCTCTTTCATTGTTTGTATATTCACTCATCCCGACATTGCGTTTTTCACCACTAGTATTAATAAATCATGCTTTATTTAGAGTTTTTGGTATTTGAGCATAATAACAACTAATAGAAAATCACCATAGACATCTTGACACACCCGATGGGACCTTTAACCCATTTTTTAATTTATATTTCATATATTTTTGTTTATTTTCATATCAATATCATCTAAATTTTCAACTTCGAGTCTTTGCTGTTGTTTGTGTTTCAAAAACACGTGAAAATTAAAATTAAAATTAGAAAAGGAATAGTGATTATAGGTACACTTTATTTTTCTTTCTTTACTTCCTTTCAATTATTACATCTTGTGTGATTATTTCTCGTCAAGTAAACATTTATTTTGAATCTTAAAATGAACATTCACATCTATTTGCTCGTATATTATAACTAGAATTTGAAATAATTGCCTTCACAAATTTCCATTCATACACAACCAAAAAACATATCATGTCAAATTCACATCTTAAACAACTCTTCTTAGGTGGACCTACTTATATTTCATCACCAAAAGAATAAGCCAACTCGGTGTTCGCCAAGTATAAAAATATAGTGGGCAATATATCGGCTAATTACTCGACACCCTTATCAATGCAAGAAAGTGAAGTGAAGGGGTAGTCCCCAATACCATTCCTCATATTGATACCAACACAAATCTAGAACTCACGTACCTTCAGGTATATCAAGGAATCCAAGATTAAACTCACCTAAAACTAGCCTCAGATGACCTTTTCTTATCACCCTTTCAACCATTTTTCTCACTTTTCTTAAATAAATCAAGATAACCAAAATTTGTTGTGTGACTTGTTTGCAGTTGATTTAAAACAACCATTTTTTCTTTTTCTTCATTGATTGTGTTCTTATTTCATGGTTTTAACTAAATAAAGATCCCATCAGCCACATCAAAAATTCCCATGGTTCTTCAACAATGGTGATCTAGTCTTCAAAGAAATCCTAGATTCTAACCTGGTGGCCCTTAATGCTTATCTTGCTTCCTAAGGTGTAGTCCCCCAAAAAGAACTTTTATAATGACCTCCCATCATTACCATCACATTCAATCATTATCAACTCATTAACCCCAATCACAAGCCTTTCATCCAAAAAATTTATCCCTACTCCACTACTAGTAGAACAAGAGCATCAATACCTACTTCATCAACTCTTATTGTTAGTTTTAACCTCTATACTATCTCATCACAAGAAAATTCCAACCAACAACCATGTCCATTTTTGGTTAACTCATCAAGCTCGATGACCTCACAAACCAAAAAGCCACATCTCTTTATATAAATAATCCCGTAACATCTAACACTTATCCTCCATCTCCTATGAGCTCGGTTCCTATTCCCATTATTGCAAACCCTCCTATTACATATAAAAATATCCCATCACAAAACCTATGTCCTTAATATAGAATCTAGTTATGCATATCCCCACATTTATACCCCTCATCAATATGAGTTCTATTGCTAGCACTCACCCCTTTTCACAATAGGCATCTACTACCCTTGTCTCACAATACAACACCATCCCTTCTTAGTGTATACCATAGCCATCCCGACCTCTTGTCCACACTTTTTATTTATATTCCTTATCAATACATTCAACCCTTAAAACCCTTAGTCTGTCAACATCCCCACAACATTCCCACAAGTACCCCTCTTGATCATAATGTATCATTACAACATCAGTTATACCAACAATCAAACCCACATATATAATCAACCTAGCTCATCATCTTCAAATCTTCAATAAAAACTCAAAAGAACCCCCTTACAAGCACTCATTAACAAGATTGCAAGCCTTAAAGCTACCACTATGGGTCCTAAAATCTCCCTTTCCTATGAAAAAATCTATAATGAACCAATCCATCGATCAATACCTTTAAAATCCTATCCCACACATTAGGAACTCCCAAAATTCATCAAATTTTATAGTAAGGAGCACCCTCAACAAAAATCAAATCCTTCGACATACATGCTATCTAATCACCCATGACTAAGATATCATGTTGAGGAAATTTCCCATGTCCTTAGAAAACCCCGCCCTTGACTAATATACCATCATCCCATAATATTGCCTCTTCTCTTTCAAATAACTCATGCAGCTTGTTCTTAAATAATTTCTCCATTAACATCACCCATAAAATATCAATCAAAAATCTCTACACTATTAAATAATTTGAATATGCTTCTATTGCTGATTTCATCGCTTGATGGCGGGGATTATCAATCAACTATCCTTATCTCTCCCATAAAATGAGTTAATCAATTTATTTACTTGATCTTGTGCTAAGTATATATTATCAACCCTCTAGATCCAATCCTTCCAAACATTTGACGAATCCTTTACCATGGCCCAAAAATTAGAAATTTTCACCCTTGAAGATGGTAAAGTCAAACTCAAATGAAAGAAACCTAAATATGAGTCCTCATTTAAACCCTCTTCCAGAAAAGATAAATCCAAAGTCTTAGAAAATCTATTCATTATAAAAGCCACATCCAAAGGTCATTCGGACTGAGTGGACCCAACCTCAACACAATTACACACATATTAGGGGTCTTATAGTGTGGTATTCGACAAAATTCTCATTGTGTGCATGATCAAAATTCCTCCTATCCATCCTATTGACACATCTATTTCTAAACCCTCATGGTATTAAGAAAATGATTATTGTAAATACCATTAAGTTCAAGGCCACAACATTGAAAAGTGTCATTCATTTAGAAACATCCTTCAAGATCTTATTGACCAAGGTGACCTACAACTTGATAATTCGAATATATTTCTTAATCAAAACTTGGCTATGATTAAACTATGTTTTCCGTATCATGCTGCATCCACCATTCCAATCGAACGACATTAAATCTCATCATACTCCGTAAACACCATCAAAGAAATATCACTTACACCTTCAATACCTATTGCTTCTACTACGAAGTACCAACTAAATCACTCAAATCCTACAATCTTGTCACTAACAATACCACGAACCCACTTACATCTATCACATGTTCTTCACCTCCTTAAAATTCCTATAAATATTTCATAGAAATTCCAAAAATCTCTTTCAAATATCACTTCACTTGACATCACATCAAAAATATGAATAAGTCCACTACACAATCCATAAGCCATTCATCCGAAAAATAGAAATTGTACCATCCAATCATCAAATGACATTATCACAAAACAAAAACCCTTTCCTTCTATTTTAGGGCCTCATCCTCATCTAAATTTATAGTCACTATTATAGAATCTAAGGTCACTCTCGGCCAAATCCTAAATGTGTCACACACAATACAATATCATCAACAAAAACCTCTAAATCATCAAACGATGTGCGATCCCTTAATCCTCATCATCATCTCAGAAAACTACAAAAGTGTACTATACTAGAACCCTCAAAAATATCATCCAATAATCTATCATAACATTACATGCTATTAAGTCGAGTTAACACCCAAGGGTGGAAGCCCTCTTGGTATAATTATGAAGAATTTTTCATATACCATCGAGAGACTAGGACATTCCATTGAGGATTTTAAAACCCTACATGCTACAATTCGAAGCCTTGTTAGAAATTATATTCTTCCCATATATCCAAAACATCCAAATCAAATCAACCAAACCCAATAGATCCCTAAAGACACCCCTTCTAAACAATTATCCAACACCACATCCATATCCAATTTTTTTTCCTCTTCTAGTAAAACCCCACTCCATCAAATAGATGTTGTTCACATAACCATAAGAGCACGTACGCAAGACCCCAAGGCCTCAGATAAAAAAAGACCCAAAGTCTCTATCTCCCTCACTCTTGAATCACTTAATCCATCATATTCTAAGGCCAAGGTATCCATCCTTGCAACTCCACACACCCAATCTACTACCTCTATACAAAACATTGTCATCAAACAAATCCATCAATCCTGTGAAGATGTCCCTCTACAAGCTTGTTAAAAATTTTCCAAACATTGAAAAGTGATGATCGAAGCTCTCTAGTCCATCTCAGTACCATCATACAACCATCAACCAATTGAGAACCTTATTGGCACTCTTAAAATGCATACCTATATCACATTTGATGATTTTAAGTTCCCATCCTTACAACCCGAAGATCATGACCTTCTACTCTTTGTCATAGCCTAAATTGATGATACACTCATTAAGAGAGTTATGATTGACAATGACACCAACATAAACATAATATGTTATCATACCTTTAAATAAATCTAGTTACCTAATACCATCGTCACCCAATTACCTGCCATGTTGTGTTCTTTTAATGACATCATTTCCCATACATTAGGCACTATCATTTTACCCATCAAAGTATGTGTTAAAATCCTTCATGAGATATGCTATCTCATAGAATAAGATTTTTAGTACAACATATTGGTAGGATGACCTTGATACAAACTATGTGTTGTATCACATCAACATTACATCACTTCTTAAAGTATGAACATGAAGGAAAAACCTTTACTATTCCTGCTAACCCAAATCCTTTCAAAGCATGCCACATGACCTACTGACCTAATGATGTGCTCATTGCTAAGAAAAATTGACCTCTTCTAATGAATTTTCTACAAGATATTCCATCTCCACATCTAAATGATACAAAATCACAAGCAAATTGAAAAAACTATTCACCAAATTTTCTTTAAAAATGATTTTTCGGTTTAAAATCAACATTAAAAATTTCTTTTTTAATTAAAATTGAAAGTTTATGAGTACTTGTGTAAAATAAGAGAATAAACAAATTAAAAAGAGAGAATAAGACTCATGTAATTTATAATTGAGTTCAATATTAAAATCTACGTCTTTGGCTCCATATAAATGTAACTAATCTATTAAAATATGCCTTACTATACTTACAATCCTTCAAAAAAGGAAATAATAGACCTTCTTTGATTCTCACAATATTTTCCTTGAAAAATCAACCCTGTTCTCCTTTGGAAGTTTATCAAAATTCCTCTCTTAGCTCTCACAATAAGGCTTTACAAAAACATAGTCCACTTTGAATTAACTCATTCCATAAAAATACAACATTTTATATTGTTTATCATCGTTGAGCATAATGGTAATGATGCTTATATTTTTCTCAAACATCCAAGGTTTGAGCCCCCTTAAGCGCACCAAATTTCCATGTTAGGGAATTAGTCCCACATGCGTTTCATAAGGGATGGTTGCGAGGTTTAAATCAATCAGCGGTTAAAGGTTCATCGGTCAATAGACTAGTTTTTCTATAGCCACGTTGTGTGTTGGTTAGAAAATGTGATAAGTTTGGCCAAGTTGGTGGATTATGAATGTGTACTAAGGAGATAAGGTTAATAGTTGGTGAGGACGTTAAGAAGTTATGCTAGCAGCACCGAAGGATAATATATATGAGGTGGAAGTGGTTAAGTAAGTGGGTTGGTAAGGTGTATAGTTTGAATCGGTTGGCCGAGTCAGCTCGACTTGCCGAGTCGGGTTGTCCACCGATCTAACTCCAATGAAAATGTTTACAATACACAAAATATTGTCCCACATTCATTGTTTTATAAAAACTTGATAAAATATATACAAAATCTCATCAATGGTAATATGAAAATTGAAATCCAAAACATCCCTCCACAATCGAGTGTGTCAACCCTAGGCCGAGGGCCCATAGCTAGTAAATAGCGGGGCCAACCTATTTGTAACCGAGTGTCAAATACTAGCATCAAAAACCCAAAATTTTTACTTCTTACTACTTGTGCCACTCATCTTGATTTGGTTGGTCTACTTGCGAGATCTACACACATCCATGTCACCCGCACACAATACAAATTTTTACTAGTTGGCCAAAAATTTCAGTGGGCTATATCTTCTACATACATGCTCTATTTTTGCAAACAAGATACCACTAGAAAGCTCTCATTTCCTTTACATAATGTAACTAAATGTGAATTATTATGAATATATCGACATTTCTCAAATGAGGATCCTTTGAATCACTCCTCCTTGCTAAGAAAATTTTGGATCTCCAAACATTATTTTAATTGGTAAATAGGTGAGGGTACTTCTCCCCCACCTTTCCAGTTTCCATCCATTTTTCCTTTTTAGATTCATGCCATTAAAAACCACATGAAGATATTCAACATCACCCCTTCATGAGGTTCTAACCTTCAAGTCTAAAATGATATGTTCCTGCAAGTCATCTAAATACTCGGTGTGCAAAATCATCAACAGAAGGTACCACATTAGCATCATTATCAATAATCATATGAAGTTCATATAAATTCAATTTTTCAAAATTTATAACTGAATAAATTTGCATGTATGGAGGTAAATCCAACCGAAATAATTATTACAAAATTTTACCAAATTTTAGAATAGACCATACCAAATTGGTTTTAACTTTTTACCTTCACTTGTTAGCCTTTCCTTGTTGATGTGAAGCCAAACTGAATCACCAACTTGGAATTTATGATCAATTTGATTTTTATCATGTTTAGCTTTATATTTCTCTTGACTTTTCTCCAATTGTTATCGGACATCTTGATGGACTTGTCGTATTTGCTACACATTTTTTTGGCTTTATCAAGTATCACTAATTCCAATAACAATAGTTTCTTATCTAAAACATAAATCTAATGGATATTTAGGAAGATAACAAAAATAAGTCTCAAAAGGATACTTCATACTAGAATAATTCCATGCACATTTGCATGCATGCTACAGATAATACAAATGTTCATCCCATAATTTAGGATGTTTACCACAATAATCCTCGAGTAGATGTACCATTGTTTGGTGCACAACATCTGTTTTATTATAGATTTGTGGATGGAAAGTAGTGATTTTCTTTAGTTTAGTGTTCATCAAACTCCACAAATTTGACCAAAACTCCCCAAGAAACATGGAATCCCTATATGAAATAATAGAAGTGGTCATACCAAAATGAACCCATACAAACTGAAATAATAAATGTGCATTCCCTTCACAAGTTATTTGTTTAGTACAAGGAATCAACACACAAATTTTGCTAAATTTTTCCACAACCACATATAAATAGTCATGTTTCCTTCATAACATGGGAAAACCTCCAACAGATCCATGGAATTACTTTCCCATGGACGTGTAGGGATAGGAAGAGGAGTGCAAAGTACTACTTTCTTGTTGCTAGGATTTCTCATGTTACAAAGTACACATCCTTTTATATACCTAGTTACATGTTCCTACATTCTAGGCTAATAACAATACATCTATAAATTTACAACTATTTTACAAACACCAAAATGTCTAGATATAAGAGAAGTATGATCTTCCCTAATCATATGCACTCTTTCATTATGTGGAATGAAAATTTTACCATAATGATACAAAATTCCATCATGCACATGATAATCCAATTCTCCTACTTGTTTTCCACTCATTAAATATTCATACACTTCTTTAAAATCAACATCATACACATATTGTTTTTTATAACTATCATCAAATTTTACCATAATGATATAAAAGTCCATCATGCACATGATAATACAATTCTCCTACTTGTTTTCCACTCATTAAATCTTCATACACTTCTTTAAAATCAACATCATACACATATTGTTATTTATAACTATCATGAGCCAAACAACTATGTTGTAAAAGAATAGATGCAACAAAAATTGAGGTCTAGATAGCATATCAACAACCTTGTTTTGTATACCTTTCTTATACATGATCACTAGGTGAAACTTCTACAAGAATCCCATCCAATGGAAGTTCCTAAACTGTTGTAGCTTGTTTTGTTTTTGTAAGTACTGGAGGAGATGATGTTCTTTATGAATTACTATTTCCTTACCCATCAAGTAATGTTTCCATTTATTTACATTCTGTACAAAAGCATACAACTATTTATCATAAGTCGGATAATTTCTGATCACACTTGTGAAGGTATCAAAATGGTAATAAGCATGCTTTCTATTCTTCGTTAAGACTTTCCCCATTACATATTGATTGACATCAGTCTCAATCTCAAATTATTGCTATAAATCTAGAAGTGTTAAGACAAGAGCGGTACTAATTTTCTCTTTCAGTGTATAAAAATATCTCTAATGTTTTCCTCCCCACTGAAAGGCTTGTTTAATACTAGTAAAATAATGCAAAGGAGATGCTATAAATTAGAAGTTAATAATAAATTTTCTCCAGTATTGTAGTGCACTAATAAATATTCTAACTTATGTTACATTATTGGGCTTAGGCTTATTAATAATAACCTCAACTTTTGCAGGATCTATTTTTCAATTCACCATGTCCCATAACATAACCCAAATAAACCAAATATGTTTTCCCAAATTTACAATCGACATCTTCGGATAGAATTTTTCCTTTCTTAAAGCACCTAAGACTTTTTAAATATGAATGATATGATCATACCACGATTTACTACAAAATTAGAATATCATCTAAATAGAATTTGACAAAATCATACGTGAATGGCCTAAAAACATCATTCATCATACACATGAATGTAGCCGATGCATCACACAACCCAAAAGGCATAACAAACCAATCAAATAAACCCTATTTTTTAAAAAGTGGTTTTCCAAACATCATCTTCACTGATTCTTACTTGGTGATAACCACTTCTTAAGTCTAGCCTAGTGAAATAAGTAACATTCTTTAACTGATCCAGTAAATCATCAATATGAGGAAGAGGGTAACAATTGTTCACTGTGATTTTTAAGGCATGAAAATTAACACACATTCACCATGTGCCATCTTTCCTTGGCACCAAAATTATTGGTGAACAACAAGGAGATGAAATTGGATGGATAATTCATTTTTCCTATAGTTCCATCACTTGTTTCTTGATTTCCTCATTTTCAACCATGGACAATACATACATACCAATGTTGGGAAGAGGCACATCCCGTAAAAATATATCTCATGTTGAAACCCTCTTTTGGGAGTTAGACCTTGTGGATCCTAAAAACATCATCATAGTTACAAATAATTTTAACCAAATCATTACAATGTTTACATCACAATCTTCAAAATACTTTCCACGATCTTTTTCTTTGGCTTTGATCACCATAAGTACAAAATTGTTTCTTGAATTCACAAGCCTTTTCATCTCAGACCGTAATAACCAAGTAAAGACTTGTTTTCACATGATGAGCTCTAACAATATATTCAATCCCATCCTTAACAAGAAATTATTTATTATCTTCCCTATAGAATATTTCTTTACAATCATATAGATAAGGAATTCCCAAAACCACACCACAAATATCTAAAGGAACAACATCCAAATCAACCTCATCAATAAACTTGTCTGTAATGGAAAATCTGAATCTACAAGTTTTTGTTACCTACAACTTTGCATCATCACAAACCTAGCCTAAAGGATAAGGTTTAGGATGTGTCTTGGTTTTGAGTCCTAATTTCTTCACAACCTCATCTGAAATAAAATTATCTTGAGATCCACTATCAAATAGAGTGTCTATTTTTATATGTTTTGAAACAAATCTAAGGTGGGAAAGCTCATTTATTTTCTTTTCATCATACATAGATTGTTTATTAGAATAAGATGAAACATTTGATGAAATAGTGTTAGAAGAAGAGGAAGAAATAAAAACTTGAAAACTCATGGCCATGATCTTTGTTTCATCTCCTAAATCAAACCCAAGATCATGGACCGCAATATTTATTTTTTAATCTTTTCCTTTCTTATTATTAAACCACTTAGGCTTCATTTCAGAATGAAATTTCCAACACTTAGATTCATCATGATTCCTTTTACAATGATTGAAAATGGGTTTTCATATTATTTCTTAACAATAGAGATTGTCTTTTTCTTACCCTTTTCTTTTCCTTGTTCTTTCGAATCCTTTTTCTTTCATTCAAATTACTCACTAACTAAAAATGGAGATTTTATATAGTTAATATAAGAAGTACAAGAGTAAATAAAATCTAAAATAAATAAGGAAAAATGACCCAAGCAACTATAGAGTACAAATGTAAAACTATAGAGTACAAGGAGAGTTAGAAATAACTCAACCGATTCAACGAGCTTCTTTGACTATGTCACAAAGATGGATAGAGAAACATGAGGAAGAAATGACTGTGCCAAGGTATAAAAATAGTTTAGATATGGGAAATCTGAGTGGACCGAGGCACCTAGATAGGCACAGGGGTGTCTGTGGGTGTCATAGTCTTAGATATGGGTGCCCTGGTCTATGAAAAATTTCTATAAACACCCTCTGAAGTGTCACTAAGTGATCACTTGTGTTCACTTCTTGTCGCACTAGCTTGGTTGGACTACACGATATTTTTTTGGAAATTAGAAATGAACATGATACCTTCAAAACCCAAGACAAACATCAAAACTCTAAAAAAGAAAGATGCATATGAAGGGGTAGGACTATCCTCAATGACCAAAATGGTGGAATTACTAACTGAGTGTTGCAATACATCTCATACCCGATGTACTTATAAGTTCTTGTGTGTGTAACCATGCCCTAGGTGCTTTTGTTCCAATCACAATTTATGAAAGTAGAGAACAATAACTATGTGTAGAAATGTAATAGAATGGTGGATGAAATAAAATAAACTTCCCTCCTATGCAGTGTGATGCAGATGAACCAACCTTGTGCCTTGTGATGGAGCTAGATGGATGGAAATGAGGCCTTTGATGGATGCAAGATTAGGTGATGATAATAATGATTAGTGTTTGGTCCCTCATTGTGGTCTCATAACTTTATATTTACATGGTTCTCTTATTCTAATTTCGTAATTAACCTCAAGAGGCCAACCACCAAAAATATAGAATTCTCAAATGAATAGAAAGTTCCCAAAAAGTGGTGGGAAAGTAGAAAAAGGATCAAGGTGACCCGAATGGGACCATGATGCCTATGGGCACCCTAGTCAAGGATAAAATGACGTAAAATGAAAAAAATAGATTGGGAAAGTATGTGCTGAAGGTCGTAAGTGATAATAAAAAGAAAAGTAAAATGGCCAAAAGACGGGGGTTAATTAGTACTTTCTTCACTCAAAAATCATATGAATAGTAGTATAAGACCAAGACTAAATAATGCCTAAAGTGTATGATTTTGTGTCTACATTTTCCCCGTTTATGTTGGTGAGAAGAACAATCGATAACATAGAATAAATAGAGATGCGTACCTGATGTCCATCTAAAGTGATGTAGAAAGCGTGTTGATGGACTAGACAAAGTGTGGAATGAGAAAATAGTGGAGTGTGGAAAATAAAGATGTACAAGTGCAAAAGGTAGTGAGAGTGAACCTAAGAAAGAAATGCATGTGTGTGTTTCCAATGTGTGTGATGTACCTGTATGTTAGTATGAGGTGTGTATTGCTGCAAAATGTTGTTGTTGTCGAAGCCATTTTGTTGTTTTTTTCGTTCTTGTTGCTTGATTCTCATACGATCACTGTAAGGAGAAGATGATTAAGTAGTCAAATGCACATGTATATATGTCAAAAACACATGTAAAAGACACACACACACACACACACACATATTAAAAAGTATGTAATGGAAATGAAAATGTAAAAGGAACATGTGCACCTGATCCATGATGAGAGAAAGAGTGTAGAAAGGATATCTTGTACTACGAGTTTTTTTGGAAATCTCACACCACCCTGGATGAAGAAGTGTAGGGAGAAAGTTGAATTTTTATCCAACATGTAACTGCTTCCCTAAAGTCATGTGTGAAGAGATCTTTGTACTACCTATTTTTTTGGGTGATTCGATGCCATTGGCTGAAGTAGTGTAGAGAGGAATTCCACTATATTCTCTAACCTGTAACTACTCCCAAGAATGCTAAGGATAACCATTTCCTATAAAATCTACTATGTATGAGGTTCATAGACTAGTTTGAACCCACTCGCTATATAACCCACAATGCCAAGGGTGAAAACTTAACCGAATCGTATAGATTTAGAAGTGCTCAGTAGTATGCAAAACCCTAAATGATTCCCCATATTTGGGGGCACATGTGACATTGGTGATAGGAGAATGTGACCCCAAAAGAGGACAAACCACATAAACCATGCCCTGTAGGGGGAAGGGAATGTTATTGGTAGAAACCAGGAACACACATACAAATGGCTAAGAAACAAGTTCTAGTACGAACAATCATGCATATAAAGACAAGTGTATACTACATAGATAAGATAGGATGCAAGTAAACATGTAAAAATCCAAACATAGACCACCAAATCGGGTTGCAAACATGGGACATCACTCAAAATGTTACAATAAATGCAGGGTCACAATAGCCACATACATACAAAAAAAAGTGTGCACAAAAAATAAAGGTCAAGCCCACATACAATAGCAAAAAAACAAGCACATATAGATAACATATAGCCATGGAAGAAAATAATCCTACAAAATAAATGCTGCACATAAAGCACCTGTTAGTATGTTAGAAAGATAAATCATATGTCAAAAGCATGTATAAGAAAGTAATGTAGAGTGCTAAGTACAAAATAAAATAATAACACCTGTAAGAGATGAATGTGGATTCCCCAATGGTAAGAGAGTGGTAGGAGGTGAGCATCCTTGGTGCATGTGTGAGACTTGTATATGTGATCAAAACTAGAGAAATATGTGAATGCACATGTATGTATGGTAAAAATATAATGACGCACAAGAAATTTGACTAGCATGTGTAGTAAGACAACCATAAACAAGAAACTACAAGCAAGAGTAAAAGTGACCAAGATATGCAACATGATGTGGATGGATGGAATGGAATGCAAGATGGAAGATAGGATCCACATGCCACTAGAGTGAATGAAGTTGTATGTAGTGAGGTTCATTTAGTTTACCCCCTCAGAAGTCAAGAATGAACCGTAAACGAGAGTGTGTCATCTAGAAATGGTCAAAGTGTGTGTCGTGTCTAGGACACTTTGATGAGTGTATATGTGTGTAATGATATGATACCTAGAGATAAACACATGACGATGTATCCTAAAACATATATATCACGAGACAAATAGAGGAGCGGTGATGTATCCTACCACTACAAGATGAAGGAATAGGTGACCATTTTTCCTATAGTGTATGTAACTAGCCTAGGATGTCGCATGATGAAAGTTTGAATGATGAATGTGTGTGATATGATAAGGTCCATTTGATTTTTAAACCCTTCGAAATCAAGTATGGACAGAGGAACTAAAGTGCCTCATAAGGTAGTGAGTGTAACACATAAAAGAAGATATAATATGTGTGATGATAATAGACGATCATGTGATGTGTAAAATGTGTAGATATGCCATGTATATTATGTAATTCAATATGTGTAGATAGACTAATAGTGTGAAATGTGTGATATGTAGTATGTAGAATGCATAGGATGTAATGCTATACTCATAGACACTAGGAGTAGGAAACTTGTATGATGAAGAATAATATGATATATAGATGTGCAAATGTCACAATGATGAAATGGGGTAGACTAAATGCAAAGTGTATGATGTAAGATGTAAGACATATGATGTGAGATATGTGAAGAAACACAATGTAGTGTACCTATTGTGTAGTGTGTGGGGTTCGTGTGTAGTATGCCCTCAATAATAAAGTGTGAACAAAAACACAAGAGTGTGTCATTTGGAGGGTAGGGTGACAAAATTCACCTACCAAATACCAAGTTTAAGTGAAGTGGTGGAAGCATGGTGGGAAAGAGTAACAAGAGGGACCATGTGGTGGTAGAAACCGTAATGTGTCTTGATCGCAATATAAGGGGTAGTTTCTTTAACAAAAACGGTCGAATGTTGAAGTGGTGTATGAAGAGGAATTACTTTGAATGGTGGTATATTTTATAGTGTTGATGGCGTTGCCAAAGGCTTGAGAGGAAGATAAGTTGCACCATGAGTGTTAAAGAAGGCTCGCTTAGATTGAATTGTTAATGTCGTATATGCCTTAGCGGAGGGGGAGTGAGACTAAGTTTAAGAGGTGGTTGCTTGACTTGAGTAGATTTCACAAGTAGCACTTGAGTGACGGAAGAAAAAAATATTAGAAGTGATGAATGGATTCTCAGTAGACATGGTGGAATCAGATTTAGGAACCCATTGAGGTGGAGTATTTGTAGACGGGCATGCAAGAGAATGTTGTGTAGTGAATGAGATAAATCATTGACACTTAAGATGTTTTATTCTATGTTGTAAAGTGTAGCAATCATTGTCATTATTCTCATTTATTCGAGGAAAGTTGCAATATGGACACCTTTGATATTTTTCTAGTCGATAAGGAGGATAACAATGATTAGGTGGTAAAGTGATCAAGTGATAACTAAGGAGCTCAACAAGAAGGTCATGTTGTTGAGTATTATGATCAAGGATGAGAGGATCTTATAATGGTATAACTTTAGGCTCACCAATATGAGCACATGTAATAGACATAACATGAGAATAACATGTAGAAGGAGAACAAACATCCTCTTGAAAATCATCCTTAAGTTGTTGGATTTTATATTTGAGAGATGTGATCATGGATTCCATACTTGTAAACTTGGCTTGAAAAAAAGAGTGTAAGGCTTGAATTGATTCTAATAAGGGTTGATGAGAATGAGAAGCACTAGAACTAGGGTCATCATATTAAACAATTTAATATAGGACTTATTTCATGTGGAGGTGTGTTTTTAGGATGATATATGGTGTCTAGGATTTTTGAAGAGCAACTTGGAAATTAGGATGCATATTAAGAAAGTCAAACAAAGAAACTTGAGGAATTTTAGGAGCCATGATAGAGGAAAAATGAGGATTCTAAGTGTGAAAGCATTCGGGTTCACCAAAATGATTAACTAAAAATGGAGATTTTAGATAGTTAATCTAATAAGTACAATAGTAAATAAAAACTAAACTAAATAAGGAAAAGTGACCCAAATAACTAAGAAAGTAGAAATGTAAAACCCTAGAGTGTAAGGAGAGTTAGAAAGAACTCGATGATTCAACAATATTGTTAGACTATGTTACAAATATGGCTGGAGAAACAAGAGGAGGAAACCACTGTGTCGAGATCCAAAAAAATGTAGATCTCAACAACTGAGTGGACTGGGGAACCTTGATAGGCATAGGGGCATCTGTAGGCACACTAGTATGAGATATGGGTGCCTTGGTCTGTGAAAAAGTTTTGTAAACTCCCTATGAGGTGTCACTAAGTGATCGGCTATGTTTTCTTCTTGTCGTACTAGCTTCACTAGACTATGTGATATGTCAGTGAAAATTAGAAATGAAGATGAGACCTATGAAACCCCAAGACAATCATCAAACCCCTAAACAAAATATACATATGAATGGGTCGAACTATCCTCAACATCCACAATGGTGGACTTACTAAGTGTTGTACTACATCTCAGACCCAATGTAGTTTTATGTTCTTGTGTATGCAATCACGCCCTAGGTGCTCTTGTGCTAGTTGTACTTTGTGAAAGTAATGAGCAATAACTATGTGTATAAATGTAATAGAATGGTGGATGGAATAAAATAAAATTCCCTCCTATGTAGTGTGATGCAGATGAACCAACCTTGTGCCTTGTGATGGAGCTAGATGGATGAAAATGGATCCTTTGATGGATGTAACCTTAGGTGATGATAGTAGTGCTTAGTTCTTGGTCCCTCATTATGGTCTCATAACTTTATATTTATATGGTTCTCTTGTTATAATTTTGTAATTAACCCCGAAGAGGCCGAACACCAAAAATATAGAATTCTCAAATGGCTATAAAGTGCCCAAAAAGTGGTGGGAAAGTGGAAAAAGGATCATGGCACCCGACTAAGACCAGGGCACCTATGAACACCCCAATACTAGCCTCGAGTGCCCTAGTCAAGGATAAAATGATGCAAAATGAAAAAATATATTGGGCAAGTATGTGTCAAGGTCGAATAAATGACGCCATAAAACAAAGTAAAATGGCCAAAATATGAGAGTTAATTAGTACTTTCTTCACTCAAAAACCATATGAATAGTGGTATAAGAATGGGACTAAATAATGCCTAAAGTGCATGATTTTGTGTCTATAATTAATAGTTCTTGTGTTTTGAGGAGGAATACTCAGTCATTTTAAACATTTCTTCAAAATGTGTAGTTTGCATGCACACCATATCAAGATTAGTAGGATTAAGAACAAGAATCATGTCTCGATAATTATGTAATCCACCAATATATTTAATTAGTTTTTATTGTGTATGGAGAGAGATACCAAGAATAGGACCCTTTTCCTAAAATCTTGTGTATAATCTTAAAAACTTTGTTCCTTGCTTTGTATCAAAGTTTTCCAATCCATCATAGCTTATTGCCTATATCCTAAAGGATAAAATTGTTGTCTTGAATCAGAAAAAAATTAGACTACTTAACCTTACCCTCCCACCATTTGAGTGTTGTGTCACCCATTTGAAGAGTTTCCAAATGAATTTTTCTTCATCATGAACAATTTTTTGAACCCCTAATATAACTCAATCTACTCGATCTAGTTATTGACCTTATCTATATTAAGCTCCCACTATACATTGAAATTAACACTTAATCTCTAGTTTTAATGAAGGAAGAAAATAATATTTTTGTGCTTCACCTTTAGGAATATTAAATTTTTTTTTCTTACCTTTAGGAGAATTAGAATCAGATCCATCTTTCTTTTTACCTTTTTGGGATTCCTTTTACGTTTGTCTTTAGCTATCTTGGTAAAATTCCTCCACCATTTCTTTCACTTGAAGGAATTATTGACAAAACTATTCTTCACTTTCTTCCATCTTGGGACTTTGTGATCTCCTTGAACTAATTTATAGATCAAAACCTAAAATTTATCCTTCACCCTTTCTAGAATGGGACCTTGTTATCATTCAACACTTTTTGCAATCCATTTTTTTCAAAATGATCATAGACCAGCTATGATACCAAATGATACAAAATCATAAGAAAATTGCAAAAACCATTCACTAAAAAAATGATTTTGTAGATTAAAATTAAAAATTTGTGAGTACTATGTAAAATCAAAGAATAAATAGATTGAAAATAGAGGATAAGACTCATGCAATTGATAAAGGAATTCAATATTAAAATCTATGTCTCCGTGTCCATATAAATGCAATCAATCTATTAAAATAAGCCTTAGTATACTTACAATACTTCAAAAAGGCAATAACAGACCTTCTCCAATTGTCACAATATTCTCCCTAAAATATCAACCCTAGTCTCCTTTGGAAATTTCTTGAAATTCCTCTCGAAGCTCTCATAATAAGCCTTTAAAAAACACAGTTGATCGCAATTAACTCTTTACATAGCACATAAACACATTTTATACTATTTAGTATCCTTGGGCGTAATAGTAAGGCCACTTATATTTTTCTCAAACATCTAAGGTTCGAGCTCCCTTAAGCGCACAAAATTTCCATTCTAGGGAATTAGTCCCACATGCATTGCATAAGGGATGGCTAGGAGGTTTAAATGTAGTAGAAGTTGAAGGTTTATCGATCAATAGACCAATTATACTACAACCACATTGTGTGTTGGTTGGAAAATGGGATAAGTTTGGTATGAGGTAGGTTTAACACCATGTTGGTGGATTAGGCATGTGCGATAAGGAGATAAGGTGAATAGTTGGTGAGGAGATTAGAAACATAGGATGACAAGTTTCAGAGATAGATAATATAGATGAGGTTATAATAGTTAAGCATGTGGGTTGGAAAGGTGGCTAGGTTGACTTGTTTGGACGAGTCAACTTGAATCGTTGAGTCAGTATGTCCACCAAGCCGCCTCCAATGCAAATGTTTACACTACAAAACAGATTATCCCACATTCATTATGTTACAAAAACTTGAGAAAATATATACAAAATATCATCAATCGTAATATGAATATTGGAGGCAAAGGAACCCCTCCATAATTGACTATGTGAACCCTAGCCGAGGGTCCCCAACCGGTAAATAATGAGGCATACTTGTTCGTAATCTAGTGTCGAAGATCGGTGTCATAAAACCAAAATTTTTACTTCATACCACTTGTACTACTTGTCACAATTTTGTTGGTCCACTTGGTGGATGTGCACACATCCATGTCACATTTGCGTAATCCAAATTTTTTGCTAGGTTGGCCAAAAATTTTAGTGGGTTATATCTTCACTTACGTGCTCATTTTTTCACAAACAAGATATTGCTAAAAAGATCTCTTTTATCCACAATGTAATTATCTCGTGACTTATTATAATAATATTATAAATTTTTGTTTCTCACCGAGGATCATATGGATCACTAAACTACTCGACGAAAGCTCCTTTGAAGATGTTATGCAATGTCTCTCTCTGGGGTATTACCTTCTCTAGGTCTCACCTAGTTCCCTACACCAAAAATGTACGAAACCCTTAAAAACCATTGTATGGACTAAATATTGGAGATATCATATCATTTTATCCTTCCCATCCTAAAACTAATCTTGTTTATGAAGGGATTGATTCTCCTTCCTCACACCAAGACAATCAACATCATGTTAAACCCTTTATATCAAATTTCTCATTCTTATACAATCATTCCTTAGTAAAAATGTACCTTTTTGCTATGCCTGGAAAGGTTTTGACATAGTACATTATGAACAAGGCATACATTACTTGTCCTTTGACCAATCTCATAAGCCTCATGAGAAATTTAGACTAGGTTTTGACAAGCCTTCCCCAGACACCTCCGTGAGTACTACATATGAACTCGTGATGTAAATAGAGCCATCATCTTCACATGATGAATCTATAGACACATACTAGACCATTTCCATCCCTCATATAATTTTTTAATCAACACAATCACCTTAGGACCGATCATTAATGAAACTAACGTCAACACTAAGAGTCTTCCACTAGTATTACCTGAAATGGCATATGAAGAATCCCTTACCATTAGAATTCTTCAATGCTATGAAGATCAATCCATCCTATCCTATATGGGGGAATATGATCATTACCTTCAAAATACACTACCGCTTGACACATCAACAATCCTTAATGGATCCAATATCGATGTCAACATAAGAAGTTCACACAAACCTCACATATCTAATCTTTAGATTAGAAATAAATAAAGGACTCCACCACCTTCTTTCTCAAACACAACTAAGCCTTCACATGGTCATATAGTGACATGATGCATATTGAACCTAATATCTTCATCTACAACATCATCACGATCCCTAATACCAAACATGTAAAGTAAAATGTATGTAGGATGCACCCTCGTGTAGCCCTACTCATAAAATAAGAGTTACAACGTCTTCTCTTTTCTAATTTCATACTACCCATTGACTATCCAAAAATCCTCTAGAATTTAGGGACCACTTATAAATGTTTTATGATTTATATCTTCCATGATCTCGTCCCATAAAAATGTACAAGACTACATTTATGATCTCTTATCTAAATATAAACACTAAATAGACCATATTGTCATCCTTAACGTCATATTTTCCCATGTTATTCAGTAATTTCTATGCTTTAACCAAACCAAGTGTGTATTCGGTGCTCTCACCAAGAATCTTGTAGGGTTTATCATTTCCATTAGGGGCATTAAAGTAAACCCTACCAAAATCGAAACCACCATTGATATGCCCACTCCTAATATCAAACAACTTTGTAGTCTCCAAGGTAGACTCTAGTTAGCATGTCATTTTATTTCTCATCTATTAGATCATTTTCAACCTTTCCATCACCTCCTTTGAAAGGATGTCCATTTCAAGTGGGATCATAATTGTCAAAATCCCTTTGAAGACCTAAAAATATCTTCTATCACCGTCCATGATCACAACTTCCCGTGAGGGGGAGCCATTTTATCTCTATGTATCTATCATTGACCACACCTTGGGCACTATGTTAGTACATTAAGATGAGCAGGGTAGAGAGAAGGCCATCTATTATGTAAGTTGTACTCTTCACAATTATGAAACTCATTACAAATAAGCAAAAAGGTTGTGTTGTGCCTTATAATTCATAACTTCTAAGCTCTATCACTATCTCCTTAATCATAGGACTTATGTCATCATTAGTTTTAATCCTCTCAAAGTTATAAATTCCAAACCATATCATGATGATTGTATCACTTGATGGCTCATACTATTGAATAAATTTGACATAGAATTCATGTCGCATAAATCTATCAAGGAGAAATACATTTTTGACCAAATCATATAAGCTCCCCTTCCTAATGATCAAATACCTCATGAAAAATTTCCTAACGAATACATCAACACCATCGATTAAGAATAAACTCCACTCAAAATGACAATATTCTTTGCTAGGTATGTGTTAGCAGAGGGAGGTACCTGTATCATCATCATTCCTCCCTGAGGGAATCTTATTCCTCTCTCTTTCAAATTAAAATTCTAGTACACTAACAACATGGTTGAGTATGAATATATAATTATGGGTATCCAAACCACCATCATGATTGGTGTTCAAATCCTTGACATCTATGGGGAATCACAACATATCATTCATCAAATAAAATGAACTAATAATTGTAAGAATGCAATTTTATAAAAATATTAAAAACATTGTTTAGTTCTTCATAGAAACCTTTGATCATTAAAAATCTAAACAATTCCCCGCTCATCCAAAAAATTCACGAAGTAATGGATTCTATCGCATCACTCATCCCCTTATTAATTTAAGATTCCAAGTTATTTGTTGTTATGCATAGACTCAATCCACCATCTCATTTCAACAAAATCACTTCTATTAGTCTTGTTGAAAAAAATAAATTATACCTTTGGAACACTCAATTCTATGAATATCTTTCTCAATATAAAATTCCTCTTGATCTATCTAAAATTGTTAAAATAAATTTTCTACAATGTGCTAATTTATATCATTGTAGGATGCATCCTTTATAAACGTGAGTTTATGGCCTCCTACTATGGTGCCTCAAATCTCATGAATCCACTAAAGCTTTCAAAGAAGTACACAATGTCATATGTGGTGGAAAATTAAATGGTTTAGCTATTGTGAAATGCATCCTATGGATAGCCTACCATTAATCAAGATTGTTGTGCATATGATAAGAAATGTGTCAAGTGTCAACAATACTCCAATATTACTCACATTCCAAGTTTGGTCTTACATCCCGCTTAAGATTTGTGGTCTATTTTCACAATGGGGAATTTACCTCATTGGCATCATCAACCATCAAACATCACAAGGAAATCAATCCATCATCATTGCTACCAAATACTTCAAAAAATGGGTGGAATATATTTCCTTATCTCCACTAAAGTTGATAAAATTGTTGACTTCATCCACCATCACCATTATTTGTTGTTTTTGGCATTCCTCACAAAATAATCACAGATAATTGTTGGTTACCTAAAATATTGACTAAGTATGAAGGTGCATGGGTGCATGGGACCCAAGTTATAGAAGGGCACACAAGCAAAAAACATGCAAGATAAAAGGCTTAAAGAAGCAAATAGCGGGCAAGACACGTGAAAGGAGATTTGGGACTTATCTCGATTTAAGAAACATAGGTAGAACACATGAAAAGAGTGATCAGTTGTGCATGGATAAGATGCTAGCCTAACAACAGGTGGCCTAGGAAAGAGCATGCCATTGAAGGAATCATATAGAATACCATCATGAGATGGATTGGAGAGCTCAGGCCTAAGGAAACATGCTCGTTGAAGGACCACGTTCGACACTTGGTGACGGATCTGAGGGTGCAACAAGGTGAGTTGGCAGCATAGGAAGGTGATAAATACAAGTGCCTATAGTGGGAAAAGAGAGACAGAGATAAGGAGACTGGGATAATATACACATAGAGAGAGATAACATGGGTGAAGCTCTGCAGGATTACTGCGAGTGGAACTTTGGTGCAAAAAGGAATGTACTAAGCTTAGCATTGTAATTTCTTTTTCTTTTTGGCTTAGTTATACAAGCCTAGGGATGTGCATGACTGCAGTCTGCCCTCTATGGCTCTTTGTAATAAAATGATGAATACAATAAGGTTACCTATTGCAATTAGATATGAATATCAATGGGTTTTATGTATATTTCATTCATAGAAGTTCTCTTTCCTTTCATACTATGAATGAATGATTGTATCTTTCCTTCTGTTATAATATATGTTATGGAGTCTATTAAAGCACTCGGTCTGAAGGAACTACAAGGATATGGAGGCCATTATGAGCCCCATGATTCTTGTATGTCTAAAATTCTTTCCTAAACACTCTTATACTACTCATAGATGAATGCTTCCCACTAAAACTCACATAAAAGAGAGACTCGACACCTACGCATGCCTCGTGAGCACTCAACTTGTCTTTGGTTGTTGATAGGGTGGTGTGCATGGGATACCTTCCTTTTATAGTGGGAGTAAAATTGACTACATCTTTGTTCCATTGTCAGGACCTCTTTTCAAAGTTGTAGCGGATATAACATGCATCATGATCTATGTGAAGATTAATGATAGATCAGCTTAACATTGGAAAATGTTGAGTCAAGGTTCAAGAGCATAGAAGATGAATTTACCTGATACTCAAAGACTATACCCGGGTTTGATACATGTAGATGGGTAGAGGAGAATCTCTACCATGATATTTATGAGAAATTTTTCTTCCGCTTCCAAGAGAGTTATTTGAGTGGCTTTCATCCTATGCATCTAGATCAAGTTGGTGTTATGGATCACGAGATATGGACCAAAGAAGACTACCAAAGGTTACAAGAGGTAGATATGACATGGAACCATGTTGTAGATCACTTTTGGGGAGGAGTAATAGCTAGCTAAAATTTGGAACATGCCATTTCCACATATTCTTTCCCGAAATTGTTGAGTTCAAGTTTCTACGAGAACCTGAGGATCATTTCTATGTGCTATTCCTCTAGCTATGAAGATATTGATGGTTACCATGAGTTTAGAAGCGCTCACCATGGTTGGCTAAATCATTCTGAGCATTGGGTAAGGAACATTGGGTGGAGGAAGATGGTAGATGGTACGACATAAAAGGAGAGGGAAGAAAGATGGCCCAAGTATGACAAAGCGCACAAAAGGGAGATTACTGAATGACGTGAAGTTGCTAGTGTGATGGATCTATGGAGAAAGATGTTGTGGGAAGGAGTTGAGGTTCACACAGAGGACATAGAACCCGAGCAATCTGTCTACCCCATCTTGGCAAGCGTGTGAGGGAGATGCCTTTGGCTTCTAGTGAGAGTTCATCGCATGGAGAAAGGAGAGTCATTGGTGTATATTTGAACCCACCCATTGGTCGAGCCTTGCACTTGGTTTTCCCAATATAGGAAGAAGTATTGATCCAATCAATCCAAAGGGAAGAGATAGATCTCATGCCTAGGAGGTATAATTTTTAGTTCCTTCTTCTATGGCTGCACATATTCCAAAGATTTGGAGGATTTTTTGGACAAGGAGTAAGTGTACAAGATTTTTTTCTAGCATCGTGAGTCGCGCATGACAAAGTAGCAGAGTGGGGTCTATCACAGAGACCATCAACACATAGTTTAGTGGGACTATGGGGGAAATTGGCATAAATCCTAAATGCCCCATCGACCTAGTGGTTCTAGTGGATCCGGTGGTTCTGAGGTGTAGGACCCGGTGGACTCAGTGGATCAGGGCGGGGAGGAAATACCAAAGGGAATCAAGGCTCGGTTCAGAAAAGGACCCCACCACCACCTTAAGTTTTCTTTGAAATGTCTCTGCACTTACTAAATTACAGGGGCATTGAGGATGCTGCAAAACATGTTCACAAGTGTGAACTGCTATGGCATGTGAAAGATATCACAACCCCAGAATGAAAGGCTAGTAAATTTGCAACCATGTTCTAAGGGCACGCACATAGCTAGTATAGAAAGTATGATCCTCATCAAACAGTGGTGGATTACACTACCTTAAAGAATGCATTCCTGGAAGAGTTCCACATTCTTGAGTTTGAGCAAAAAATCATTAGCGCTTTGAAGGAGATACAACAAGGAATGGCAGAGAGCGTGCGGGAGTATGATGTGCACTTTAAGACTCTCTTGTCTAATTTATCATATGATATACATCCTTCTTAGCATGAAAAATGGTTTGTTGGAGGATTGATGACCCCTTTTAGAAGGGCCTTGTCTCATAAGACTTGTAAAGATAGAGATAAAGAGACCAAGATAATATACACAAAGAGAGAGAGAGATAACATGGGTGAAGCTCGCAAGTTACTTGGGAGTGGAACTTTGGTGCGTAAAGGAATGTACTAAGCTTAGCATTGTAATGTCTTTTTCTTTTTGGCTTAGTTATACAAGCCTAGGGATGTGCATGACTATGGTTTGCCCTCTATGGATCTTTGTAATAAAATGATGAATACAATAAGGTTACCTATTGCAATTAGATATGAATATCGTGGGTTTTATGTAAATTTCATTCATAAAAGTTCTCTTTCCTTTCATCATATAAATGAATGATTGTATCTTTCCTTCTGTTACAATATATGTTATGGAGTCTATCAAAGCACTTGATCTAAAGGAACTACAAGGATATGGAGGCCATTATGAGCCCCATGATTCTTGTATGTCTAAAATTCTTTCCTGAACACTCTTATACTAATCATAGATGAATGCTTCCCACCAAAACTCACATAAAAGAGAGACTTGGTACCCGCGCGTGCCTCGGTGAGCACTCACTTGTGCTAGTTGGTAGGCCAACGTGCATGGGATACCTTCCTTTTATAGTGGGAGTAAAATTGAATACATTTAGTTCCATTATCGGGACCTCTTTTCAAAGTTGTAGTGGGATGTAACATGCATCATGATCTGTGTGAAGAGTAATGATAGATCGGTTAACATTGGAAAATGTTGAGTCAAGGTTCAAGAACATGGAAGATGAATTTTCCCAGAGACTCAGCACTGTACCTAGGTTTGATACACGTAGATGGGTAGAGGAGAATCTCTACCATGATCTGTATGAGACATTTTTCTTCCGCTTCCCAAGAGAGTTATTTAGGTGGCTTTCATCATATGCATCTAGATCAAGTTGGTGTTATAGATCATGGATATGGACCAAAGAAGACCGCCAAAGGTTGCAAGAGGATAATCTGACATGGACCCATGTCAGAGATCACTTGTGGGAGGATTACTAGCTAGCTACACTTTAGAATACACCATTTCCACATATTCTTGCCCAAAAATTGTTGAGTTTGAGTTTCTACGAGAACCTAGAGGATAATTTCTACATGCTATTCCTCTAGCTATGAAGATATTGATGGTTACCATGAGTTTAGAAGTGCTCCCCATGGCTGGCTAAACCATTCTGAGCGCTGGGTAAGGAAGCTTGGGTGGAGGAAGATGGCAGATGATATGACAAAAAAGGAGAGGGAAGAAAGACGGCCCAAGTATGGAAAAGTGCATGAAAGGGAGATTACTGAATGACATGAAGCTACTAGTGTGATGGATCTATGGAGACAGGCGTTATGGGAAGGAGTTGAGGTTCACACAGAGGACGTAGAAAGTGAGCAGTCTGTGCTACCCCATCTTGGAAAGCATGTGAGGGAGACCCCTTTGGCTTCTGGTGAGAGTTCATCACATGGAGAAAGGAGAGTCATTGGCACATTTTTGAACCCACCCAGTGATCGAGCCTTGGTACTTGGTTTTCTTGATCCAGGAAGAAGTATTGATCTAATTGAATCTAGTGGAAGAGATAGATCCATGCCTAGGAGGTATAATTTTTCAGTTCCTTCTTCTATGGCTACACATATTCTAGTATTTTGAGGAGTTTTTGGACAAGGAGTAAGTGTACAAGCTTTTGGTCTCGCATCGTGGAGTGGAGCAAGATAAAGAAGCGGTAGTGGGGTGCCGTCACGAGACCATTGGTGCATAGTTTAGTGGGACTATGGGGGAACTTGGCATAAATCCTAGAGGCCTTATTAGACCTAGTGGTTCCGGTGGTTCTCGGGAGGTACAGACCCAATGGACCCGTAGATCGTGGTGGAAGAAATACAAGAGGGAATCAAGGCTCTGGTTCAGAAAAGGACCCCGAAACCACCTCAAGTTTTCTTTGAAATGTCTCTACACTTACTGGACATAGGGGGCATTGAGGATGCTACGGAATATTTTCACAAGTGTGAAATGCTATGGCACATGAAAGTTATCACAACCCCGTAGAATGAAAGGCTAGTAAATTTCTAACCATGTTGCAAGGGCGCACGGATAGCTAGTATAAAAAGTATGATCCTCATAAAAAGTGGTGGATTACACTACCTTAAAGAATGCATTCCCGGCAGAGTTCCATATTCTTTAGTTTGAGCAAAAAGCATTAGCACTTTGAAGGTGATATAACAAGGAATGAAAAAAGTGTACGCGAGTATGATGTGTACTTTAAGAATCTCTTGTCTAATTTATCATATGATATACATCCTTCTTAGAATGCACAAAGGTGGTTTGTTGAGGATTGATGACCCCTTTTAGAAGGGCTCGTGTCATAAGAATTTTAAAGATCTGCGTGAAGCATTGAGGCTACTTTGCATGCCGAAGCCATTGGTAGTATTGATATTGATGTTAGGCCGTTCTTGGAGGCTCATATTGTTGCTATGGCTAAGTAGTTGGAAAAGCTATATGCAAACTCGGTCCATGAGACTCGCAGTGGTTTGTGGTGCATAGATTGTGAGGTAGAGGGGCACGTTAAGGAAAATTTCCCTTAGAGGATAGTAGGCACTTGTGACATTAGATTGTGAAATCTGTCATGAGGACCATAATGCTAGTAGATGTCCCTTGCTATAGTGTGCGATCAAGAAGAATGTGTCTTGTTATTACAAGATTTTCACCTTCATGACCCATGTTACTAAGGACTCGTAGGCTCATTGATCAGATACATGAGGCCATTGATCATGGGGTGCACCAAACCATCATTACCAGTGGTTCTAAAAATGATGATCACCATTATGAGGAGTGTGCAGATGCAGGCACTTCAGGAAGAGGTTTTTGAGGAGGATTCCATGGATGAGGTAACCATGGAGGAAGGAGTAAGTTTTTACAAGGGACATGTTTCCACTGTGGATCTATAGAAAATTACAAACGTGAGTGCCCAGACTTGTTGCAGTGTTCATGGTGTGAAAAGAAGCATAATTATGAGGAGTTCCTAGAGTTATACGAGCATATGAATCAAGAGCTCTAGAAGGCCAAAGGCACCGCGATGGTTAGCATCAAGAAGAAAAACATACAATGGATGCCTCGGGTAACATGGGATGAAGGTTTGGAGCCTATCTTGGTAACAACAAGGGAATAATCCATGCACACAAGGCGTATACCAAGACAGAAGAGTCTCGGTTTAAAGGGAAGAGGTCGTTCATGGAAAGTACCCACACCCCGCGCATCGAAGAGGAGATATATGAAGACACCATAGATGTTATTTGAAGCTTGCAAGGGGAGATATAGTGTCCGGACAAGCAATCTAGGAGGCAGGAACAAGGAAGGAGGATCGAGGCATAGAAAGATGACCTAGATGAGGTCAAGGAGGTGTGAAAATGCTAAGGCAGAGAACATCATCCCTTTGCTAAGACCCTAGTTGAGAGAGAAGGTACCATGCATCGGAGAAGAGCACGAGAGATAGGTCTTACATGTGAACCTTCCCCCTCACAACGTCAACAATGATAAAGAGATTACATTGAATGCAATTGTGGATGGATGGATCCTTAGCAATATACTCATTAACACCGGCATGGAGGTTAATGTTTTTACTTTGGATGCATGGCATCACATAGGAGACCTACATTACAACCATCTTAAAATGTGCTTTATATAAAAAATAAGACTAAGGCAATGCCCATCGGTGTCTTGAAGGATGCAACTATTACTATCCAGGAGCCAAGTTTACTGGGACTTCAAGTCTTGGCACTTGCCGAGGCAGATAAGTTCCCAAAGACTACTCGGGGCGCCCTTGGTGTTACAAGAACAATGCGGACCTCTGGTTCAACAAAGGGTACATCATTTTTTAGAACAAAGAGGAGTCGGTCATTATACCCCGGTTGATGGGAAGTCGGTGCCCTACATTGAACTGTTGGGAGAAGAGGTTCTAGACAAGATTTAGACCATGAGATGGTACACCCTATTAATGGGGTTATCCAGTTTGAAGATGCTCAGTTAGTGAGTGATACCACCAGTTTGGCATGTGACAATTGGGTGCATGTTACATACAAATTAATGGGATGAAAGTTGAGAGGATTGGTGACCAAGGTAATAAAGGCACACATGGTTTGACACCTTGGAGGAAAAGAATTACCCAAGTACTCAAGAGGAGCCTTGCCTGAGATATTTCTGCAGGACATAGAAGCTCGGTGCAAGAACGAGAAGGAACTCGAGGGAGATACTTGAGTTACCTCTTACTCGGCATAGTAGCTTGTTGGTGGGCCATGCATTAGGAGAGCCTTTTAGAATGGTGTGAGGTAAGAATTGCTCTCTTTGTCAGATTTTCTAGAAGTAATATACCCACCATCATCAAGGAGTACCATGGGAAGGATCCCACCTCTTTCCATATCTAGGAGTGTGAACGGGTCCGGAGAGAACGCGCGAGTCCTTGCCACCATCCCTCTTGGTGCACAAGTTGTATTCTACATTGTAGTTTTGTGCGTATGCATGGTATATTCATTCGAGAGATATGCCACTAGACAATGAATTGGCAAGAGCTTGCATGGCTGATATTATTCAAACCTTTGAGTATTGGAGTACCAAACCATTGGTTGATAAGGCCTTGCAAGGTATCAAGTGCCTTACCATGGGGGATAGTGCCAGAATGGAATATAGGTTGTTGGAATTACTAGGTGAACCAGGAATGGAGGCGTGCTTTGAGGAAATTGAAGAAATAGAAGAGTTACGGCTTGAGAGTGTGTGTTTGGAGAAGGAGAAGGGAAAGTTAGTATATTTGATTGATGGAGAGGAATTAGAGAGTTTAGATGTTATCCATTCTGTAGGAATGAGTGAGGTAGTAGATAGGTTAGATGCTCACATGCATGCCTACCATGAGCCTTTAAAGATGAAGAAAGTTAACATCGGTTTAGAAGAAGAACCTAAGGAAGCTATTATTGGAGATTATTAGATAGAGAAGGAAGTGTCAAAGATCATTGATCATTGTGTGAATTCAAGGATTTATTCCCACGTGGGTACCATGAGCTAAAAGGTGTTCACCATTCCTTGGGGGATATTAGGATAAAACTGAAGGAAGGTACACGCCCGGTTAGAAAAAATCCCTACCGGATGAATCCCAACTTACATGTGAAGGTTAAGGAGGAGATAGACAAGATGATAGCTTCTAGGATCATTGAGGTAGTAAAAGAATTAGAATGTATAATTCTGATGGTAATCAGCATCAAGAAAGATGGGTAGATTAGAATTTGTGTGGATTACAGGGAATTAAATGCGCTTTGTGTCATGGATCCATTTCACCCCCTTCACTCAAGAAATTTTTGGAGTCACCGGGTTTGAAATCTATTCCTTTATGAATGGATTTTCAGGATACCACCAAGTTTGGATTGCAAAGGAGGACCAGGAGAAGTGTGTGATTAAAATTACCAAGGAAGTTGTGTTGAAGAACCTTGCACGAGTAGCCCGGTTGAAAGAGAGATGAAGAGAAAAGAAAAAAATGGTTAGTGCTAGGGTAAAACTACTTGTAGATCCCATGTACATAGGGAAATGAAGTGAATTTAAAGCAACACGAGGTAAGTGAAAGCAATAATATGGATAGAAGAAGTTCCTTTGGCACAGGTTGAGAGTGCGTAAGAGTCTCCTGTCAGGTTGGTTTGGTTGTGCGCCAAAAGGTTGGAGGAGTTTTCACGTAGAAGGATGTGTGAGTGAAGGCACTCAAGATGGGCTTTGTTTTAAAAGCCACATTAAATGAGAAAATTATGGGGTAGGTAAAGTAGCATTTAATGACTAGAAAAAGGAAAAACTATAAATAGAAGATTGGGGCACTCTCATTTTACTTTGTGAAAAATGAAGAGTTGGAGATATAAGTGAAAGATATAAGCTAGGGTTTTTCATATTTGATTAAGGAGATGATTTGTGTGATTAAAAACGTAAGGAGGTAGTTTGAGATTGCGTACCAAAAGGAAATAATTACACCGGTGTGGAACAAAGTGAAGAGATGCCGTCTTATGCATAATTTATCAAAGTTAGGGTTCAACAAACTAGGGCACGAGTTTAGGAGAATTGTATCACGATTTGAGATCGAAGGTTGGGAGAAGGAAAGTAGATTATAAAGGATAGGATTGGAGTGACACAAGTACCTTGACCATGGAAACCAAGAAAGGGAAGGGCAAAGTGAAGGCTAAACAATAAGAACCTAAGGTAGATACAAATGAAGAATGGTACGTAGAAATGCAGTACCACTGAAGGAGTGATGATGAGGAAGGAATGGGAATCCCATTTGAGAAGCATACCAAGAAATGATCATAATCACCACACCAGCGCTATAGACAAAGAGATGGCATTAGAATTGGTACACCCAATAAACAAGCGAACAATCGAAGGGTTACCTATTTACAATGGTGATGTGAAGGTCAAGCCGAGAAGGCAGGGTTGCTGCAACTTTATGAGTTGCCTTATTTTGGGAAGTCGATTGCTTGTACCGGTGGTTGATGTCTCGTGTACACGCGAATACTTTCACTTTTTTGGGCATAAGATGCACGTAACTCCCCAGATTGATTACAGGTTTACAGTGCCTCATATAAGAGAGAGATAGCTTGGAATATGACCTTAGCGACAAGGAGGATATTCAAGAGACTATCACAGAGTATGCCTATAAGAAAGGGTCATGGTATTATGACATCTTAGACATCAAGGACCCATTATGAAGATGGCCACACACCTAGTAACGAAGTTGAATGGCCAAGAAAGGTGGATGCAAGTTAACAAGCCATGGCTACATGTCTGCACGATTATAGAGGGAGTATTTACAACTTGTCTACATACATTGCCGAGGAAATTGTAAAGTGTGCAAAGGAAGGGGACAAGATCCTCTTTGGAAATGTCCTACTCACCATAGTATTTGTAGAAATTGGAGTGTCAGATGCACCAAATAAGTTTGTGTGGGAGTACCCAGCCGAAGACCCTTCACCCACAAAGATGTTTGAAAAGTATGCATGTGATACAATGATGGCTCCCCATAAAGCGTGGCTCAAAAAATGGTATACGTGCTTGAGAAATGCATTCGGGGTGGAGTGGAGGATCCATGAAAACTCCCAAAACCACACAAGGAGAAGCTAAGTTCACGGTATACCACCATTACCTGGTTGGGCAGGTTCAAACTTGTTGATGAATCATAGAGCCCTTGGTGTAATCTCCCTTTCGCATTCACTTCCCAGTACTTCCAAGTGGGAGTGAACAGATTTAAAGAATCAAAAGCTAAGGCTAGAGCTAGGAAAGTTGGATTGGGAGCATAGGGATATGAGGAAGAAATTAAACTATCCCAGAGGTAAGCGTGCGTACATGGAGAAGTACGTGTCACACGAGATCCACATGACTAGACCAATAACACTTCCTATTGTTGGAGGATCCGCGCAAGCGTATACATGTGCATAAGGCTGAAATTTGAAAATGGTGTGTACTTGGTGGATGAGATCTCCATACCTAAAGACCCCTTGGGAAAGAAGAAGCCAATGTCTAAGAAGAGGGAGAGAGGAGAGGAAGGAGCAGCAAGTGTATCAACTACTCAGACAGTGAGCATGCCTACTACAAGCGCAAAGCCAAGCACCTATGTTCGGAGGAAGAAGTCTCCAGTAAAGGAGAAGATGCCAGAATTAGAGGTGCCCGAACAACCCATGACCTTAGAGGAGTCACAAGAGGAAGAAGAAAAGGTAGAATCTCCCCGACTGGAAGAAACCTCTCGGGAAGAATTAGAGGGTGTATGAAGAAGTCGACTCGGAGGCGAAGGACAACTTGGAATGATACCTAGGAGGAGGAGGGGATGAGAGTGAAGAAGGTGGCAATGAGGAGGAAGAGCCAGAAAAAGACAAGGAACCTTTGGAACCTCACGTATTTAGTGTTTATGACTCAGAGGAGGAGAGTGGGGATGAAAAGTAAGAGTTCGTATTCACATGAAGAAAAGGTGCACAAGGTGATGAAGGCACTAAAGATACAAAGGTAGATGAGAGGGATGCCAAGGGATAGAGAGCCACAAATTTTACAAAGGAGTAGATAACCAAAGTGGCAAAGTGATAAGTGAAGAATATGCTCAAGATCCTTGTAGACCAGGAGTTAGAGCAGAGCATGGACATAGTGCTAAAGGAAGGGATGGAAGAGAGTGGTTAAAAGGGACATGACAACCTATTAGGCCCCACTCTGACATTCAACTTCCCCAAAGGCGCGCACTTGGGTAGAAGACCTCTGGATGTAGAATAGAGGTAGATAATGGGATACATGGATGATTCAAGGAAGGTGCTATGCGCATGATTCCAAAGAACGGTACCCATCGAAAGACTTATAGCCATAGAATCATTCCAAAAGGAGGACACATACCCCAGACCAAGAAGATGCTTTATTGGGCATTTGAATCCCACGTCGATGAGCCCAAATTTGAATTTTGCCATAAGGCACTTATCACACTTCCGTAGTCGAAGGGACACAACCCCTTATTGAATTCCCAGGAGCTCTTAGAAGAGCAAGTGTGTAATGCTCTAAACAAGGTCGCGGTGAAAACAGAGGCGAGACTATTCGCGCGGAATGACAACATAAGGTCCCTAGAGGGAAAGCTAGCTCGAAGGAGGAATATTTGGATAAGGTGGCTAGAACCTTAAAAAAAGAGGAATTAATCAGTGCACAACTAAGGCGCGAGCTCAAGGAGGAAAAGGAAAAGGTGTAGGAGGTCTACAAGAAAGTAGACTCAATAAAAAGTGCCATCATTTTAAAACACCCAGATCTAATGCCTATCCCTCAGAGGTATGTGTTGACGCTAGAATTCTTAGAAGACTTAACACATATCCTCACCATGGAGAGGTGACCCTTGGCATTGGAATCTGTAGAGGAAGTAGCCGCGTGCCTGAAGGAGGAGGACTAGTTAAAGGTGATAGCACTTGTTGCCGAGTATAGCAAGGTGCTCATAGATGTAAAGGTTGCTTCCCAATCTGCTGAGGCTGCATATGACACATGCGTAGATAGAGATAAGGTGGCGAGCTCCTTGGTCACCACACTCGAAGCAGAGCTAAAAGAGTTCCAGGAGAAGAATAAAGGAAACAAGGTGGAGCGGGATAAAGTCCTAACAGAAGTAGAAAGAAGATCTAAGGAGATTGAGGCACTAAGGGGCTCAACCAAGACACGACTGAAGGAACTATATCCTCAAATTACCAGAAGAATGGACAAGCTCGCAGACTTGGGTAAGGATATGGAACAAATTGTGGACACTTTGGGCACCCAGGGAGCTAGCCTAAGTTTTGATGAGGTAAACCTCCTAGTTGGCGACCTCTATTAGAAGGCATAGAACGAGGTCGATACATGGAGTAAGTTGGAGGTATACTTATGAAGGACTTCCTAGCCTTTTGATTTAATGTTCCCCCCCATTCTTCATTCTTTCCCTATTATTTCATTCCTTATTCATTTTTGTAATATTTGTCTACATCTTAGCTCCTTGAACCAACTTGCACCTTGGTCAAGTAGAATACTTCGGAGGGTGGAGAAAAGGCATAGTGTGGGGTGATGTTGAGCCCTTGAAATATTTACTAAGTGTGAAGGTGCATGGGCATGCGGGACCCCATTATAGAAAGGTATGCAAGGAAAAAGCACGGAAGAGAACAGGCTTAAAGAAGCAAATAGTGTGTGCGGTGTGCAAAAGGAGATTCGGGACTTAGCCGATTTAAGCAACATAGGTAGAACACGTGAAAAGTGTAATTAGTTACGTGTGGATAAGATTCCAACTTGGCAACAGTGGCCTAGGAAAGATCATGCTAGTAAAGGAATCTTCTAGAAGACCTTCATGAGATAGAGTGGAGAGCTCGGCCCGAGGAAACATGCTTCTTGAAGGACCACATTTGACCCTTGGTGATGGATCCGAGGGCGCAGCAAGGTGAGTTGGTAGTGCGGGAAGGTAATAAATACAAGTTCTGCAATAGGAAAAGAGAGACAAAGATAAGGAGACCGGATAATATACACACAGAGAGAGATAACATGGTCAAGCTCAGGATTATCATGCGAGTGGAACTTTGGTGCAAAGGAATGTACTAAGCTTAGCATTGTAATGTCTTTTTATTTTTGGCTTAGTTATACAATCCTAGGGATGTGCATGACTAAAGTCTACCCTCTATGGATCTTTGTAAAAAAATGATGAATATAATAAGGTTACCTATTGAAATTAGATATGAATATCGCTGGGTTTTATATATATTTCATTCATAGAAGTTCTCTTTCCTTTCAAACTATGAATGAGTTATTGTATCTTTCCTTCATTACAATATATGTTATGGAGTCTATTAAAGCACTTGTCCGAAGGAACTATAAGGATCTAGAGGCCATTCTTAAGCCCCATGATTCTTGTATGTCTAAACTTCTTTCTGAACATACTTATACTTACTCATAGATGAATTCTTCCCACTAAAAATCACATAAAAGAGAGACTCGGCACCCGCGCATGCCTCGGTGAGCGCTCGCCTTCTCCTGGGTGATAGTTAGTGCATATGGGATACCTTCCTTTTATCACCTAAGCACTAGTTGTGTGCTCACTCGAGGCACGCGTGGGTGCTGAGTCTCTCTTCTATGTGAGTTTTAGTGTGAAGCATTCATCTATGAGTAGTATAAGAGTGTTCAGAAAGAAGTTTAGACATACAAGAATCATGGGGCTCATAACGGCCTCCGCATCCTCAGTAGTTCCTTTAGACCGAGTGCTTTAATAGACTCCATAACATATATTATAACGAAATGAAAGATACAATCACTCATTCATAGTATGAAAGGAAAGAGAACTTCTATGAATGATATATACATAAAACCCACCGATATTCATATCTAATTGCAATAGGTAACCCCATTGTATTCATCGTTTCATTACAAAGAGCCATGAGGGTAGACTATAGTCATGCACATCACTAGGCTTGTATAACTAAGCCAAAAACAAAAAGACATTACAAGGTTAAGCTTAGTACATTCCTTTCTCGCACCAAAGTTCCACTCACATAGTAATCCCGTAGAGCTTCACCCATGTTATCTCGTCTCTATGTGTATCCATCCTATATTATCCTCTCATGTCTATATTCCCGTGTGTATGTTATCACGGTCTCCTTATCTCTATCTCTCTTTTCCCACCGTAGGCACTTGTATTTATCACCTTCTAGCGCTTCCAACTTGCCTTTCCATGCCCTCGCATCCGTTGCCAAGTGTTGAACATGGTCGTCAGCCAAGCATGTTTCCTCGTGCCTCGAGCTCTCCACTCCATCTCATGATGGTCTTCTAGAAGACTCCTTCACCGGCATGCTCTTTCCCGGGCCACCACGCCAGCCGGGCATTTTATCTCGCGTGTAATCGATCAATCTTTTCACATGTTCTACCTTTTTTGCTTAAATCAGATAAGTCCCAAATCTCCTTTCATGCACTTGTGTGCACTATTTACTTCCTTAAACCTTTTCTCTTGTGCAATTTTTCCTCAAGTGTCTCTTCTATAACTAGGGTGCCGCACACCCATGCACCTTCATACTTAGTCAATATTTCAGGGGCCCAACATCACCCCACACTATGCCTTTTCTCCACCCTCAGAAACATTCTACTTGACCAAGGTGGAAGTTGGTTAAATAGAGCCAAGATGGAGACAAATATTACAAAAATGAATAAGGAATGAAAGAATAGGGAAAGAATGTAGAATGGGGGAACATTAAACCAAAAGGTCTGGGAAATCCTATCGTAATTCTTCCTCCAACTTACTCCATGTATTGACCTCGTTCTGTGCCTTTTAACAGAGGTCGCCAACCAGGAGGTTTACCTCATCAAAACTTAGGCCAGCTCCCTAGGACCCAAAGTGTCCACAATTTGTTCCATATCCTTACCTAGGTCTGTGAGCTTGTCCATTCTTCTAGTAATTTGAGGATATAGTTCATTCGTGTCTTGGTTGGCTTCTTAAATCCTCAATCACCTCTAATTTCTTTTCTACCTCAGCTAGAACCTTGTCCCTTTCTACCCTCGTTCCCTTTGTTCTTTCCTTGAACTCCTTTAGCTCTACTTCAAGCATGGTAGCCAAAGAGCTTGTCACCTTATCTCGATCCGCGCATGTGTCATATGTAGCTTCTCGCAGACCGGACAACGACCTTGATCTCCACGAGTAATTGATTGTACTTGGCAACAAGTGCTATCACTTTTAAATGGTCCTCCTCCTTCAAGCACGCGTCCACTTACTCCACGATTCCAATGCAAAGGGTCACCTATCCATGGTGAGGATGCATGCTAATTCTTTTAGGAATTCCAAATGTCGATGCATACCTTTGAGGGATAGGTGTTAGATTTGGGTGTTTCAAAATGATGGCACATTTTTTTGAGTCTACTTTCTTTTAGACATCCTACACCTTTTCCTTTTCCTCCTTGAGCTCGCGCTTTAGTTGTGCTCTAATTAATTCCTCCCCGTTTTAAGCTTCGGCCACCTTAGCCAACTATTCCTCCTTCATGGCCAACTTTCCCTCTAGGGACCTTATGCTATCGCTCCACGTGAATATTCTCACCTCTGTTTCCACCACGACCTTTTTGAGAGCATTACACGCTTTTCGAGAGCTCCCGGGAATTCACTAAGGGGTTGTCTCCTTATACTGGCAAAGATGATAAGCACCTTTTGGTAGACTTTAAATTCTAGCTCATTGACGTGGGATTCAAATTCCAAAGAAAGCATCTTCTTGGTCTTGGAGTTCGCACCCTCCTTTTCAAATGATCCCATGGTGATAAGTCTCTTCAGTGGGTATCATGCTCTTGAATCATGCACGTAGAACCTTCCTTGAATCATCCATATAGCTCATCATCTGCCTCTATTCTACATCCGAGAGGTCTTCTACCCGAGCGCGTACTTTGGGGAAGCTAACTATCGAGCGGGGCCTCCTAGGTTGTCATGTCCTTTTTAACGCTCTCCTCCTTCCCTTCCTTTAGCACTATGTCTCGTGCTCTGCTCTAATTCCCGGTCTACAAGGATCTCAAGCATCTTCTTCACTTCTTGCTCTGCCACTTCAGCTTATCTCTGCCTTGGTAAAACACGTGGCTCTCTTCCCTTATCATCCCTCTCATCTCGCCTTTTTATCTTTAGTGCCTTCATCACCTGGTGCACCTTTTCACACAAATACGAACTCTTTCTTTTCTTCTCCACTCTCCTCCGAGTCATAGACATTAAATATGTGAGGTTCCAAAGGTTCCTTTTCTTTCTCTCGGCCCTTCCTCCTCATCACCACCTCCTTCACTCTCATCCTCTCCTTCTCCCGTGTATCTCTCCAAGATGTTAGTAACCTCCGAGTTAGCTTCTTCATCCACCTTCTCGCTTCTTCCCGAGAGGTTTCTTCCGGTTAGGAGATTTTGAATTCTATTCTTCTTCTTGTGCCTCATCCATGGTGGTAGGTTGTTTAGGTGCCTCTACTTCTGGTGTCTTCTCCTTTACTGGAGACTTCTTCCTCCGAACATAGGTGCTTGGCTTTGCACTCGTAGAAGGCATGCTCACTATCTGAGTAGTTAGTACACTTGGTGCTCCCTCCCCTCCTCTGCCCCTCTTCTTAGACACTGGCTTCTTCTTTCCCAAGGGGTCCTCAAGTATGGAGATCTGATCGACCAAGTACACAGAATTTTGAATTTCAGCCTTATACACATGTATATGCGTGTCGTGGATCCTCCAAAGAATAGGAAGTGTTATTGGTCTAGTCATGTGGATCTTGTGTGACACGTAATTCTCCATGTACTCATTATTACCTCTCGGGATAGTTCAGTTTCTTCCTCATATCCTTGTGCTCTTGGTCCAACTTTCCTAGCTCTATCCTTAGATTTTTCGATTCTTTAAATCTGTACACTCCCGCTTGGAAATACTGGGTAGTGAATGTGAAAGGGAGCTTGCACTAAGGGCTCCATGATTCTTCAACAAGATTGAACCTACTCAAGTAGTAGTGCTGGTATACCGTGAACTCAACTTCTCCTTGTGTGGTTGTTGGGAGTTGTTCAGGGATCCTCCACTCGCCATGAATGCATTTCTCAAGCACGCATACCAATTTTTGAGACATGATTTGTGGGGAGCCATTATTGTATCAAACACATACTTTTAAAACCTCTTCATGAGCAAAGGGTCTTCAACTGGGCATTCCCAAAGAAACTTATCTGGTGCATCCGAAACTCAAATTTTTACAAATACTCTGGTGAGAAGGACATTGCCAAAGAGGATCCTATCCCCTTCCTTCATGCTCTTTATAATTTCCTCGATAATGTATGCGCACAAGTTGTAAATAGTCCCCTCTCGTAATCTTTCTGCAGACATGTAGCCATGGCTTGTTAACTTGTGTCCACCTTTCCTGGCCATTCAACTTCGTTACTAGGTGAGCAACCTTGTGAGATAATCCATGCAAGTGATGACATAACGTGACCTAGTCCTACGCAATGCCGGTGTAATATGTCCTAAAAATCTATCGCTAACTTTTCAAAAGGCTCCATGCTAGGAATAGGATGCAAATGCATTTCATTTCTCCTTCCCGGTTTACCAATGTGCTAACAAGGGGTCACATGCTTTACAATAATATCTAAAATCCCCTGCATACAAGGTTTCCCACCATAAACCTACCATTAAAATATTGTGCGCAAAGTGGCATCGCCTACGTAATTCCCACCCGAAATTCCTTCGTGTGCTTCCTCCATGATGGCCAGAACTCATGTTCTAACACACATCTCGCGTAAAAATTCATCACGTCCCAATTTGTGTAAGTCTCCACTAATCAAGCATGTACGGCATGACGTGTATGGCCAACTGCTTCTTTTCCAATGCCCTCATTCCATCCGGTGCCACACCTTCTTTTAAAAATACAACAATCTCTTCCAAATATGAGGGCACGTGCTGTAATCTAAATAGTTACGCATCTGGCATTGTTTCCTCAATACTTTGCGTGTCCTCTCCTGAATCAATTCTTGACAGATGATCAGGTCCACAATTGATTTTTCCAAGCTTCACTACAACGGTGAACTCAAACTCTTGAAACAAAAACACCCATCGACATATGCACCCTTGAAGAATGGGCTTGTTCACTAAATAATTTAATGCCATGTGGTCGGTGTAGAATACAAAGGGTGTTGCCAATAGATGTCATGAAATTTGAAAAGTGCATAGATCATTGACAATGCCTCACACTCGGTTGTGGTATAATTCTTTTCTATTGGTGTCAAATTCCTACTCATGAAACAGAAAGGATGATCAACAATCCCCTCACTGGTTGTGCAAGTACTACTCCAATGGCGGTTCCTGAGGCATCTACATGGACATGGAAGGGCTTGTACTAAGAGGGAAATCAAAAAATAGGCGCGGTAATAAGCCTATCTTTTAATGTATCAAATGCCCTCTATTATGCCTTTCCCCAATGGAAGGTACTTTTATGTCTAAGCAACTCCTCTAAAGGCATGACAATCTTGGCATACCCCTTAATGAATTTTCTATAATATCCCGTATGCCCAAGGAATCTGTGCACTGCGCTGTGGCTAGTAGGTTCCCTTAACCCCACAATAACTGAAACCTTAGCAGGATCTACCAGAAATCCCTCCTTACATATGATATGCCCCAATAAATTCCCAAAGGGTGTAGCAAAACAAAACTTCTTAATGTTGAGGGATATCCTCAACTGCCTACACCTTTCAAACATTAATCTCAAGTTGTCACAATGGTCCTTAACTAGACCATATACTATCCAATCATCCAAGTAAACCTGAAGAAACTTATGAATGAAGTCTTGGAATGCTTGCACCACTATGCGTGAAAAGACAACAGGCACATTTTTCAACCCAAAGGGCATGACCATATATGTAAAACTTCCCCACTTGGTGGTGAAAGTTGTCTTCTCCTGGTCCTCCTTTGCAATTCGGACTTGGTGGTATTATGAAAATCCATCTCGTAAAAGAATAGATTTTACACCCAAAGTGACTCCTTCCAAAATTTCTTCAGTGAAGGGGGTCAGAAATGGATCCATGACACAAACTGCATTCAATTCCCTATAATCCACAAAAATTCTAATCCACCCATCTTTCTTGATGCTAATTACCATCAGACTTATCCATTCTGATTCTTCAACTGCGCCAATGATCCTAGAAGCTATAATCTTGTCTATCTCCTCCTTAACCTTCACGCGTAAGTTGGGATTCATCTGGTAGGGCCTTTTTCTAACCAGGAATACACCTTCCTTCAGTTTTATCCTCATCTCCCCCAAGGAATGGTGGATGCCTTTTAGCTCATGGTACCCGCATGGAAATAAATCCTCAGATTCATGTAACAGATCAATGATCTTTGACTCTTCCTTCTCTATCCAATAATCTCCAATAATAGCTTCCTTAGGTTCTTCTAAACTGATGTTAACTTTCTTCATCTTTAAAGGCTCATAGTAGGCACACACGTGAGCATCTGCACTATCCACTACCTCACGTGTTCCTAAAGAATGGCTAACATCTAAACTCTCGATTCCTCTACATCAATCACATGTACTAACTTTCCCTTCTCCTTCTCCAAACATGCGTGCTCAATCCGTAACTCTTCTGCTTTCTTCAATATCCTCAAAGTGCACCTCCATTCCTAGTTCACCTAGTAATTCCAAATGCCTATCTTCTCGTTCGCACTATCCCCCATGGTAAGGCACTTGATACCTTGCAAGGCCTTATCAACTCATGGTTTGGTACTCCGATACTCAAAGGTTTGAATAAGATCAACTGCAAGCTCTTTCCAGCCTTCCTTGTCTAGTGGTATGTTTCGAATGAATGTATCATGCATGTGCACAACCCTATAATGTAGAACACAAGTTGTGCACCCAGAGGGATGGTGGCAAGGCCTCCACACCTTCTCTCCAGACCCATTAACACTCCTGGATATGGAAAGAGGTGGGCTCCTTCCCATGGTACTCCTTGATGATGGTGGGTATATTACTTCTAGAAAATATGACAGAGAGAGAAATTCTTACCTTACACCATTCTAAAAGGCTCTCCTGATGCGTGGCCCACCAACAAGCTGTTATTGTGCTAAGAAGAAATAACTTAGCATCTTTCTCCATTCCTTCTCATTCGTCTAATGAGCTTCTATCTCTTGCAGAAATATCTCAGGGAAGGCTCCTCCCGAGTACTTGGGTAGTTCTCCAAGGTGCCGAACCATGCGCGCTTTTGTTACTTTGGTCACCGATCCTCTCAACTGTCATCCCATTAATTCATATGTCCCATGTGCCTAATTTTCACATGCTAGACTAGTGGTATCACTCACTGGCTAAGCATCTTCAAACTAGATAAACCTCGTTAATAGGGTGTACCATCTCGCAGTATTTTGATTGAGTGCACATAAATATTATCCAAAATTCTTCTCCCAATGGTTTACCGTAGGGTGCTGACTTCCCATCAACCAGGGCTATAATGACCCAATCCTCTTTGTTCTCAAAACTGATCTACCCTTTGTTTAACTTGAGGTCCGCATTTTTCTTGTAACACCAAGGGTGCCCAAGTAATGCTACGAAATTGTCCACCTCGATGAGTGCCAAGAAATTAAAGTCCCCAAGAAACTTGGCTCCATGGATAGTAATAGTTGCATCCTTCAAGACACCGATGGGAATTTCCTTAGTCTTGTTTACCATATACAACACATTTGAAGATGGTCAGAATGTGGGTTTCCCCATCCGATGCCATGCATCCAAAGTCAAAACATAAACCTCCGCGTCAGTGTCAATGAGTATATTGCTGAGGATCCATCCATCCACAACTGCATTCAATGTAATCTCTTTGTCATAGTCAAGGATGTGAGGGGGAAGGTTCGTGTGAAAGACATGTCTCTCGCGCTATTCTCTAAGACGTGGTACCTTCTCTCTCAACCAGATACTAAAAAGGGATGATGTTCTCTTGCCTTAGCATTTTGCACACCTCCTTGACCTCATCTAGGTCATCTTTTTGTGTCTCAATCATACTTTCTTATTCATCCCTCCTGGATTACTCCTTATGACACCGGATCTCCCCTTCCAAGCTTTGAATAACATACATGGCGTCCTCGTATATCTCCGTCTCGATGCGCGGGTCCGGGTATTTTCCATGAATGACCTCTTCCCTAAAACTAGGATCTTCTGCTTGGTATCTCCCTTGCACGCGTGGCTTCTACCCTTGTTGTTACCAAAACAGGATCCAAACCTTCATCCTGTGTTACTCAAGGCATCCATTGTATGTATTTCTTATCGATGCTAACCATCGTAACACCTTTTTCCTTCCAAAGGTACTGCTTGATTCATATGCTGATATAACTCCGGGAACTCCTCACACTTATGCTTCTTTCCACACCATGAGCACTACAACAAGTCCATGCATTCATGCTTGTAATGTTTTTTAGATCCATAGTTGAAACATGTCCCTCACGAGAACTCACTCCTTCCTCCGTGGTTACCTCGTCCATAGAATCCTCCTCGAAAACCTCTTCCTCGCGCACCTCCATTTGCGCAAGCATCTCATAATGGTGATCATCATTTTTAGAACCACTAGCAATGTTGGTATGGCACACCCCATGATCAGTGGCCTTATGTATATGATCAATGAGCCTACAGTCCTTAGTATCATGGGTCATGGAGGTGCAAATATTGTAATAACAAGATACATTCTTCCTAATTATACACCGTGGCAAGGGACATCTACCGCATTATGGTCATCATGAAAGATTTCACAATCTAATGTCATAGCGCGTACCATCCTTTGGGGGAAATTTTCCTTAACGTGCCCCTCTATCTCACAATCTATGCACCAAAAACCACTGTGAGTCTCATGGACTGAATTTGCAGTAGGTTTTCCAACCGCTAGCTATAGCAATAATTTGTGCCTCCAAGAACGGGCTAACGCCAAAGATCAATACTACCAACGGCTTCGGCATGCAAGGAAGCCTCCAATGCTTCGCGTGGATCTATAAAAGTCTTATGAGATAGGGCCCTTCTAAAAGGGGTGATCAATCCTCCAAAAAACCACTATACATGCTGAGAAAGATATATATCATATGATAATTTAGATAAGAGAGTCTTAAAGCGTGCATCGTACTCCCGCACATTCTCTTTGTCATTCCTTGCTGTATCTCCTTCAAAACACTAATTTTTTTACTCAAACTCAAGAATATGGAACTCTACCAGGAATGCATTCTTTAAGGTAGTATAATCCACCACTATTTGATGAGGATCATACTTTCTATACCAGCTATGCACGTGCCCTCGCAACGTGGTTACAAATTGACTAGCCTATCATTTTTGGGTTGTGATACCTTTTACATGCCATAGCAGCTTCACACTTGTGAACATGTTCTGCAAAGATCCTCAATGCCCATGTAATCTAGTAAATGAAGATAAATTTTGAGGAAAAATTGAGGTGGTGGTGGGTCCTTGTCTCCGAACTAGAGCCTTGGTTCTCTCTCGGTGTTTCCTCTACCGCCCGATCCACCAGTCCACTAGGTCCTATTCCTCTAGAACCACTATATCCACCGTAATAGCTGGGTCTAATAAGGCCCGTAGGAGCTATGCCAAGCACCGCCATGGTCCCACTAAATTGTGCATCGATAGTTTGTGACAAGACCCCACTACCGCTACTTTGTCCCATGTCACTACTTGATGCGAGACCAAAAGCTTGTACACTTGCTCCTTATCCAAAAAATCCTCCAAATACTATAATATGTGTAGCCATAGAATAAGGAACTGAAAATTTATACCTCCTAGACACGATCTATCTCTACCACCGGCCAATCGGATCAATACTTCTTCCTAGATCGGAAAACCAAGCGCCGTGGCTTGGTCACCGGGTGGGTTTAGATATCTACTAATGTATCTCCTTTCTCCATACAAGAAACTCTCACCATAAGCTGAAAGGGTCTCCCTCATGCACTTGCCAAGATGGGGTAGACAGACCGCTCAGGTTCCATGTCCTCCATGTGAACCTTAACTCCTTACCGTAACGTCTATCTACATAGATCCATCACACTAGCAGCCTTCGCGTAGTCCGGTAATCTTCCTTTCACATGCTTCGCCATACTTGATACATCTTTCCTCCCTCTCCTTTTCTATCATCTCATCTCGCCATCTTCCTCTACCTTAGCTTCCTTACCTAACACTCAACATGGTTTAGCCAGCCATGGGGGCACTTCTAAACTCACGGTAACCATCAATATCTTCATAGATAGAGGAATAACATGTAGAAATGATCCTCTAGGTTCTCATAAAACTTGAACTCGGAATCTCTTGGCAAGAATTCATGGAAATTGTGTATTCCATAGTGTAGCTAGCTACTACTCCTCCCCACCAAAGTGATCTACAACATGGGTCCATGTCAGATCTGCATCCTGCAACCTTTGGTAGTCTTCTTTGTTCCATATCCATGATCCATAATTCCAACTTGATCTAGATGCATAGGCTAAAAGCCACCCAAATAACTCTACTGGGAAGCAACAGAAAAAATTCTCATATAGATCATGGTAGAGATTCTCCTCTACCCATCTACGTGTATCAAACTCAGGTCTAGTGTTGAATCTCTAGGCAAATTCATCCTCCGTGCTCTTGAACCACGATTCAACATTTTCCAATGTTAACCGATCCATCATTACTCTTTACACAGATCATGATGCATGTTATATCCCACTACAACTTTGAAAAGAGGTCCCGGAAATGGAACCAAGATGTAGTCAATTTTACTCCCACTATAAAAGGAAGGAATCCCATGTGTGCCGGCCTATCACCCAGCAGAAGCTGAGTGCTCACCCAAGGCATGCACGGGTGCCGAGTCTCTCTTTTATGTGAGTTTTAGTGGGAAGCATTCATATATAATTAGTATAAGAGTATTCAAGAAAGAATTTTAGACATACAATAATCATGGGGATCTTAACGGCCTCCAAATCCTCGCAGTTCCTTTAGATCAAGTGCTTTAATAGACTCCATAACATATATTGTAAAGTATGAAAGATACAATCATTCATTCATAGAATAAAAGGAAATAGAACTTTTATGAATGAAATATACATAAAACCCATTGATATTCATATAATTGCAATAGGTAACCCCATTATATTCATCGTTTCATTACAAAGAGCCATAGAGGGCGGCATCACAATCATGCACATCACTAGGCTTGTATAACAAAGCCAAAAATAAAAATAAATTACAATGCTAAGCTTAGCACATTCATTTCTCGCACCAAATTTCCACTCGCATTAATCCCGTAGAGTTTCACCCATTTTATCTCTCTCTATGTGTATCCCTCCTATCTTATCCTGTCATGTCTATATTCTCGTGTGTATGTTATCTTGTTCTCCTTATCTCTGTCTCTCTTTTACCGCTACAGAACTTGTATTTATCACCTTCCCGCACCGCCAACTCGGCTTGCCATGCCCTCGCATCCACCGACAAGTGTCGACATGGTCCTTCAAAGTGAGCATGTTTCCTTAGGCCTAACCTCTCCACTCCATCTCATGATGATCTTCTAGAAGACTCCTTTGGTGGCATGCTCTTTCCTGGGCAACCTATTACAAGGCCGACATCTTATCCGCGTGCAACCAATCACACTTTTCATCTATTCTACCTTTTTGGTTAAATCAGCTAAGTCCCGAATCTCTTTTCACGCACGTGTGCACTATTTTCTTCCTTAACCCTTTTCTATTGTGTGTTTTTTCCTTGCACGCTCTTCTATAACGGGGTCCCGTGTGCCCATGTTCCTTCATGCTTAGTCAATATTTCAGGGGCCCAACATTTCAGGGTACTATTCCATTATAGATGTAGTAAAATTGACTACATCTTGGCATGGTACATTGCAGGGTTGTGCGCACACATGGTACATTCATTTGGAGACACGCTGCCAGACAAGGAACTAGAAAGAGCTTGCAACTGATCTTATTCAAACCTTTGAGTATCGAAGTACCAAACCATCGGTTGATAAGGCCTTGCAAGGTATCAAGTGCCTTACCATGGGGGATAGTGCTAGAATGGAAGATAGGCTATTGGAATTACTAGGTGAACTAGGAATGGAGGTGCGCTTTGAGGAGATTGAAGAAACAAAAGAGTTATAGCTTGAGTGTGCATGTTTGGAGAAGGAGAAGGGAAAGTTAGTATATGTGATTGATGGAGAGGAATTAGAGAGTTTAGATGTTATCCATTCTATAGGAACATGCGCGGTAGTGGACAGTGTAGATGCTCATGCACATGCCTACCATGAGCCTTTAAAGATGAAGAAAGTTAACATTGGTTCAAAAGAAGAACCTAAGGAATCTATATTGGAGATTATGCGATAGAGAAGGAAGTGTCAAATATCATTGATATGTTGCATGAATTTGAGGATTTATTCCCATGTGGGTACCATGAGGTAAAAGGCGCCCAATATTCCTTGGGGAGATGAGGATAAAACTAAAGGAAGGTGCACACCCAGCTAGAAAAAGGCCCTATTGGATGAATCCCAACTTACGCGTGAAGGTTAAGGAGGAGATAGAAAAGATGATAGCTTCTAGGATCATTGAGGCAAGATAAGAATCGAAATGGATAAGTCCGATGGTAATTAGCATAAAAAAGATGGACGGATTAGAATTTGTGTGGATTATAGGAATTGAATGCGCTTTGTGTCATGGATCGATTTCCGTCACCCTTCACCGAATACATTTTGGAAGGAGTCATCAAGTGAAATCTATTCCTTTATGGATGGTTTTTTAGGATACCACCAAGTTTGGATTGTAAAGGAGGACTAGGAGAAGACAACTTTCACCACCGAGTGGGAAAGTTTTGCATATACGGTCATGCCCTTTGGGTTGAAAAATGTGCCTACTGTCTTTTCATGTATAGTGGTGCAAGCATTCTAGGACTTCATTCATAAGTTTCTTTAGGTTTACTTAGATGATTGGATAGTATATGGTCTAGTTAAGGACCATTGTGACAACTTGAGATTAATGTTTGAAAGGTGTAGGTAGTTGAGGATATCCCTCAACATTAAGAAGTGTGTGTTTGCTACACCCTTTGGGTTTTTAGTGGGGCATATCATATGTATAGAGGGCTTACCGGGTAGATCCCGCTAAGGTTACAGATTATTGTGGCGTTAAGGAAACCTACTAGCCAAAGTGCGGTGCGCGGATTCCTTGGGCATACGAAATATTTTAGAAAATTCATTAAAGGGTCTCACACAATGATCGTTGCACCTTTATAGGAGCTACTTAGACACAAAAGTACCTTCCATTGGGGAAAGGCACAACAAAGAGCATTTAATACATTAAAATATAGGCTTATTACCATTCCTATTTTGTGATTTCCCTCTTGGAAAAAGCCATTCCATGTCCATGTAGATGCCTCAGAACTGCCATTTGAGCAGTACTTGCACAACCAGGTGAGGGATTGTTGATAATATTCTCTATTTCGTGAGCAAGAAGTTAATAACAAATGAGTAGAATTATACCACAACCGAGCGTGAGGCATTCTTAATAATCTATGTTCTTTTCAAATTTTGACAAGATTCACCGAAAACACCCTTGTATTCTTCATCACCACATGACATTAAAGTATTTAGTGACCAAGCCCATTCTTCAAGGGTGTATATGTCGATGGGTGTTGTTGTTTCAAGATTTTGAGTTCACCGTTATAGCGAAGACCAGTAAAAAGAAATTGTGGACCTGATCATCTATCAAGAATTGATTTAGGAGAGGATGCACAAAGTATTGAGGAAATAATGCCATACGCGTAACTGTTTAGATTATGGTGTGTGCCCTCGGATTTGGAAGAGATTGCTGTATTTTTTAAAGAAGGTATGGTACTGGATGGAATGAGGGCATTGGAAAAGAAGCAATTGGCCATATGAGCCACTACCTACATGTTAATTAGTGGAGACTTATACAAATTGGGAAGCGATGAAGGTTTGTGCAGATGTGTGTTAGAACATGAGTGCCTGACCATCATAGAGGAAGCACAAGGAGGAAGTGTGGGGGGGCATTACGTAGGTGATGCCACCGCGTGCAAGATTTTAATGGAAAGTTTATGGTGGGAAACCTTATACAGGGATTGTAGAGATTATTGTAAAGCATGTGACCACTGTAAACGTATTGAAAAACTAAGAAGGAGAGATGAAATGCCTTTGCATCCTATTCCTAGCATGCATCCTTTTGAAAAGTGGGTGATAGATTTTGTAGGACTTATTGCACTAATAGTGCATAGGACTAGGTCATGTTATGTCATCACTTTCACGGATTATCTCATAAGGTGGGTAGAAGAAGCCCGACTAAAGATTTTATGGAAGTAACAACGACAAGGTTCCTATGGGAGAACATTATCACCAGTATCGAAGGTGCGTAACGAGGTCGATACATGGAGTAAGTTGGAGGCAGACTTACGAAAGGACTTCCCCAACCTTTTGATTTAATTTTCCCCCCATTATTCATTCTTTCCCCTATTCTTTCATTCCTTATTCTTTTTGTAATATTTGTCAAAATATTGGCTCCATTAAACCAACTTGCACCTTGGTCAAGTAGAATGTTTATGAGCGCGAGAACAGTATAGTGTGGGGTGATGTTGGGCAACTAAAATATTGACTAAGAGTGAAGGTGCATGGGCACATAGGACCCCAGTTATATAAGGGAGTGTAAGGAAAAAGCACACAAGAGAAAAGGCTTAAGGAAGTAAATAGTAAGCATGGCGAGCAAAAGGAGATTCAGGACTTAGCCAATTTAAGCAACATAGGTAGAACATGTGAAAAGCGTGATAAGTTGTGCATGGATAAGATGACAGCCTTGCAATAGGTGGCTCAAGAAAGAGCATGCCAACAAAGGAATCTTCTAGAAGACCATCATGAGATGGATTGGAGAGCTCAAGCCTGAGGAAACATGCTCGCTGAAGGACCATGTTCAACACTTGGTGGCAAACTTGAGGGCATGACAAGGTGATTTGGTAGCATGGGAAGGTGATAAATACAAGTTCTTGTAGTAGGAAAGGATAGATAGAGATAAGGAGACAAGGATAATATACACAGAGAGAGAGATAACATGGGTGAAGCTCTTGCAGATTACCGTGAATGGAACTTTGGTGCGAAAGGAATGTACTAAGCTTAGCATTGTAATGTCTTTTTATTTTTGGCTTAGTTATATAAGCCTAGGGATGTGCATGATTGCGGTCTACCCTCTATGGCTCTTTGTAATAAAATGATGAATATAATAAGGTTACCTATTGTAATTAGATATGAGGATCAATGGGTTTTATGTATATTTCTTTCATAAAAGTTATCTTTCCTTTCATAATATGAATGAATGATTGTATATTTCCTTCTGTTACAATATATGTTATGGAATCTATTAAAGCACTCATTCTAAAGGAACTACAAGGATCTGGAGGCTGTTCTGAGCTCCATGATTCTTGTATGTCTAAAATTCTTTCTTGAACACTCTTATACTACTCATAGCTGAATTCTTCCCACTAAAACTCACATAAAAGAGAGACTCGCACTGCGCACGTACCTCAAGTGAGCACTCACTTCTATTTGGTGATAGGTAGGCATGCATGGAATTCCTTCCTTTTATAGTGGGAGTAAAATTGACTACATATTGGTTCCGTTTCGGGACCTATTTTCAAAGTTGTAGTGGGATACAACATGCATCATGATATGTGTGAAGAGTAATGACGAATTGGTTAACATTGGAAAATGTTGAGTCATGGTTTAAGAGCACGAAAGATGAATTTTACTAGAGATTCAAAGCACTAGACCCGAGTTTGATACACATAGATGGGTATAGGAGAATCTCTACCATGATCTATATGAGACTTTTTTCTATTGCTTCCTAGTAGAGTTATTTGGGTGGCTTTCAGCCTATGCATCTAGATCAAGTTGGCATTATGGATCATGGATATGGACCAAAGAAGACTACCAAAGGTTGTAGGATGTAGATCTAACATGGACCCATAATGTAGCTCACTGGTGGGGAGGAGTACTAGCTAGCTACACCCTGGAATATGCCATTTCCACATATTCTTTGCCAAAGATTGCTGAGTTTGAGTTTCTATGAGAACCTAGAGGATAATTTCTACGTGTTATTCCTCTAGCTATGAAGATATTGATGGTTACCATGAGTTTAGAAGCACTCCCATGGCCGGCTAAACCATTCTAGAGTGCTAGGTAAGGAAGCTCGGGTGGAGGAAGATGGCAGATGAGATGACAGAAAAGGAGAGGGAAGAAAGACGGCTCAAGTATGGCAAATCACATGAAAGGGAGATTATTAGATGACATGAATCTGCTAGTGTGATGGATCTATGGAGACAGAGAGGTTATGAGAAGGAGTTGAGGGTCACACAGAGAGACATCGAACCCGAGCAAATTCATGTACTTACCCCATCTTGGCAAGCGTGTGAGGGAGACCCCTTCAGCTTCTGGTGAGAGTTCATCGCATGGAGAAAGGAGAGTCGTTAGCGCATATCTAAACCCACCCAGTGACCGAGCCCTGGCACTTGGTTTTCCCGATCTAGGAAGAAGTATTGATCTAATTGAAACCAATGGAAGAGATAGATCCGTGCCTAGGAGGTATAATTTTTCAGTTCCTTCTTCTATGGCTGCACATATTCCATTATTTGGAAGAGTTTTTGGACAAGTATCAAGTGTAAGAGATTTTTGTCTCGCATCGTGAGTTATGTAAGACAAAGTAGCGGTAGTGGGGTGCTATCACAAAATGTTGGTGGATAGTTCAGCTGGGACCATAGGGGTGCTTGGTATAGCTCCTACATGCCTTATTAAACCGAGTGATTCTCGTGGTTCTTGAGGTATAGGACCCGGTGGAACCGGTGGATCAAGTAGTGGAGGAAACATCAGAGGGAACCAAGGCTCTAGTTTAGGATAAGGACCCTAGCCACCACCTCAAGTTTTCTTTGAAATGTCTCTATACTTACCAGATTATAGGGGCATTGAGGATTCTATGGAACATGTTCACAAGTGTGAACTGCTATGGCATGCGAAAGGTATCACAACCCCAAAACGAAAGGCTAGTCAATTTGTAACCACGTTACAAGGGCATGTGCATAGTTGGTATAGAAAGTATGATCCTCATCAAATAGTGGTGGATTACACTACCTTAAAGAATTCATTCTTGTTAGAGATCCACATTCCTGAGTTCAAGAAAAAAAGCATTAGCGCTTTAAAGGAGATATAACAAGGAATGATAGAGAGTGTGCGAGAGTATGATGCATGCTTTAAGACTCTCTTGTCTAAATTATCATATGATATACATCCTTCTCAAAGATGCACGTAGTTTGTTGGAGATTGATCACCCCTTTTAGAAGGGCCCTGTCTCATAAGACTTTTACAGATCCATGCGAATCATTGGAGGCTGCCTTGCGAAATGAATATGTTGGTAGTATTGATATCGGGTTAGCCCATTCTTGAGGCTTAGAATACTACTATGGCTAAGTAGTTGGAAAATCTATCTGTGAACTCGGTCCATGAGACTTGTAGTGGTTTTGGTGCACATATTATGAGATAGAGGGGCACGTTAAGGACAATTTCCCTGGAGGAAGGTACACACTTTGTGACATTAGATTGTGAAATATGTCATGAGGACCATGATGCTAGTAGATGTCCATTACTACATCGTGCGATCAGAAGAATGTATCCTATTATTTCAAGATTTTCACCTCCAATACCCATGATACTAAGGAATGTAGACTCATTGATCGATACATGAGGCCATTGATCATAGGGTGCACCAAACTAGCATTGTGAGTGGTTCTAAAAATGATGATCACCATTATGAGGAGCACGTAGATGGAGGCGCACAAGGAAGAGGTTTTCAAGGATGATTCCATGGATGAGGTGCTCACGGAGGAAGGAGTGAGTTCCCATGAGGGACATGTTTCCACCATGGATCTGACGAACATTACAAGTGTGAGTGCCGGGACTTGTTACGGTGCTCATGGTGTGGAAAGAAGCATAAGTATGTGGAGTGCCCAGAGTTATATGAGCATATGAATCAGTATTACTAGAAGGACAAAGGAATTGTGATGGTGAGCATCAAGAAGGTAGACATATAATGGATGCCTAAGGTAACACAGATGAAGGTTTGGAGTCTATCTTGGTAACAACAAGGGAAAAGCCACATGCACAAGGGAGATACCAAGATAGAAGAGCTTGGTTTTAAGGGAAGAGGTTATTCATGGAAAGTACCCAGACTCCGTGCATTAGAAGGAGATATATCAGGACACCATGGATGTTATTCAAAGATCGCGAAGGGGAGATCCAATGTCTTAAGGAGTAATCTATGAGGGAGAAAGAAGGAAGGAGGATCGAGGCATAGAAAGATGACTTGAATGAGGTAAAGGAGGTGTAAAAAATGTTAAGGCAAGAGAACATTATCCCTTTTCTAGGATCCCGCTGGTTGAGAGAGAAGGTACCACGGGCCAGAGAAGAGTGTGAGAGATAGGTTTTGCACTTGAACCTTCCCCCTCATAGCCTCAACTATGAAAAATAGATTACATTGAATGTAGTTGTGGATGGATGGCTCCTCAGTAATATAATCATTAATACTAGCACAGAGGTTAATGTTTTGACTTTGGATGCATGGCATTAGATGGGGAGACTTGCGTTACAACCATCTTCAAATGTGCTATATATGGAAAACAAGACTAAGGAAATTCCCATCGGTGTCTTGAAGGATGCAACTATTACTATCCAGGGAGCCAAGTTTATTGGGGACTTCAAAGTCTTGGGGCTCGCGAAGGTGGACAATTTCCTAGCACTACTTTGGCACCCTTGGTGTTACAAGAACAATGTAGACCTCCGGTTCAACAAAGGGTACATCATTTTTGAGAACAAAGAGGAGTGGGTCATTATACCCCTGGTTGATGGGAAGTCGAGTGCCTCTACATTGAACCATTAGGAGAAGAGGTTCTGCAAAAGATTTATGTGCATTCAATCGAGACCATGAGATGGTACACCCTATTAACGGGTTTATCCATTTTGAAGATGCTCACCCAGTGAGTGATACCACCAGTCTTGCACATGAAAATTGAGCACATGGAACATATGAATTAATGGGATGGTAGTTGAGAGGATCAGTGACCAAGGTAATAAAGGTGCACATGGTTTGGTGCCTTGGAGGAAAAGAACTGCTCAAGTACTCGGGAGAGCCTTCCCTAAGATATTTCTACAGGAGATAAAAGCTCAGTAGAAGAACAAGAAGGAACGGAGGGAGATGCTTTGAGTTACATGTTACTCGGCATAGCATATTGTTGGTGGGCCATAGATCAGAGATCCTTTTAGAATGGCACGAGGTAAGAATTTCTTTCTCTGTCGATTTTTCCGTAAGTAATATACCCACCATCATCAAGGAGTACCATGGGAAGGATCCCACTTCTTTCCATATCGAGGAGTGTGAACGGGTCTAGAGAGAAGGTACAGAGGCCTTGCCACCATCCCTCTATGTGCACAAGTTGTATTCTACATTACAAGGTTGTGCACACACATGGTACATTCATTCAGAAACACGCCACTAGATAAGGAATTGGTAAGAGCTTATAACTATCTTATTCAAACCTTTGAGTATCAGAGTACCAAACCATCAGTTGATAAGGCCTTGCAAGGTATGAAGCACCTTACCATGGGGGATAGTTCCAGAATGGAAGATAGGCTATTGGAATTACTAGGTAAACTAGGAATGGAGGCACGCTTTGAGGAGATTAAAGAAATAGAAGAGTTAGGGCTTGAGTGTGCGTGTTTGGAGAAGGAGAAGGGAAAGTTAGTATATGTGATTGATGGAGAGGAATCAGAGAGTTTAGATGTTAGCCATTATGTAGGAATGTGTAAGGTAGTGGACACTGCAGATACTCGCGTGCGTGCCTACTATGAGCCTTTAAAGATGAAGAAATTTAACATCGATTCAAGAAGAACCTAAGGAAGCTATTATTGGAGATTATTGGATAGATAAGGAAGTGTCAAAGATCATTGATCTCGTTTGCTCGAATTCAAGGATTTATTCCCTTGTGGGTACCATGAGCTAATAGGAATCCACCATTAGAGATGAGGATAAAACTAAAGGAAGGTGCATGCCCGGTTAGAAAAAGGCCCTATTAGATGAATCCCAACTTACGCGCAAGGTTAAGGAGGAGATAGAAAATATGATAGCTTTTGGGATCATTGAGGCGTATAAGAATCCGAATGGATAAGTTCGATGGTAATTAGCATCAAGAAATATGGGTGGATTAGAATTTGTGTGGATTATAGGGAATTGAATGCGCTTTGTGTCATGGATCCATTTCCATCCCCTTCACCAAGAAATTTTGGAAGGAGTCGCTACGCACGAAATCTATTCCTTTAGAGATGGATTTTCATAATACCACCAAGTCTGGATTGCAAAGGAGGACCAGGAGAAGAAAACTTTCGCCACCGAGTGGGAAAGTCTTGTATATGGTCATGCCCTTTGGGTTGAAAAATTTGCTCTTTGTCTTTTCATGCGTAGTGATGAAAGCATTCTAGGACTTCATTCATAAGTTTCTTTAGGTTTACTTGGATGATTGGATAGTATATGGTCTAGTTAAGGACCATTGTGACAACTTGAGATTAATGTTTGAAAGGTGTACGCAGTTGAGGATATCCATCAACTAAGAAGTGTGTGTTTGCTACACCATTTGGGACTTTATTGGGGCATATCATATGTAAGGAGGGATTGTAGGTAGATCCCGCTAAGGTTATAGTTATTGTGGGGTTAAGGGAACCTACTAGCTAGAGCGCAGGCACAAATTCCTTGGGCACATGGGATATTACAAAAATTCATTAAAAGGGTATGCTAAGATCACCGCAACTTTAGAGGAGCAGCTTAGAATAAAAAGTACCTTCCATTGGGGAAAGGCATAATAGAGGGCATTTAATACATTAAAAGATAGGATTATTACCATGCCTATTTTATGATTTCCTCTCTTGGGACAAGTCCTTCCATGTCCATGTAGATGCCTCAGAACTACCATTGGGGTAGTACTTGTGTAACCAAGTGAGGGCATTGTTGATCATCCTCTCTATTTTGTGAGTAGGAAGTCAACATCAACATAGCATAATTATACCACAACCGAGCGCGAGGAATTGTCAATGATCTATGCACTTTTCAAATTTCGACAAGGGTGCATATGTCAATGGGTGTTGTTTCAAGAGTTTGAGTTCACCATTGTAGTGAAGCCCGGAAAAATAAATTATGGACCTGATCATCTGTCAAGAATTGATTCAGAGAGGACATGCAAAGTATTGAGTAAACAATGCCGATGCGCAATCGCTTTTAGATTTTGGCGCGAACCCTTGGATTTGGAAGAGATTTTTTTATTTTTAAAAGAAGGTGTGGTATTGGATGGAATGAGGGGATTAGAAATCAATCGCTTGGCCATACACACCACACCCTACATGCTGATTAGTGGAGACTTATAAAAATTGGGATGTGATGAAGTTTTACATAGATGTGTGTTAGAACATGAGTGCCTCGACCATCATGGAGGAAACACACAGAGAGAAGTGCGAGTGGGAATTACGCAGTGATGCCACCACGTGTAATATTTTAATGGTAGGTTTATGGTAGGAAACCTTGTACAGGGATTGTAGACATTATTGTAAAGCATGTGACCACTATTAGCACATTGGCAAACCAGAAGGAAAGATGAAATGCCTTTGCATCCTATTTCTAGCATCGATCCTTTTAAAAAGTGTGCGATAGATTTTGTGGGACCTATTGAATCGAAATGCGTAGGACTGGGTCATGTTATGTCATCACTTACATGGAATATCTCACAAGGTGGGTAGAAGCAGCCCCGACTAAAGATTACACAGTAGCAACAATGGCAAGGTTCCTATGGGAGAAAATTATCACCAGGTATGGATGCCCTTTGAGTTTGACTAGTGATATGGGTACACATTTTCTAAATGAGATTGTGAGGATCCTACTATCTGAGTTCATGGTGGCTCATCATAAGAGTAAGCCCTATCACCCACAAGAAAATGTAACCACAGAAGCATTCAACAAAATACTTAGTCATACCTTGACCAAAATCTATTATGTTGGAAGACAGGATTGGGATGACAAGGTATCAACAGTTTTATGAGCTTACAAGACTATGTATAAAAGAATAAATAAAGCCACACCTTTCCAATTTGTGTTTGGCATGGAAGCTATTTTTTTAGTTGAATTTATGTTACCTTCTATGAGAATAGCGCGTGCGGGAGAATTAGCCGATGAATAAACATTGGAAGAAAGAATTGATGAACTAATGAAACTGGATGAAAGATGATCACTTGCCCATTGGAGCTAAACAGTGGAAAAGGAAAAGCAAAAGGCTTGGCATGATCACCATATTAGGAACAAGAAATTTGAAGTTGGGCAGATGGTGTTATTATATGATTTTAAATTTATGCCCCATCTTGGGAAGTTGAAAGTCCATTGGTTAGGTCCCTACACAATCTCGTACATCCTTGATTTGGGTGCATGCCAGTTACAAGTGCTGGATGGGATAAATATTCCTAGACACTTCAATGGTAGTATGCTAAAGCCCTACTATAAATAAGTCTTCTTAGTGTCTGTAAATAAGGTAGTTTTGCCGCTTAGTTTAGCATTTTCCTTTATGCATTTTTCCTTTCCTTGTGTTTCTCTTTCGTGTTGTTGTTTTGTTTTTTGCCTTGGGTGTTGGTAACCTTATTGCTATTTTTTGAGAATTTATGAGTGCACAGAGGACTACACATCATTTAATTTTGAGGTGGAGAAAAGTGAAGAAGCGTGTGATAAAAAGTACCAAGGAAGTTGTGTTGAAGAGCCTTGTTGAGTAGCCCAGTTAAAAGAGATGAAATGGTTGGTGCCAGGGTAAAGCTACTTGTAGATCCCACATACAAAGGAAAAGGAAGTGCATTTAAAGCAACACGAGGTAGGTGAAAGCTAAAATCCGACAGAAGAACTACCTTCGGTGTAGGTTGAGCATGCGTAAGAGTCCTTGTCAGTTTGTTTGGTTTCGCGCGAAGTATGGAGGATTTTTCACGCAGAAGGGCATGTGAGTGTAGGCATTGAAGATGGGTTTTTTTTTAAAAAGCCACATTAAATGAGAAAAGTATGGGGTAGGTAAAGTAGCATTTAATGACCAGAAAAAGGAAAAACTATAAATAGAAGGTTGGGGCACTCTCATTTTACTTTGTGAAAATGAAGAGTTGGAGATATAAGCGAAAGATATAAGCTAGGGTTTTTCAGATTTGATCAAGGAGAAGATCTGTGTGATTAAAAACATAAGGAGACAATATGAGATTGTGAACCAGAAGGAAGGAATTACACGGGTGTGGAACGAAGTGAAGAGACAGTGTCTTGTGAAGAATTTATTGAAGGTAGGGTTCAACAAACTAGGGCACAGGTTTAGGAGAATTGTATTGTGGATCTGAGATCGAAGGTTAGGAGAAGGAAAGTAGAATGAAAAGGAGAGGATTGGAGTGACATAAGTACCTTGACCATGGCACCGATGAAAGGGAAGGGAAAAGTGAAGGCTAAACAACTAGAACCCGAGGTAGATAAAAATGAAGAATGGTACACAAAAATGCAAGACTCACGACGGAGTGATGATGGGGAAGGAATGGGAATCCCAATTGATAAGCATACCAGCTTAGTGATTATAATCACTTTGCCAACACTATAGAAAAATATATGGCATTAGAATTGGTACACCCAACCAACAAGCAAACACCAAGGATTACCTATCTATAATGATGACGTGAAGGTCAAGATGGCAAAGGAAGGGTTGTTGTGTAACTTTATGAGTTGCATTATTTTTGGGAAGTTAGATCGATTGTACCGGTGGTTGATGTCTCGTACACAAGGACTACTTCCACTTTGCTGGGTGCAAGATGTGCATAACTCCCCAGTTGATTGCAAAGTTTACAGGCCTCATATGCAAGGGAGATAGCCTAGAAGATGACCTTGGTGACAAGGAGGCTATTCAGGAGACCATCAAAGAGTATGCCTGTAAGAAAGGGCCGCGGTATTATGACATCTCAGACATCAAGGGCCCTGTTATGAAGATGGCTGCGCACATGGTAACGAAGTTGAATGGCCAAGACAGGTGGACGCAAGTTAACAAGCCATGACTACATGTCTGTAGAAAGATTACAGAGGGGACTATTTACAACTTGTCTGCATACATTGTCGAGGAAATTGTAAAGTGCATGAAGGAAGGGGACATGATCCTCTTTGGTAATGTCCTACTCACTATAGTATTTATAGAAATTGGAGTGCTTTGGATACAAGGAATAAGTTCGTGTGGGAGTACCCACCCACCAAGACCCTTCTCCCGCAAAGAGGTTTGAAAAGTACGTGTGTGATATAATCACGGCTCTCCACAAAGTGTGGCTCAAAAATGTTATACGCACTTGAGAAAGGCATTCGGGGTAGAGTGGAGGATCCCTTAACAAGTCCGAGCAACCACACAAGGAGAAGCCGAGTTCACAAGATACTAGCACTACTGCTGGGCAGGTTCAATCTTGTTGACGAATCATGGAGCCCTTGGTGCAAGCTCCTTTCATGTTCACTTCGTAGTACTTCCAAGCGGGAGTGAATAAAAGGAGATGAGGAAGAAATTAAGCTATCTCAAAGGTAAGTACATACGTGGAGAAGTACGTGTTGCATGAAATCCACATGACTAGATCAATAAAACTTCCTATTACTAGAGGATCTACGGCATGCACATACGTGTGTATAAGGCCAAAATTAGAAAATGGCACATACTTGGTGGATGAGATCTCCATACCATAAAACCCCTTGGGAAATAATAAGCTAGTGTATAAGAAGAGGAGCATATGAGAGGAAGGAGCACCAAGTGTACCAACTACCCAGACAAGGAGCATGCCTTCTACGAGTGTAAAGCCAAGCACCTATGTTTGGAGGAAGAAGTATCTAGTAAAGGAGAAGATGCCAGAAGTAAAGGTTCCCAAACAACCCACCACCTTAGAGGATTCACAAGAGGAAGAAGAAAAGGTAGAATCTCCCGACTGAAGCAACCTCTTAGGAAGAAGTAGATGGTGGATGAAGAAGATGACTCGGGCGTGACCGATAAATTTTAAAGATAATTTGGAGAAGGAGGGGATGAGAGTGAAGAAGGTGGCAATGAGGAGGAAGAGCTATAAAAATACAAGGAACCTTTGAAACCTCACATATTTATTGTTTATGACTCGAGAGGAGGAGAGTGGGGATGAAAAGAAAGAGTTTGTATCCGCATGACTAAAAGGTGCACAAGGTGATGAAGGCACTAAAGATACAAAGGTAGATGAGAGGGATGCCGAGGGACAGAGAGCCATAGATTTTACAAAGGAGTAGATAATTGAAGTGGCAGAGTGGGAAGTGAAGAATTTTCTCGAGATACTTGTAGACCAGGGAGTTACAACGGAGCGTGACATAGTGCTAAAGGAAGGGAGGGAAGAGAGTGGTGAAAAGGGACATGACAGCCTAGGAGGCCCCACTCTGATAGTCAGCTTCCCCAAAGGTGTGTGCTCGGGTAGAAGACCTCTAGATGTAGAATAGAGGTAGATAATGGGCTACATGGATGATTCAAGGAAGGTGCTACATGCACGATTCTAGAGCATGGTACCCACTGAAAGACTTATAGCCATGGGATCGTTTGAGAAGGAGGGCACATACCCCATGACCAAGAAGATGCTTTCTTAGGCATTTGAATCCAACCTCAATGAGCCAGAATTTGAAGTCTACCAAAAGGCACTTATCACATCAAGTAGAGTCTAAGGGATAAAACCCTTAGTGAATTCCTAGGAGCTCTTAGACGAGCAAGTGTGTAATGCTCTAAAGAAGGTTGCGATGCAATTATAGGTGAGACTATTCGCGCAGAACAATAACATAAGGTCCCTAGAGGGAAAGCTAGCCATGAAGGAGGGAGAGTTGGCTAAGGTGGCCAACAACTTAAAACAGGAGGAATTAATCAAAGGCACAACTAAATTATGAGCTCAAGGAGGAAATGGAAAAAGTTCGGAGGTCTACAAGAAAGTAGATTCAATAAAAGTGCCATCATTTTGAAACACCTAGATCTAATGACTATCCCTTAGAGGTATGCATTGACACCGAATGCCTAGAAGACTTAACACACATCCTCACCATGGAGAGGTGACCCTTGGCATTGGAATCTGTGGAGGAACTAGTTGCACGAGTGAAGGAGGAGGTCCAGCTTAAAAGTGATAGCACTTGTTGCCGAGTATAGTCAACTACTCGAGGAGGTCAAGGTCACCGCCTAGTCTGCGAAAGGTGCATATGACACATGCATGGATTGAGATAAGGTGGAAAGATCTTTGGTAGCCATGCTTGAAGCAGAGTGAAGGATTTTAGGAAAATAACAAGGGGAACAGGCGAGAAAGGGATAAGGTTCTCGCCAAGGTAGAAAAAAAATCAGAGGTGATTGAGGCTTTAGGAAGCTCAACCAAGACATGACTGAAGGAACTATAACCTCAAAATTACTAGAAGAATGGAAAATCTCGCAGACCTGGGTAAGGAGATGGAACAAATTGTGGACACTTTGGGTGCCTAAGGAGCTGGCCTAAGTTTTTATGAGGTAAACATCCTAGTTGGTGACCTCTTTCAGAAGGCACAGAATGAGATCGATACATGGAGTAAGTTGGAGGTAGACTTACGGAAGGACTTCCCAACCTTTTGATTTCATGTTCCCCCCATTCTTCATTCTTTCCCTATTCTTTCATTCCTTATTCATTGTAATATTTGTCTACATCTTGGCTCCATTGAACCAACTTGCACCTTGGTCAAGTACAATGTTTTCGAGGGCGGAGAACAAACATAGTGTGGGGTGATGTTGGGCCCCTGAAATATTGACTAAGTATGAAGGCACGTGGGACCCCAGCTATAGAAGGGTGTGCAAGGTAAAAGTGCACAAGAGAAAAGGCTTAAGGAAGCAAATAGTGTGCACAACGTGTGAAAGGAGATTCGGGACTTAGCCGACTTAAGCAACAAAGGTAGAACACATGAAAAGCATGATCGGTTTATGTAGATAAGATGTCACCTGCTAGAACAGTGGCCTAGGAAAGAGCATGCCAATAAAGAAATCTTCCGTAAGACCATCATGAGATGGAGTGGAGAGCTTAGGTATGAGGAAACATGCTCGCTGAAGGACCACATTCAACACTTGGTGACGGATCTGAGGGCTCATTAAGGCGAGTTGGCAGCATGGGAAGGTGATAAATACAAGTGCACTATAGTAGGAAAAGAGAGACAGGGATAAGGATACCGGGATAATATACACACAAAGAGAGATAACATGGGTGAAGCTCTGTAAGATTACTGCGAGTGGAACTTTGGTGCTGACAGGAATGTACTAAGCTTAACTATTCTAATTTCTTTTTCTTTTATTCTTAGTTATACAAGCCTAGGGATGTGCATGACTACGGTCTGCCCTCTATGGCTCTTTGTAAAAAAATGAAGAATACAATAAGGTTACCTATTGAAATTAGATATGAATATCAATGGGTTTTATATATATTTCATTCATAGAAGTTCTCTTTCCTTTCACACTATGAATGAGTTATTGTATCTTTCCTTCTGTTACAATATATGTTATGGAGTCTATTAAAGCACTTGGTCCGAAGGAACTATAAGGATCTAGAGGCCGTTCTAAGCCCCATGATTCTTGTATGTCTAAACTTCTTTCCTGAACACTCTTATACTACAAATAGATGAATGCTTCCCAATAAAACTCACATAAAAGAGAGACTCAAACCCGTGCATGCCTCGGTGAGCGCTCAACTTCTACTTAGTGATTGGATGGCGCATATGGGATTCCTTCCTTTTATAGTGGGAGTAAAATTGACTACAATAATGGAAAGTATTTAACAAATATTAAAAATATTTGTGACACTGTATGCTTTAGAATCAACATGTGACTCCTAGGCACACATGACTTCTCAAAGTCATTCCAAGACAACTAGAATGGAAAGGATGTGATGGTAATAAGACAAAGTTGATAGAAATAGGTGAAAAATAGATGTAGAACAAGTCAAGGAAAATGTATGTTCTCAACTAGAAAATGGGTATTTTCTCATTGAGTGCAATGAATTCCTACCTAACCTTCTCAAGTTTAATGGTATGGTTAGGGTTGATAGCCACACGTAACTCATGCTCAATATTGGTGGAATCAAACAAGACTCTACTAAGCTATGGAACATAAGGAAAATTTCCTTTGTCATCTATAAATTCCTCTCCAAAAAGGGTCATGAATATATGATGAATAATAGAATAAGGAAAATTATTATGCCTACTAGGATGGTTTTCCCAAAATTCCTCAAAGATCTCTACCCCATGTTGAAAGAAATTAGCTATATGATGATGGTAGGTAGGATCTGTGGTATTCTCGTAAGATGATTTGTCTAAGGCCTTGGTCAATATAAATCAATTGTGTAATGGTGGTAGGTGGAAATGCGGTATTCTCTAAGATAATTTATCTAAGGCCTTGGTTAATATCAGTCAATCATGTGTCAATTTTTAGTTGTGGTACAATTAGATCACAAACTTCCTAGACTTAGTGACATTGACCCCGAATGGTCATGTGGGTACTAACCAAGGAATACGTAAAGAAAAATAATCATAAAAGAAACTAAATAGGTCCAAGTTAAGGAAAAATAACCTAAGATACTATGGAAATGTGAGGGTTGTTCATTCCTAATCTAATTAAATCTAGATTCCTATTTTAAATCAACAATGCAATAAAATCTAAATTAAAAAAAGTTGATTACTCTCCTTTTAATTTAATTAAATATGGATGCAACTAATTAATTAAATGAAATAAAAGCGAGTTTAATCTACTTGTTTTCAATGTTTTTAATAATGATTTTGATTTCAAACAAATAAATAAATCCAAACTAATTCTAAACCATGTTTTTGGATTTTCTGGTTTAAATAAAAAAAATAGATAAAGGGAAAATTCTTTTAATTAAATAAAACTACTTCTATGCTAAAATAAAATAAAAACAAGGAATATTTGGATGTGGCTATTCCTCTATTATAGATTAATGAATCCTAATATAATTTAAATAGAGGTTCTTTCCAATTTGTAACTATGGATTATTTATTTCTTCTAATGCCTCACCTCATAGTCACGAGAAGAAATGAAGCTTCTCAGAAGAAATTTAAGAAATTTATTTCCTTGAAACTTCCTGTAAAAACACTAAAATTCCACAAAAGTTTTTAATGTGAATAAATGCAACAAGATGCACAAAAAAAAAGATTCCTTAAGCTCCTTTCCCTTACAACTCCACAAGGATAATCGGGAAGGAAAATGTAGTCATTTTTACACTTATCACAAAAGAAAGGAAACCCATGCGCACCGGCCTATCACCCAAATGAAAGATGAGTGCTCAACCGAGGCATGCGTGGGTACCGAGTCTCTCTTTTATGTGAGTTTAGTGGGAAACATCATCTATGATTAGTGTAAAAGATTTCAGAAGGGAAGTTTAAGACATACAAGAACCATAGGGCTTAGAATAGCCTCTAGATCCTTACAGTCACTTCAGACCAAGAGTTTAACAAAATCCATAACATGTATTGTGACAAAAAGAAACATACAAGCATTCATACTTAGCATGAAAGGAAAGAGAATTCATAAGAGAGAAATATGCATTAGAACCATTGATATTCATGTATATATTATAACAAGTAACCTTATTACATCCATGGAACCATTACAGAGGGTCACAGAGAAGTAGACATAGTCATGCATTGCACTAGACTTAATGTAACTATTCTTCCCAAGAGAAAATTTACAACCCCTAGGCCTAATGCATTCTCTCCTAAATACAAGCATTAACAGACAGAGTCCTCACAACATTTCTGTAGAGATTTTCTCACTCTCTAGGTATCTATATCTATGTGTATATGTATCTGTGAGTGTTTCTATCTCTGCAGCAATCGGTATTTATAGCTTTCCTAGATAGCCAACCCATCCTCCGATTCCTCGGATCTGGTGCCAAGTGTCCGAATGTGGTCCTCCATGCGAGCATGCTTCTCCAGGTAGGCCTGAGCTCTCCACCTTATTCCATGATGTTCTTCTGGAAGATTCCATCACAAGCATGCTCCATCTTGGGCCAACCTGTCACCAGGCTGGCATCTTATCCATGTGCAACCAGGTCATGCTTTTCACGTGTTTTTCTTTAAACGTCCAAAATGACTAAGTCCCGATCCTTTCGCACGTCACGCATGCTACATGCTTCCTTATACCCTTCTCTTACACGCTTTTTCCTTGCATGCCATTCCATAACTGGGACCTTGTACGCCTACACACCTTCATACTTGGCCAATATTCCAGGGGTCCAACATCACCCCACACTACGCCTGTTCTCCGTCTACGTAAATAATCTACTTAGCCAAGAATGTAGGCTTCCTTAAAGAACCAAGGTGTATTCTTACATTTTGTAAAAGAATAAAGGATAGGAAAGATTGGGGAAGAATGAGGGGGGGCTCGATTCAACAAGCTAGGAAAATACCTCTGTAAGTCTACCTCCAACTTGTTCCAAATGTCGACCTCACTCTGTGCCTTCGAAAAGGTCACCAAGCAGGATTCTCACCTCATCAAAACTCAGGCCAATTCCCTAGGCACCCAAAGTGTCCACGATCTTCTCCATCTCCTTTCCTAGGTCTTTGAGCATGTCCATCCTCCTAGTAATCTGAGGATATAGTTCTTTCAGCCAGGGCCTTGATTGAGCTCCTTAAAGCTTCAATCACCTCAGATTTTCTTTCCACTTTGGCAAGAACCTTGTCCCTCTCTAGCCCTATTTCCTTTGTTCTTCTCCTAGAATTCCTTTAGCTCTGCTTCAAGTGTGGCAACCAAGGAGCTTGCTACCTTATCCCTATCTATGCAGGTATCATATGTGGCCTCAACAGATTGGGCAATGACTTTAACTTCCACAAGCACCTGGCTGTACTCCACAATGAGTGCTACCACCTTCAATCTATCCTCCTCCTTTAAGCATGCGACCATTTCTTCTGTAGAATCCAGGCCAAAGGTCATCTCTCCATAGTGAGGACATGCATTAGATCTTCTATACATTCCAGAAGGGATGAGTACTTTTGTGTGGGTGGCGCTAAGTCTAGGTGCTTTAAAAGGATGGTGCCCTTGATAGACTCCATCTTCTTGTACACTTCCTACACCTTTATCTTCTCTTCTTTTAACTCGTGCCTTAGCTATGTGCTTGATCAACTCTTCCTACTTCAAGCTCTAGGTCTTCTCTGCCAGCTCCTCTTCCTTCTTCCCTAGTTTCTCCTCCAGTACTCTTATCCTATCATTGCATGCAAAGAGCCTAGCCTCTGTCTTGACCGCGACCTTATTGAGCACGTTACAAACTTGCTCATCTAAGAGTTCCTGGGAATTCACCAAGGGATTGGCTCCCTTAGACTCTGGTACTATGATGATCACTCCTTGGTAGACTTCAAAGTCTGGCTCATCAATGTGGGACTCAAACACCCAAGAGAGCATCTTCTTCATTCTGGGGTACGTGCCCTCCTTCTCAAATGACCCCATGGCTAAAATCCTTTCTGTGGGTACCGTGCTTTGGAACTACACGCATAGTACCTTCCTTGAGTCATTAATGTAGCCCATTACTTATCTTTGTTCTATATCGAGGATCTCTTTCTAGAGAGTGTGCCTTTGGGAAAACTCACTATTAGAGCGGGACCTCCTCCCATGCTTCCATGCTCCTTATCAGTGTTTTCCTCTCCTTCCTCTAGCACTATGTCAGTGCTGCACTCCAACTCTTGGTCTACTAGGGCCTCAAGCATTCTCTTTGCTTCTCTCTCTACCACCTCAGTGATCTGCTCCTTTGTGAAACTTATAGCTCCCTGCTTCTCCCTAGAAACCTCCTCATTCCCCTCCATATCTCCAGTGCCTTCCTCATCCTGTGTGCCCTTGCACCGTGTGAATATGAACTCCTACTTCTCTTCCCCACTCTCTTCTCCTAAGTCATACACATTGAACACATGTGGCTCCTAGTCCTTCTCAGGCTCTTCTTCCTTGCTATCATCTTCTTCACTCTCACCTTCTCTTTTACCCATGTACTTCTCCAAGTTGTTAGTCTCCTCCAAGTCAGCTTCCTCTTCCACCCTCTACTTTTTCTTGAGAGGTGTCTCCTTGATGGGGGATTCAGCCTCTTCTTCTTCCTCAGGTGACTCTTCCTTGGTGAGTGGTTTCCTAGGTGCCTCCACTTCTAGTGTCTTCTCCTTCACCGAGGACTTTTTCCTCCGCATGTAAGTGCTTCATGTGGTGCTTGTTGTTGGCATGCTTACTGTCTGAGAAGTATGCACACTTGGTGTTTTATCTTCTCTTCCCCTCTTCTTGGGTGCGGGATTCTTCCTCTCCATGGGATCCTCAAGTATGGAGACTTCATTCTCTAGGTACATGCCCTTTTCAAACTTTGGCCTTATATAGAGGTACACGCACACCATGGATCCTCCTGTAATGGGTAGTGTTATCGGCCTTGTCATCTAGACCTCGTGTGACACGTACCTTTCCACATACGTGTGTTTGCTGCCAGGGTAGTTTAATCTCTTCCGCATCTCTCTATGCTCCCAGTCTAGACTACCTAGTTCCAGCTTCAACTTCTTTGATTCCTTAAATCTGTTTACTCCCGCTTGGAAGTATTGAGTAGTGAATGTGAAAGGAAGTTTGCACCAAGGGCTCCATGACTCATCTATCAATCTGAACCTACCTAGGTAGAAATGTTGATAAACAACGAATTCGGATTCCCCTTCAATGGCTTTTGGGAGTTGTTCAGGGATCCTCCACTCTGCCCCGAACATGTTCCTTAGGCGTGTATACCATTTCTCCAGTCGCACCTTGTGGGGTGTCATCATTGTGTCATAGGCATACTTCTCGAATCTCTTCGCGGGCAAAGGATCCTTGGTGGGGTACTCCCATACAAACTTGTTTGGTGCATTAGGCACTCCAATCTCTAAAAATACAATGGTCAGGAGGATGTTTCCGAAGAGGATTCTATCCCCCTCCTTCACACAACTAACAATTTCCTCCACAATGTAAGCAGACAAGTTGTATATAGTGCCTTCTACAATTTTTCTACAAACATGCAGCCAAGGCTTATTGACCTAGGTCCATCTCTCCTGGCCATTCAACTTTGTTACTAGGTGCATGACCATTTTCATCATGGGGTCCTTGATGTTTGAAATGTCATAATACCATGACCCCTTCTTGCAGAATATTCATTTATGGTCTCCTGAATTGCCTCCTTATCACTCAAGTCATCCTCCAAGCTATTTCCTTCACATATAAGGCCTGTGAAGTGAGAGATAAGTTAGGGAGTGACGCGCATCTTGCACCCTACAAAGTGGAAGTAATCCTTGTGTACCTGTGACATTAACCATTGATACAGGTGCTCTGGTTTTCCAAAATAAGGCAACTCATAGAGTTGCAACAACCCTGCCTTCTCCATTTTGACCTTCATGTCATCATCGTAGATTGAAAGCCCTCTGGTGTTCATTTACTTATGGGGCATACTAATTCTAGTGCCATCTCCTTCTCTATCATGTTTTTTCAATGGTTATAATCACTTATAGGCACATTTCTTAGGTGGGATTCCCACTCCTTACCCATCATCACCCCATCTGGGTATTGCATCTCCGCATACCATTCTTCATTTGTGTTCATGTCAGGTTCTTGTTGTTTGGCCTTGCCCTTGCCCTTTCCTTTCTTGGGTGCCATTGTCAAGGTCTTCTTATCACTCCACTCCCTCCTTGTTACTCTGTCCTACTTCTTCTAACCTCTGGTCTCAAATCCATGATATAAATCTCTTGAACCCATGCCCTAGTTTGTCGAACCCTAACTGGGATCAAAATTCCACAAGACAATGCCTCCTCACAACTCTTTTCATGCCCATGTAACCCCTTCCTTTTGGTTTGTAAACTCAAACTGGTTGCTCATGCTTCAATCTCACAGATATTTCTTCACACGATCGAATCTAGAAACCCTAGTTTATAAAACTCACTCCTTTCTCTATTTCGTAAAGTGAAAATGAAAGTGCCTCGACCCTTTACTTATATTTTTTCTCTTTTTGAACATTAAATGATACTTCACCTACCACCATACTTTTTCATTTAATGCATATTTTTCAAATGAATCCCATCTTCAACGCTTTCACTCACGCGCCCAACCTGCACAAAAATCTCCTCCAACCTTCTAGCATGCAACCAATCCAACATGACAGGAGACTCTTACACATGCATAACCCACGCCGAAGGCACTTCTATCTTGATTCTTTCTCTCACCTACCTCGTGTTTCTTAAATGTGCATTCTCCTCCTCAGTACATGGGATCTACAAGTAGCTCTATCCTGGCACCAACCATTCTTCTTCCATCTTTTCTCCTCATACACCTCTTTCAACCGGGCCATTCAACAGGGCTTTTCAACACAACTTTCTTGGCACTCTAATCATGTGCTCCTTCACATTTCTCCACCCCACACTTAAAATGATGCGTGGTCCTCTATGCACTCATAAATTTTCCAAAATAACAATAAGGTTACTGGTGCCCAAGGCACAAAACAAAACAACAACGCAAAAGGGAAACACAAGAAAGGAAAATGCATAAAGGAAACTTCTAAACTAACTGGAAAAACTACCTTATTTACAAACACCAAGAAGACTTATTTATAGTAGGGCTTCAGCCTACTCCCATTGAAGTGTCTAGGAAACATTGTTCCATCCAGTTCTTATAACTAGCACGCACCCGAACCAAGGATGTATGAGATTGTGTAAGGAGCCAACCAATGGACTTTCAACTTCCCAAGATGGCGTACAAACATAGAGTCATATAGTAAAACCATTTTCCCAACCTCAAACTTCTTGTTTATAATGTGGCAATCATGCCAAGCCTTATGCTTTGATTTTTTTGTTCTTTGGCTCCACCTGGCAAGTGAGCATCTCTCATCCAACTTCATTAACTCATCAATTATTTCTTCCAACACTTGTTCATCAGCTAACCCTCCCGCTATTTGCAAAGAAGGTAACATTAATTCAATTAGAAGGAAAGCTTCCATAACCACAAACTAAAAATGTGTGTGGCTTCAATCATCCTTTTATACATTGTCCTATAAGCCTACAATACTGTTGATACTTTGTCATCCCAATCTTGTCTTCTAACATCCCAAATTTTGGTCAGGGTATGACTCAATATTTTAATGCTTTGCATCCTTCCAATGAATGCTTCCGTGGTTCCATTTGTTTGTGGGTGATAGGCGTAGTCTTGTGATGAGCTACCATGAACTCTGATAACAAGATCCTCACGGTCTCATTCAAGAAATGCATACCCCTATCACTGGTCAAACTCAATGGGCATCCATACCTCGTGATAATGTTCTCCCACAAGAACCTTGCCGTTGTTGCTCTGTGTAATCTTTAGTTGAAGCTTCCTTTGCCTACCTTATCAGGTAATCCATGCAAGTGATGACATAATGTGACCTAGTCCTATTTTCCATTGGTGTAATAGGTCCTACAAAGTCTATTGCCCATTTTTCAAAAGGCTCCATGCTAGGGATAGGGTGCAAAGGCATTTCATCTCTCTTTCCTAGTTTTCCAAGGTGCTGACAATGGTCACATGCTTTACAATAGTCTCTATAATCCTTATACGAGTTTCCCACCATAAACCTACCATTAATATCTTATGTGTGGTGGCATCACCTGCATAATGCCCACCAGCATTTCCTCCGTGTTCTTCCTCCATGATGGCCAGGTGCTCATGCTCTAATACACACCTATGCAAAACTTCATCACATCCCAACTTGTATAAGTCTCCACTGATTAACATGTAGGGCATGATGTGTATCGCCAACTAATTTTTCTCTAAACTCTTCATTCCTTCCGATGCCACAACTTCCTTCAAAAAATTACAATCTCTTGTAAGTCGGGGGCACGTGCCGCAACCTAAATAGTTGCACGTCTGGCATTATTTCCTCAATACTCTACATGTCCTCCCCTGAATCAATTCTTGACAGATGATTAGGCCCACAATTTCTTTTTCCAAGCTTTACTACAACGGTGAATTCAAATTCTTGAAACAACAACACCCACTAACATATACACCCTTATAGGATGGGCTTGTTCACCAAATATTTTAATGCCATGTGGTCGGTGTAAAACACAAAGGGTGTTGCTAGCAGATACTATCTAAACTTGAAAAGCATGTAGATCATTGATAATGCCTCGTACTCAGTTGTGGTATAATTCTACTCTACTAGTGTCAGCTTCCTGCTTGCAAAACATAGAGGATGATCAACAATCCCTTCACTGGCTATGTGGCAAGCATCTACATAGACATGAAAGGGCTTGTCCCAAGAGGGAAAAAGTAAAATAGGTGCAGTGATAAGCCTATATTTTAATGTATCAAATGCCCTCTCGCTACGCCTCTCCCCAATGGAAGGAACTTTTATGTCTAAGAAGCTCCTCTAAAGGTGTGGCGATCTTGACATATCCCTTAATAAATTTCCTGTAATAGCCCATATTCCCAAGGAATCCACACACTGCGCTATGGCTAGTAGGCTCCCTTAACCCCATAATAATTGAAAATTTAGCGGGATCTACCAGCAAGCCCTCTTTACATATGATATGCTCCAATAAAGTCTCAAAGGGTGTAGTAAACACACATTTCTTAATGTTGAGGGATATCCTCAACTTCCTACACCTTTCAAACATTAGCCTTAAATCATCACAATGGTCTTTAACCAGACCATACACTATCTAATCATCCAAATAGACTTGAAGAAACTTATGGATGAAGTCCCAGGAATGCTTGCACCACTATGCGCGAAAAGATAGTAGTCACATTCTTCAACCTAAAGGGCATAACCCTATATGTAAAATTTCCCCACTCATTGGCAAAATTTTTCTTCTCCTGGTCCTCCTTTGCAATCGGAACTTGGTGGTACCCTGAAAACTCATTAATGAAGGAATAGATTTTGCACCCAAAGAACTCCCTCCAAAATTTATTCAAGTGAAGGGGGTTGGAAAGGGATTAATGACATCCCAAATTTTGGTCGGTATGACTCAATATTTTGTTGAATGCTTCCACTGGTTCCATTTGCTTGTGGGTGATAGGGCATAGTCTTGTGATGAGCTACCATGAACTCTGACAACAAGATCCTCACGGTCTCATTCAAGAAATGCATACCCCTATCACTGGTCAAACTCAACGGGCATCCATACCTTGTGATAATGTTCTCCCACAAGAACCTTGCCACTATTGCTACTATGTAATCTTTAGTTGAAGCTGCCTCTGCCCACCTTGTTAGGTAATCCGTGCAAGTGATGACATAATGTGACCCAGTCCTATTTGCCATTGGTGTAATAGGTCCTACAAAGTCTATTGCCCATTTTTCAAAAGGCTCCGCTAGGGATAGGGTGCAAAGGCATTTCATCTCTCTTCCTAGTTTTCCAAGGTGCTGACAATGGTCACATGCTTTACAATAGTCTCTACAATCCTTGTACAAAGTTTCCCACCATAAACCTACCATTAATATCTTACGTGTGGTGGCATCACCTATATAATGCCCACCCGCACTTCCTCCATGTGCTTCCTCCATGATGGCCAAGTGCTCATGCTCTAATACACACCTATGCAAAAATTCATCACATCCCAACTTGTATAAGTCTCCACTGATTAACATGTAGGGCATGACGTGTATGGCCAACTAATTTTTCTCTAAAGTCTTCATTCCTTCCGATGCCACACCTTCCTTCAAAAATATTACAATCTCTTGCAAGTCAAGGGGCACGTGCAGCAACCTAAATAGTTGCACTTCTAGCATTATTTCCTCAATACTCTACACGTCCTCCCCTGAATCAATTCTTGACAAATGATTAGGCCCACAATTTCTTTTTCCAAGCTTTACTACAACGGTGAATTCAAATTCTTGAAACAACAACACCCATCGACATATACACCCTTATAGGATGGGCTTGTTCACCAAATATTTTAATGCCATGTGGTCGGTGTAAAACATAAAGGGTGTTGCTAGCAGATACTATCTAAAATTGAAAAACATGTAAATCATTGATAATGACTCGTACTCGGTTGTGGTATAATTCTACTCTACTAGTGTTAGTGTCCTACTTTACAAAACATAGAGGATGATCAAAAATCCCTTCACCTCGGCCAATGGCAAGAATCTACATCGACATGAAAGGGTTTGTCCCAAGAGGGAAAAAATAAAATAGGCACGGTGATAAGCCTATATTTTAATGTATCAAATGCCCTCTCTACGCCTCCCCCAATGGAAGGAACTTTTATGTCTAAGAAGCTCCTCTAAAGGTGTGGCGATCTTGACATATCCCTTAATAAATTTCCAGTAATAGCTTGTATGCCCAAGGAATCCACGCACTTGCACTATGACTAGTAGGCTCCCTTAACCCCATAATAACTGAAAATTTAGTGGGATCTACCAAAGAAGCCCTCCTTACATATGATATGCTCCAATAAAGTCTCAAAGGGTGTAGTAAACACACATTTCTTAATGTTGAGGGATATCCTCAACTTCCTACACCTTTCAAACATTAGCCTTAAATCATCACAATGGTCTTTAACCGGACCATACACTATCTAATCATCCAAATAGACTTGAAGAAACTTATGGATGAAGTCCTGGAATGCTTTCACCACTATGCACGAAAAGATAGTAGTCACATTCTTCAACCTAAAGGGCATAACCCTATATGCAAAATTTCCCCACTCATTGGAAAAATTTGTCTTCTCCTGGTCCTCCTTTGCAATCGAACTTGGTGGTACCCTAAAAACTCATTAATGAAGGAATAGATTTTGTGCCCAAAGAACTCCCTCCAAGATTTATTTAGTGAAGGGGGTTGGAAAGGGATTAATGACACAAATTGTGTTCAATTCCCTATAATCCACACAGATCCTAATCCACCCATCCTTCTTGATGTTGATTACCATTGGAATTATCCACTCTGATTCCTCCACTACCTTAATGATCCCAGAAGCTATCATTTTTTCTATCTCCTCCTTAACCTTTACACAAAAATTGGGATTCATCCGATAGGGTCTTTTCCTAACCGAGCGCACACCATCCTTCAGCTTTATCTTCATCTCCCCCAAGGAATGGTGAATGCCTTTGAGCTCATGGTACCCATGTGGGAATAAATCCTCAAATTCATGCAACAAATCAATGATCTTAGATACTTCCTTCTCTCGACTAGTAATCTCCAATAATAGCTTCCTTAGGTTCTTCTCCTGAACCGATGTTAACTTTCTTCATCTTTAAGGGCTCATGGTAGGCACATGCACGGGTATCTGCACTGTCCTACTACCTCACACATCCCTACAAAATGGCTAACATCTAAGCTTTCCGATTCCTCTCCATCAATCACATACACCAACTTTCCTTTTTCTTTTTCCAAACACACGCGCTCAAGCTGTAACTCTTCTATTTCCTCTACTTCTTCTTCAAAGTGCACCCCCAATCTTGGTTCACCTAGTAATTCCAAAACCTATCTTCCATCTTGGCACTATCCCCCATGGTAAGGCACTTGATACCCTACAAGGCCTTATCAACCGATGGTTTGGTACTCCGATACTCAAAGGTTTGAATAAGGTTAGCCACAAGCTCTTTCCAATTCCTTGTCTGGCGGCGTGTCTTCAAGTTAATATACCATGCACATGCACAACCCTGCAATGTAGAATACAACTTGTGCACCTAAAGGGATGGTAGCAAAGTTTTCGTGCCTTCTCTCTAGACCTATTCACACTCCTAGATATGGAAAGTGGCAGGCTCCTTCCCATGGTACTCCTTGATGATGGTGGGTACATTGCTCCTAGAAAATTTGATAGAGAGAGCAATTCTTACCTCGTGCTACTCTAAAAGGATATCCTGATGTGTAGCCCACCACTAAGCTGTTGTCAAGCAGCCAAGTAAGACATAACTTATCATTCCCTCTGTTCCTTATCATCTTTCCACTGAGCTTCCACCTCCTGTAGAAAGATCTCAAGGAAGGCTCCTCCTAAATACTTGGGTAGTTCTTTTCCTCCAAGGTGCCTAACCATGCATGCCTTTGTTACCTTGGTCACCGATCCTCTCAACTATCATCCCATTAATTCATAAGTCCCATGCACCCAATTATCACATGCTAGATTGGTGGTATCACTCACTTGACTAAGAATCTTCAAACTAGATAACCCTGTTAGTAGGGTGTATCATCTCAGGGTCTTTGATTGAGTGCACATATATCTTGTCCAAACTTCTTCCCTTAACGGTTCAATATAGGGTGTGAACTTCCCAAAAACTATTGGTATAATGACCTATTCCTCCTTATTATTGAAGATGATGTACCCTTTGTTGAACTCAAGGTCTGAATTGTTCTTGTGACACCAAGGGTTCCCAAGTAGTGTTAGGAAATTGTCTACCTCGGCAAGTGCCAAGACTTTGAAGTACCTAATAAACTTGGCTCCCTAGATAGTAATAACTTCATCCTTTATGACACCGATGGGAATTGCCTTAGTCTTGTTTTCCATACATCCAAAGTTAGAATGTTAACCTCCGTGCATGTGTTAATGAGTATGTTGCTGAGGAGCCATCCATCTACAAATGCATTCAACTTAATCTCCTTTTCATGGTCGAGGCTATGAGGGGGAAGGTTTACGTGTAATACCTATCTCTTGCATTCTCCTTCGGTGCGTGGTACCTTCTCTCTCAACCACGATCCTAGCAAGGGAATGATATTCTCCTTCCTTAACATTTTACACACCTTCTTGACCTCATCTAGGTCATCCTTTTGCACCTCAACCCTCCTTCCTTGTTCCTCCTTTGATTTCTCCTTGAGACACTGGATCTCCCCTTGTAAGCTTCGAATAACATCCATGGTGTCCTAATATATCTCCTTTTGATGTGCGGGGTCTAGATACTTTCCATGAATGACTTCCTCCCTTGAAACTAGGTTCTTTTGTCTTGGTACCTCTCTTACACACATAGCTTCTCTTCGCCCTTGTTGTTACCAAGATAGGATCCAAACCTGCATCTTGTGTTACTCAAAGAATCCATTGTATGTCCACCTTCTTGATACTCGACTATTATAGTGCCCTTTTCTTTTCGGTGTTTGCTGATTCATATGCTCAAAAATTCTGAGCACTCCTCATACTTATGCTTCTTTCTACACCACAAGCACTACAACAGTCTGGGAATTCCCATTTGTAATGTTATGTAGATCCACAATGAAATAGGTTCCAAATGTGAACTCGCTCCTTCCTCTTCCACAAGAACCATGACCATGAAATCCTCCTTGATAACATCTTCCACGCGTGCCTCCATCTGCACACTCCTCATAACGGCGATCATTGCCTTTGGAGTTACTTGCGATGATAGTTTGGCGCACCCCATGATCGATGGCCTCATGGATTTGATCAATGAGCCTACAATCCTTAGTATCATGGGTTGTAGAAGTGCAAATCTTACAATAACAAGATACATTCTTCCTGATTACACACTGCAGCAAGGGACATCTACTTGCATCATGGTCCCCATGAAAAATCTCACACTCTATGGCCATAGTGCTTACTGTCCTCCTGGGAAATTATCCTTAACGTGCCCCTCTATCTCATAATATGTGCACCATAAACCACTGTGAGTTTCATGGGCTAAGTTCACAGATAATTTTTCCAACTCCTTGGCCATTGTAGCAATCAAAGCCTCCAAGAATAGGCTAACACCACCAATATTAACACTACTAACACCTCGGCACGTAGGGAAACCTCCAATGCCTCACGCGGTCTATAAAAGTTTTGTGAGACAAGGCCCTTGTAAAAGGGGTATTCAATCCTCTAACAAACCACTGCAAATGCTGTGAAGGGTGAATATCATATGATAATTTAGACAATAGAGTCTTAAAGCATGCATCATACTCCCACACACTCTCTTCCATTCCTTGCTGAATCTCCTTCAAAGTGTTGATGCTCTTCTACTCAAACTTAGGAATGTGGAACTCTACCAAGAATGCATTCTTTAAGGAAGTATAATCCACTACTGTCTGATGAGGGTCATACTTCCTATACCAGATATGCGCACGCCCTTTCAACGTGGTTGTAAAATGACTAACCTTTCGCTTACGGGGTTGTGAAACCCTTCATGGACCATAGTAGTTCACACTTGTGAACATGTTCTCAGTGACATTCTCAAATACCTCTATAATTAGGAAAATGTAGAGACATTTCAAAGAAAACATGTGGGGGTGGTTGGGGTCCAAATCCTCCTCTACCAGATCCTTGGTTTCTACTTGTGTTTCTTCCACTGCTTGATCCACCAGGTCCAGTGGGTCCTAAAAACTAGATCCACCAAGCCCACTATGTCCTTAACCACCAAATCCACTAGACCCACCAGCTTATACTCCGCCTGAACCACCAAATCCACCAAGCCCACTAGGTCCTGAAGTGGTCGTGCCAAGGGTTCCCATAGTTCCACTGAGCTATACAAAGCTACACATCTATAAAAATTCCCCACTACCAATAGTATACCCTGCGTCACTTCCAGACGCGAGACCAAATGCTTGTGTGCCTATACCTTGCCTGAAAAGTCCTAACACTGGGCAGGTGTATGTAGCCATAGAAGTACCAAACAAGAAATTATACCTCCTAGGTGTAGGATGAACACCTCCAATATAATCAACAGGGATTAGAAATATTATCCCCATGATCTGTAACAAAACCAAGCGCTAGGGTCCGGTCACTTGGTGGGCTCGGATGTGTAACATTCCCATTTTAAGACTTTTATAAACAAGGGAGTTTTTTTTTCTAAATAATGTTCCCTGATCTAAATTCATAATTTAGATAACACATTCTTGATCAACCATAAATATAATAGATAACCATATGCAGCTATAATGACTCGGTGTACTACCAATCTATTCATTTCATGACTCAGTAAACTACCGATCTATTCATGTTAAACATCAAGTATTGAATACTTTTCTATATACTACGTATACTTGGTTGTTCTTACCCTATTCAGGGTATTGAGTGATCTATCTAAGGATCCTATCTGAATATTTGTTACCAATATTCATCGACATCACGAGCCTTAGACTAGGTGATATAGGACAACGCAACTAGTAACTTGCGATACTTTGGCCAAAGATTTCTAACATACTATTTGTATTACTATTCCTTGATGACATACTCATCAATCTGAATACATCCTTCACCCCACTCTATTGTTATCTAGAATGTCCTTTACTAACTTCCTTCAGTCCACTTGCCCAAGGTTTAACCCTAGTTCGAGTTAAAAACATATGTTATGATAAGGGGAGGCTCCCAAAACTTAGGGTAAGTTGGCATACTTGGGTCGACCTAAGTCAACCTCGTGTGCCAAGGTACCCCAAGTTTTAGAGGGATACTCCATATCTTAACCATGCTACAATCCAGATCTAGAGATAAACTAAGATCAAGTCCAATGTGTGTAGATCTAGATGATCAATGTAGAAGGGTATTGCCACATGTCGACTGCATCGCTGTATCCTCGAGAAGATCCTAATCTTCTCGAAGGTACAACCCTACAGTTGTGTGTGCCAACATCCTACAGAATAACCTCATCGAGATGTACATACCCAAGGAATTTATTAATTGTTTAATTAATTTGGATTATTTAAACAAATTTCAGCCACCTACCTAATCCCTAATCCAACATTCCATAAGTTCTTTTCTAAATTGATTCATTTATCCCTTTAAGAACTTTTTTATATTCATTTCTACTTTTACTTTTTGAATACATAGTTAAACTATCAGTTAAGCATAACTGCACAGTGTTATAATATTTCATATGTAAAAAGTACATTAACTTTTTAGAAAGTTCAGCGCCAAAAGATATCCAAAATAAATTAGACTTCATAACAAATGAAGTCTGATAAATTGAAGTCATGTTATCAAATCTATATGATTTATGAACAGTTATGAAAGATGAAGAGTCTTTCATTATATGTATAGCGTTAGGGTTTATTCTACCCCTTGATCACTTTTTTTTTATAATGTATGTTCATCCTACTTTGCATTACTATGATTTATAGTTTATATAACAAAATCACATTCTACAACTTTTCAAGTTGTATCATAAGTAGGGAGATTGAACTTAATCCCTTGATCCAATCTTATTAAAATTTAACCATTTAACATATAAATAATATGAAGATTGACAACAAGATGGAACCCATCTTTTTCATACAAATGCAAAGTAATTTACACAACCAATACTGGTAATCTCCCACATTTCAATTTATCTTTATAACCATTACATTTACAAAACTTATGCATTCGTAAACTCGTATAACAACCGTATTAATTATAAAAGAATATTTTTTTTTTTCCAATACAATCTCAAGAACAAATCAAAGTTCATCACAAGAAATAGACTTAAATCAGCCAATGTATCATGTATGTTTTTCCTTCTTTATCACTTACGAAGTCCATCTCACAAAAAATTGTTAACACGGGTCGGTTCATTGAATTGAGCATGATAAACACTAAGACTTAAAAAGAAGTGCATTCCAATAATTGTTCCATTAAAACAACTCACCTTTAAACATCAAATAATCAATATATCAAAAGAAACGAAAAAGAAGTACATTATAAACAATTAATTTTACTTCCATGAAAAGAAAAAGAATATTATCTACGATTTCAACCCTAAAAATAGAGTCTAATTGATCCCATCAATTATCCTTAAGAAAACAACATATTATAACATCTCATTGTTCCCAATTTTCCATAAAAGAAATCAACATTTATCTTTGCTTCAAGCAAAAGAACAATTTAGAGCATGGTTCATATTAAGATGACTCATCTATCTCCTAAACACAAGAAGAAGAAGAACCATTAAAATTCATGCCTAAACTCAACACATCCAAGAATAAAACAGTTCAAAGCGTAATTCAATTATTTCTCCCAAAAGACTATTTCCTTAAATATTTTAACAATTAAGATATTCATCTAGCAAAATTTCATTTAATTTAAGAAGAATAGAGGATCAATTGGTTTTACATGTAAGTTTTTAATCTACTTTTAATATAGAAGTTAAACTTTTGGAGATTTGAAACAACGTTCAAATATCAAGGCAAACTCATATAGGGTTACTCTCTACTCTTCATGATCCAAAGATAATTCTAAAAAAAATTAGAGTGCAAGAGATAACTCACTCATCTCAAACCAACAAGTAAAGTCCTATTAAACAATAGTCTGCCAACAAACTGACATTTACAGTTCAATAAAACCAAATAATATAACCTCTTCCAACATCATTTCTATAAATGATTGTGCAAAGGAAGACCAAACAACTCATACTGGTATCCCAAGGTCAGGTTTCATTTTTGCATTACAAAAAGAATAACTAGTTCTTGGTTCAACAAATTATAATACAAAAACTATTAGAACAAATTCAAGTAATCCCTCCATAACAGTATACAGTACTAAATTACTAAGTTCTTCTCATAAAAGAAACTCAGAGTCTATTCTAAGAGGTCTGAGATACAAGTTTCCTCGGACTGAGAGAAAAGGGCTACTCCCAATTAAATACCATCAACATCTCGGAAAGAAGAAACAGTTCTTAAACTGAATTAACAATTTTATTCATCAAACGAGAACATTTTTCCATTGATATCTTGGAGAGTTTTCCCCACAATAACCCAATTATTCTCCCAATTTTACCTTGAGAAAAACTCGACAAAAGAGTTGTAAATTTTTAAATGTTTATAACAAATAGAACACAACTCCAAAGTTCTAGAACAGAGTCGACACAAGTCCTAACAAAGTTTAGAACTATACAATACACAAATACGAATGTAAAGGAAATACAACTTCCATTAACAATATGAAATTCCTCTACATAAAACACAGGTACAGAGCCATAAATGATGTCATCAAAGCCCTGATTTTTTCCAAAATACAAACACGGGTTCAACACAACAAGTGACTCCTACATGAGTTCAAATCAAATGCGAAGTCCAAAAACTAACTCAACAGAACTAAGGTTTCCCACAAAGTTCAGAGTCCACATAAATAATAAAACGTGAGTGCCGTGTACATTACAACCTTGCATTAACAGTAAAAATGATCACTAGAGAAAAACATAGACTCTAATCCATTTATGGACTTCAACAATAGTCCAGGTCATTTACAAGTATAAAAATCATGATCCTTAAGAACAAAAGTTCTCTAACAACAGTTCAGGAAACACGAGTAATAAATTACATGTACAGGATCAAATACAAACTTCTAACAATAGTTTAGAGCTACCTAGGTCTCCAAACTCTAGTTCAGAACAACAAAAGCTCCTGCATAGTTTTATAAGAAAACACAAAGTCCAAATACTAGCTCAAGTAGGACTAGGAATTCCCACAGAGTACAGAGTCCACACAAGTAACAAATATGAGTGCTTTGTAGTTACCAATCTACAATAACTATTTCAAATTTCAAAAGAATGTAAAACATGGTTGTAGATCCCAATATTTTCTCTCAACGAAACTCAAGTTTCAAATCTAAAATGAGCTTGGATACAAGCTCCATTAATACACAAGTTCAACTCAAGCTCATGATCAACAAACACAAATTCCAACAAGTTTAGACAGAACCCAAAGATCTCCAAACTCTGAACCACATTTAAATAGCAACGAAGATTTATCTAAACAGATTACTTCGATTTCCCATTCTAAATGAAAAATCCAAGTTACAGAGATACGTTTATGCATGCATTATTATTTTTAAGAACTGTACATGGTAAGTTTCTAAACAGAACTCTATTTACCATGAAATTCAAAACCAATAACACAGATTTAATAAACCCCACAAGTCAATAACCAGACAAAATAAGGAATCTAAGAATCTCATAGAGTAGAATCATTTTAATGAAACATTTATAAGAGAGAAAAAGATCTTAAAGTTTAGAGCCTATCATGGCTAATAGCGCTTCTACCAAGTCGAAGAGAACCTCCAACCGAGCTCAAAACTTCTCTTTTTCTCCATGAAAAATCAAATAAAAATGTTCTTTTTCCACCATGCCTCCTATATATTCCATGAACTGAAACTAGGTTTAAAACCTCAAAAATAGCCATCAAGTGTAGTTTTATCTACTAGTTCAAAAACTAGTGAGCATGCGAGAGCAAAAAATCACAAAACATGCAAAGTGAAAAAACCACATACGAAACCATTTGCATGCCTTCCAAGGTAGTTTGAGCACAAAGACCAAAGACAATTAATTCCCTTAACTCCTATTTTCACGCATATCCCCCTTTTCCAGTACCTCTCATGCTTAGTTATTGCCAAATCAAATCTAACAAAGAATTCCATTTTAGTGGAGCTTCCACCTAAGCCTCTGCCAAATTCACTAACCCTTGCCAAAGCTGGCAGTACTTCCAAGCAATTAAACCTTATCAACAATTTTAATGCCTTGGAACCATTGCCTACCATGCATGTGAGCAGCTTATTCCCCATTCAAACCCATTAGTTTAGGGTAGATTATATTGTTTAGGTTAGACCTTAGGTAATTTGTAGTATATATATATACCTTAGGTTATAACCCAAACAACAATTACCACAATAGGTCTTAGCACATAGCCTAAGGTAGTTTTCACTTAGGTTAGATTAATTTTTCATTACTATAGTTTTAGGCATTAGGTTAGATCATAATATAACCTGGTAGTATTAGTTTCTAGGTAAAATTTTAATAACCTAGAAACCTTTCCAAATTCCTTAGCACCGAGCTTAGGCTAGGATATCAATCAACCAAATCAAAGAAGAATAGGAAGCTTTAGGTTAAAATAGGAATTTTGTTACATAACATAGTTTAGGTAGTAATTATTTTTACCTATCTTAGGATTCCGGATCTTTCCTATGCCATGAATAGCTATAGTTAGTTTGTGTCAACATTGTCCTGGTACAATCGAACTGAAAAGATCCAAGCATGACATACCATTGAATAGAACACGTTCATACAACAATCAAAGAACTAGTATCCGTCAAAGTTCAGTCATATGTCTATCAATTCCTAGAATGTTGATTTACCATTCATCCTATAGAGAAGATTTTAAAACATTCCTTGGATCACTAAAATTGATCCAAGGATGAGTCAGATTAGTAGAAAAGTTTACAATTCTTAAACTAGATTGTAACCCACCTACAAGAAATGAAAAATGGATTTAAGGAAGCCATTCCAATTCAATCAAAGGATCTTAAGAACAGAAGATGATTTATCCATATCAAGCATGATCTCCAAAATTCAAAAGAACACATCTTTATAAGGAAAATCACATGTCAACACTTGAAATGTAAAGGAGGAAAATAACAACTGTCAAGGGTGTTACATGCTCCCCTCCTTAAAGAATCATCGTCCCGATGATTACACTTTTTTAACAATATAAATTAGGACAATCACTTCATTCACTTCTTTTACCACAAGTCTAAATATATTAGAATCTTATAATTCAAGAAATCAGCATTAATAGTTGTTTATCCAAATCAATAAATATTTTCCCAAAACTGGCATATTTAATGTCATATAAAGATAAAATCATAAATTTTATTAGTCAACAAAATAAATTTCAATCAAATAGATAAGGAAAAGTAATTTTTAATATCTTCTAGATTTTCCCAAGTTGCACTCTCTTCGTTAAATTGGTCCCATTGGACCTTACATTGACTTATTTCTCGATTTCTTAAATGCAACTCAAGTAGTTTCCAAAGACTCGAATGGGTTTAACCACGATTATTCCTGGGTCTTGAACCTACAAGAATTCCAATTTAATACATGTGACAAATCTGAAACATATTTCTTAAGCAAGGAAATATGGAAAACATCATGCATTCATGACAAAGCAAGAGGTAATGCTAAACGATAAGCTACGGGGTTGATTGCTTAAGATATCTCAAAAGGTCCCACATAACGAGGTGATAACTTGGAAGCCTTGCCAAAAGTTATAGAACTCTTTTTTGGTTTAACCCAGAAAGACTTTCTCATCAATCTCAAATTTCTTATCAACCCTCTTCAAGTTAGTGTAACTCTTTTTCCTATCCGCTTGCTTCTTTCAAGCATTCACGAATCAATTTAACTTTTTTGCATTTCCGTAAGGATTTTAGGTCCAATTACCTCTCTATCCCTATGTTGTCCCAACTAACGGTGGTTCGCATTTTCTTCCATAAAGTGCCTAAAAAGGTGCCATCTTAAGAGAAGCATGATATGTATTGTTGAAAGAAAATTCAACTAATGGGAGATATTATTCCCACCTATACTTTGTTGATCCATACAATACTTTTGTAACATATCTTCTAAAACTTGATTTACTCTTTCGGTCTTTCCATCTGCTTTCGGGTGGTATGCGAGAATGAAATTTAGCTTAGTTCCTAGAGATGCATTAAACATTTTCCAAAATCTTGATGTCATTCTAGGATCTCTATAAAATATAATTAATTTAGTTACCCCATGTAATCTGAAAATTTCACGTACAAATCTTTTAGCCAAAACATGTGAATCATCCTTCAGATTTCTAGTAATAAAATGAGATACTTTTGTTATTTTATCAACAACTACCAAAATAACATCATGTTTATTCGTTGACATAGGTAACCCTTGTACAAAATCCATGCTTATTACTTGCCATTTATATTGTGGTATGCTATGAGGATACAATAAACCAGCTGGGTGCATATGTTCTCACCTTAACACGTTAGCACTCTAGATAATGTGTTACATAATCAATAACATATTTCTTCATTCCTTTCCGAAATATTGCTATTTTATATCAGCAAGTATCTTTGTAATGCCCGGGTGTCTAGAGAAAGGTGAATTATGAAATTCTCGCTAACAATTTCTTTCTCAAACTATTAAGCTAAGGTACATAATCTCTATTTTTAAATCATAAGATTTCTTCTTTATCAAAGTGAAAACCTTTATACCTCAAATCATTAGCATCCATAGCAAGTACTACTTTTACTTGTTGAAAGTAAGAATTAGATTCCATAACACTTTTTACTTCATCCTCAAACTAAGTTCTTAGTGTTATAAGAGCATAAATATGCTTCCTATGACTTAGAGCATCAACCACTCTATTTTATTTACCCTTAATATAACTTATGTTGAAATCATATTGAGACAAAAAATCTAACCGTATTCACTGTCTTGCATTCAGATTTGGCTAAGTGAAAATGTACTTCAGCCCAAGATGATCAATTTTAAACTCAAATGGTTTACCAAGCAGATAATGCCTCCAAACTTGAAGTGCATGAACAATGGAAAGCAAACTCTAAATCATGTGGAGCATAATTCAACTCATGTAACTTAAGTTTCCTACTTTCATATGTAATAACATGACCGCTTTGTAACAAAATACCTCCTAGACCTTCACCGGATGCATCAGTTACCACCATAAAATATCCATCAAGATTTGGTATTGCAAGAATAGGTGTAGAAGTTAACTGTTCCTTCAAGGTTTTAAATGCAATTTCACATTTTTCACTCTAGACAAACTTTTTATCCTTCTTTTGTAAGGAAGTTATTGGTGCAGCTACCTTGGAAAAGTCTTTTACAAATTTCTTATAGTAGCCAGCAAGTCCCATGAAGCTTCTAACTTCATGTATGTTCTTTGGTGCAGGCCATTCTGTTATAGCTGTAATTTTTGAAGGATCTACAACAATTCCATATTTACTTATTACATGACCCAAATAGTGAACTTCTGTGTCATAGAAAGAACATTTGGACAGTTTACCAAACAACTGTCTCTTTCTCAGAATCTCCAAAACTACTTTCAAATGCTCATGATGCTCTTTAATGCTTTTAGAATATATGAGAATGTCGTCCAAGAATACGAGCACAAATTTGTCCAAGTATTCTTGAAAGATATTATTCATTAAATTCATAAATGTTGCATGTGCATTAGTTAATCCAAAAGGTAAAATAGTAAACTTGTAATGTCTATACCTTGTTCTAAAAGTTGTTTTGTAAATATCCTCATCCTTAATTCATAATTGATGATACCTAGATAAAAATCTATCTTCATACGATGCTGCACGCATCTGATCAAATAAATCATCAATCCTAGGGAGTGGATATCTATTCTTGATTGTTGCTTTTTTAACATTTTGTAATCAATGCACAATATAAGTGTTCCATCTTTCTTTTTTAGAAAAATCACTGGTGCTCCCCAAGGTGAAACACTTGGTCTAATCAAACCATTAGACAAAAGTTCTTGCAATTGAGCCTTAAGCTCTACTAATTCTATAGTATTCATTCGATACGGTGCCTTAGATATAGGTTTAGTTCCAGGCTTGATCTCAATCGTGAAATAAAATTCCCTTTTGGGTGGAAGACCTGGAAATTCTTCTAGAAATACATCATTGAAATCTCGCAACAACAGATATCGATCCATGAAATCACTGTTTTCCTTTGCAGTTTCTGAATTTTTTATTACATATAAGTTACATCCTTTATTTTTGGCCTTTTAAAGTGGTATAGTTAACATTTTCCGAACAAAAATCTCATGTTTCACACCCTGAATCTTTGCTATTTTCTACAGATCATCTAACCAATTAATATTTTTTCAAAATAGTCCACTTTAGCCTTATGTTCGATAACCAATTAACACCTATGATTACATCATAAGACCCTAAAGGTGAAACATAAATATCAACCTCGGTGGAAAAGTTAGGTAATTCAAGGAGCTCCAAAAAGACACATACTAATCGTATGAACAACATTATTACCATAATGTATACCCAAGATTTATCCATTTTCCCAGATTTTATTTTAAGTTTCAAAGTAAGTTTACTAGAAATAAAACATTCAGATAGCACTTGTATAAAAAAATAGTTATAGCTATGCAAAAAAACTTACCGGAACTTCTATAGGTGTAGCTTGCTTTTCAGCTTGCTTGTCAGCTACTACAACATGTATCTTGTTCTGCTGATTACGATCATCCTTCTTCAAAGGACATTGATTTACGTAATGATCCTTACCATAATTATAACAACCTCCTATAGGTCCTTTCTAGAATAAAGGTTATTTCAAGTCTTATAGTTATTATTTTGACCTCCATAGGACATCTGTCGTTGTTATTATTCTTGGAAAAATTGTTCCATGAATTTCCAAAGTAGTCTTATTCGTTGTTTCTTTCTTATTATTATTAGTAGTAAAACTTGCTTTTATTACCAAAATTCCTCTATGGTCCCTTTTTAGGTGAAAAAGAAGCTGAAGAGGGGTTTAGAACTTTCTTCCTTACTTCCTCTTTATGAGCGTAAATAACCTTTAATTTTTGTTTCTACCTTATGGCTTTTTCAACAACACATTCCATAGTAGTTGGGTCATGTGAACATCAACTTCTCCCCCTATAATGGGATTCAATCCCATAATGAATTTCCGTATCCTGAACTTCTCATCATTTTGATAATGAGGTACATACTTGAGGAGTTTTGTAAAATTTTACCAATAATTAGTTACTGTTATCTTTCCTTGAGCTAAGTTCTGAAATTTAGTCATTTTCTTATCATAGTAGAGTTGTGGCAGCCATCACTGTCTAAAATAACTTTTAAATTGATCCCAAATGATGTTATTTTCATTAATATTTAACTCAACCTTACAACTATCCCACCAAGAAGATGCTTCATGGGAAAGCTGATATGCTCCCCATATAGCCTTGGTTTCCTCTAAGAAGTTCCTTATTGCAAAGTACTTCTCAATTTCACTTATCCAATTCTTATCTCCATCTCCTAATGTGGTGCCATCAAACTTAGGTGGACTTATCCTTTTTTGTCATTAATGAGTTCTATTGCTAGCCTAGCCTTTTTGTTCGAGGTTGTGCAAGTATATTAACATTGTTATTATCAACATCCACATTGGCGTTATCCCCTGAGGTGACCGATTAGTGTTGTCATCTTCTTCTTCCTCCTCATTGCCCATTACTTGCTACTCAAGCATAGTAAAATGATATCTTGTGTCAAATAGGGTAGTAAGGATCTCATCAAGTTTTTGGGTAGTTTCCACTCCTTCAGTGGAGGGTTATTTGCAACATTTCCTCTTGTTCTAACCATTTTTTTACAAGAAAATTTAAGTTTAATCGATTGTGGACACAATAGGTCTAAGAGTCAGTAACCTTTCAGCTTTAATACCAAGATGTAACATTCCCATTTTAACATTTTTAGAAACAAGGGATTTTTTTTTAAAATATTCCCTAATCTAAATTCATAATTTAGATCACACATTATTTATCAACCTTTCATATAATAGATAACCATATGCAGCTGCAATGACACAGTGTACTACCGATCTATTCATTTCATGAATCGGTAAACTACCGATCTATTCATGCTAGACATCAAGTATTGAATACTTTTCTATATACTACATATACTTGGTTGTTCTTACCCTGTTCAGGGTATTGAGTGATTTGTCTAAGGATCCTATGTGAATATTTTTACCAATATTCATCGACATCACAAGCCTTAGACTAGGTGATATAGGACAACGCAACCAAGTAGCTTGCGATACTTTGGCCAAAGATTTGTAACATACTGTTTGTATTACTATTACTTGATGACATACTCATCAATCTAGAATATGTCCTTCACCCCACTCTATTGTTATCTAGAATGTCCTTTACTGACTTTCCTTTAGTCCACTTGCCCAAGGTTTAACCCTAGTTCGAGTTAACAACATATATTATGATAAGGGGAGGCTCCCGAAAACTTATGGTAAGTTGGCATACTGGGTCGATCTAAGTCAACCCCATGTGCTAAGGTACCCCAAGTTTTAGAGGGCTACTCCATTTCTTAACCATGCTACAATAAAGATCTAGAGATAAAATAAGATCAAGTCTAATGTGTGTAGATCTAGATGATCAACGCAGAAAGGGTATTGTGACATGTTAATCGCATCACTTTGTATCCTCGAGAAGATCCTAATCCTATGGAAGGTACAGCCTCTGCTTGACATGTGCCAACATCCTATAGAATAACCTCACCTCATCGAGATGTACATACCCAAGGAATTTATTAATTGTTTAATTAATTTGGATTATTTAAATAGATTTCAGCCACCTGCCTAATCCCTAATCCAACATTCCATAAGTTCTTTTCTAAATTGATTCATTTAGCCCTTTAAGAACTTTGTTATATTCATTGCCACTTTTACTTTTTGAATACATAGTTAAACTGTCGGTTAAACATAATTGCACAGTGTTATAATATTTCATATGTAAAAAGTACATTAACTTTTTAGAAAGTTCAGTGCCAGAAGATATCCAAAATAAATTAGACTTCATAACAAATGAAGTATGATAAATTGAAGTCATGTTATCAAATCTATATGATTTATGAACAATTATGAAAGATGACGAGTCTTTCATTATATGTATAACATTAGGGTTTATTCTACCCCTTTGTCACTTTTTTTTATAATTTATGTTCATCCTACTTTGCATTATTATGATTTATAGTTTATATAATGAAAATCACATTCTACGACTTTTCAAGTTGTATCATAATTAGGGAGATTTAACTTAATCCCTTGATCCAATCTTATTAAAATTTAACCATTTAACATATAAATAATATGTAGATTTGACAACAAGATGGAACCCATCTTTTTCTACGACTTTTCAAGTTGTATCATAATTAGGGAGATTGAACTTAATCCCTTGATCCAATCTTATTAAAATTTAACCATTTAACATATAAATAATATGTAGATTTGACAACAAGATGGAACCCATCTTTCTCATACAAATGAAAAATAATTTACATAACCAATATTGGTAATCTCCCACATTTCAATTTATCTTTATAACCATTACATTTACAAAACTTATGCATTTAGGTAAATTGCATAACAACTGCATTAATGATAAAATAATACTACTTTTCTTTCTAATACAGTCTCAAGAACAAATAAGAGTTCATCACAAGAAATAGACTTAAATCAGCCAATGTATCATGTAAGTTTTTCCTTCTTTATCACTTACGAAGTCCATCTACAAAAATTGCTAACACGAGTCAGTTCAATGAACTAAGCATGATAAAAACCAAGCCTTAAAAATAAGTACATTCCAATAACTATTCCATTAAAACAACTCGCTTTAATGAGACAATTATTACATCAAATAATCAATATATCAAAAGCAATGAAAAATAAGTACACTATAAACAATTACTTTTTTACTTTAAAAAGGAACATAATATTTAAAAAAAACAAGTAGAACACAACTCCAAAGTTCTAGAATAGAGTCGACACAAGTCCTAACAAAGTTTAGATCTATACAATACACAAAATGAATGTAAATGAAAATACAACTTCCATTAATAGTCTGAAATTCCTCTACATAAAACATAGGTACAGAGCCATAAACGGCGTCATCAAAGCCCTGATTTTTTCCCAAAATACAAACACAGGTTCAACACAACAAGTGACTCCTACATGAGTTCAAATCAAACGTGAAGTCCAAAGACTAACTCAATGGAACTAAGGTTTCCCACAAAGTTCAGAGTCCACATAAATAATAAAACGCGAGTGCCGTGTACATTACAACCTTGTATTAATAGTAAAAAGATCACTAGAGAAAGACACATGCTCTAAGCCATTTACGGACTTCAACAACAGTCCAGGTCATTACAAGTATAAAAATCATGATCCTTAAGAACAAAAGTTCTCTAACAAAATTTCAAAAACACAAGTAATAAATTACATGTACATGATCAAATAAAAACTTCTAACAACAGTTCAGAGCTATCTAGGTCTCCAAACTCCGGTTCGAGAATAGAAAAAGATCTTGCACATTTTTATCGAAAACACGAAGTCCAAATACTAGCTCAAGTAGGACTAGGAATTCCCACGAGTACTGATTCCACACAAGTAACATATAGGAGTGCTTTGTAGTTACCAATCTATAATAACTATTTCAAATTTCAAAAGAATATAAAACAAGATTGCAGATCCCAATATTTTCTCTCAACGAAACTCAAGTTTCAAATCTAAAATGAGCTCGGATACAAGCTCCATTAATACACAAGTTCAACTCAAGCTCACGATCAACAAACACAAATTCTAGCAAGTTTAGACAGAACCCAAAGATCTCAAAACTCTAAACAACATTTAAATAGCAAAGAAGATTTATATAAAATGATTACTTCAATTTCCTGTTCTAAATGAAAAAGCCAAGTTACAGAGATACGTTTATGCATGCATTCTTATTTTTAAGAACTGTACATGGTAAGTTTCTAAATAGAACTCTATTTACCATGAAATTCAAAACCAATAACATAGATTTAATAAACCCCACAAGTCAATAACCAGACAAAATAAGGAATCCGAGAATCTCATAGAGTAGAATCATTTTAATGAGACATTTATAGGAAAGCAAGAGATCTTAAAGTTTAGAGCCTATCATGCCTGATAGCGCTTCTGCCAAGTCGAAGAGAACCTCTAGCCAAGCTCAAAACTTCTCCTTTTCTCCATGAAAAATCAAATAACCATGTTCTTTTTCCATCATGCCTCCTATATATTCCACAAACTGAAAATAGGTTTAAAACCTCAAAAATAGCCATCAAGTGTAGTTCTATCTCCTAGTTCGAAAAACCAATGAGCATGCAGAGTGAAAATCAAAAACATGTAAAGTGAAACAACCACATCCAAAACCATTTGCATTCCTTCCAAGATAGTTTGAGCATGAGTACCAAAAATAATTAATTCCCTTAACTCCTATTTTTCCTCCTATCGCCCTTTGCCACCACCTCTCATGCTTAGTTATCGCAAAATCAAATCTAAAAAAAAATTCCATTTTAGCGGAGCCTCCACCTAAGCCTCTTTCAAATTCACTAACCTCTTCCAAAGCTGGCAGTATCTCCAAGAAATTAAAACCTTATCAACAATTTTAATGCCTTGGAACCGTCACCTACCATGCATGTGACCACCTAATTCCCCATTCAAACCCATTAGTTTAGGGTAGATTATATTGTTTAGGTTAGACCTTAGGTAATTTGTAGTATATATATACCTTAGGTTATAACCCAAACAACAATTACCACAATAGGTCTTAGCACATAGCCTAAGGTAGTTTCCACTTAGGTTAGATTAATTTTTCATTACTATAGTTTTAGGCATTAGGTTAGATCATAATATAACCTTGTAGTATTAGTTTCTAGGTAAATTTTTAATAACCTAGAAACCTTTCCAAATTCCTTAGCACCGAGCTTAGGTTAGGATGCCAATCAACCAAATCAAAGCGGAATAGAAAGCTTTAGGTTAAAATAGGAATTCTGTTACGTAACATAGTTTAGGTAGTAATTATTTTTACCTATCTTAGGATTCCAGATCTTTCCTATGGCACTAATAAATTTACGATTAGTTTGTGACAACATTGTCTGGTACAATCGAAATAAAATGATCCAAGCATGACATACCATTAAATAGAACATGTTCATACAACAATCAAAGAACTAGTATCCGTGATTCGAGTCATAGGTCTATCAATTCTTGGAATGTCAATTTATCATTCATCCTTCAGAGAAGATTTTAAAACATTGCTTGGATCACTTAAATTGATCAAAGGATGAGTTAGATTAGTAGAAAATTTTACAATCCTTAAACCAAATTGTAATCCACCTACAAGAAAAGAAAAAAATGGATTTAAGGGATCCATTCCAATTCATCAAAAGGATCTTAAGAACAAAAGTTGATTTATCCATATCAAGCATGATCTCCAAAATTCAAAAGAACACATCTTTATAAGGAAAATCACATGTCAACACTTGAAATGTAAAGGAGGAAAATAACAACTGTCAAGGGTGTTACATGCTCCCCTCCTTAAAGAATCATCATCCCGATGATTACACTTTAAAAAAAAATAGAAATTAGGATAATCACTTCTTTTACCACAAGTCTAAATAAATTAGAATCTTATAATTCAAGAAATCAACATTAATAGTTATTTATCCAAATCAATAAATATTTGCCCAAAACTGGCATATTTAAATTCATATAAAGATAAAATCATAAATTTTATCAATCAAAAAATAAATTTCATTCAAATAGATAAGGAAAAGTAATTTTCATATCTTCTAGATTTTCCCAAGTTACACTGTCTTCATTAAATTGGACCCATTAGACCTTATATTGACTTATTGTTTAATTTATTAAATGTAACTGGTGAGTTTCCAGCACTCGAATGAGTTTACCCATGATTATTCCTAGGTCTTGGACCTACAAGGAATTCCAATTTAATACGTGTGATAAATCTGAAACATATTTCTTAAGTAAGGAAATATGGAAAACATCATGCATTCGTGACAAATCAGGAGGTAATGATAAACGATAAGCTAAAGGGTTGATTACTTAAGCTATCTCAAAAGGTCCCACATAACGAGGTGATAACTTGACAGCCTTGCCAAAAGTTATAGAACTCTTTTTCGGTTTAACCCAGAGAAAGACTTTCTCACCAAGTTCAAATTTCTTATCAACCCTCTTCAAGTCAACATAACTCTTTTGCCTATCTGCTACTTCTTTCAAGCATTCACGAATCAATTTAACTTGTTGTTCCATTTCCGTAAGGATTTTAGGTTCAATTACCTCTCTATCCTCTATGTTGTCCCAACTAACAGGGGTTCTACATTTTCTTCCATAAAGTGCCTCAAAAGGTGCCATCTTAAGAGAAGCATGATATGTATTGTTGTAAGAAAATTCAACTAATGGGAGATATTCTTCCCACCTATACTGCTGATCCATATAATACATTTGTAACATATCTTCTAAAACTTGATTTACTCTTTATCCATCCATTTCCAGGTGGTATGCAGAACTGAAATTTAGCTTAGTTCCTAGAGCTGCATTAAGTGTTTGTTAAAATCTTGACATCATTCTAGGATCTCTATCAGATATGATTAATTCAGGTACCCCATGTAATCTAAAAATTTCATGTACAAATATTTTAGCCAAAACAAGTGAATCATCCTTCAGATTTCTAGCAATAAAATGAGCTACTTTTGTTAGTTTATCAACAACTACCAAAATAACATCATGTTTATTCCTTGACATAGGTAACCCTTGTACAAAATCCATGCTTATTACTTTCCATTTATACTACGGTATGCTATGAGGATACAATAAACCAGCTAGGTGCATATGTTCCACCTTAACATGTTGGCACTCTAGACAATGTGTTACATAATCAATAACATCTTTCTTCATTCCTTTCTAGAAATATTGTTGTTTTATATCAGCAAGCATCTTTGTAATGCCCAGTGTCTAAAGAAAGGTGAATTATGAAATTCTGCTAACAATTTCTTTCTCAAACTATTAAGTAAAGGTACATTAACTTTGCTTTCAATTCATAACATTCCTTCTTTATCAAAGTAAAAACCTTTATACCTCAAATCATTATAATCAGTAGCAAGTGCTTCTTTTACTTGTTAAAAGTAAGAATCAGATTCCATAACACTTTTTATTTCATCCTTAAACTAAGTTCTTAGTGTTATAAGATCGAAATGTGCTTCTTACGACTTAGAGCATCAACCACTCTATTTTCTTTACCCTTAATATAACTTATGTCAAAATCCTATTGAGACAAAAACTCTAACCATATTTGTTGTCTTGCATTCAGATTTGGATGAGTGAAAATGTACTTCAACCCAAGATGATCAGTTTTCAACTCAAATGGTTTACCAAGAAGATAATGCCTCCAAAATTGAAGTGCATGAACAATGATAGCAATATCTAAATCATGTCGAGCATAATTCAACTCATGTAGCTTAAGTTTCCTACTTTCATATGTAATAACATGACGCTTTGTAACAAAATACCTCCTAGACCTTCACCGGATGCATCAGTTACCACCATAAAATCTCCATCAGGATCTGGTACTACAAGAATAGGTGCAGAAGTTAACTGTTCCTTCAAGGTTTTAAATGTAATTTCACATTTTTCACTCTAGACAAACTTTTTATCCTTCTTTTGTAAGGAAGTTATTAGTGCAGCTACCTTGGAAAAGTCTTTTACAAATTTCCTATAGTAGCCAACAAGTCCCATGAAGCTTCTAACTTCATGTACATTATTTGGTGTAGGCCATTCTGTTATAGCTTTAATTTTTGAAGGATCTACAACAATTCCATCTTTACTTATTACATGACCCAAATAGTGAACTTTTGTGTCATAGAAAGAACATTTAGATAGTTTACTAAACAACCATCTCTTTCTCAGAATCTCCAAAACTACTTTCAAATTCTCATGATGCTCTTTAATGCTTTTAGAATATATGAGAATGCCATCCATGAATACGAGCACATATTTTTCCAAGCATTCTTGAAATATATTATTCTTAAATTCATAAATGTTGTAGGTGCATTAGTTAATTGAAAAGCTAAAATCGTAAACTCGTAATGTCCATACCTTATTTTGAAAGTTGTTTTATGAATATCCTCATCCTTAATTTGTAATTGATGATACCCAAATCGAAGATCTATGTTAGAGTATACTTGATGCTCCATGCATCCGATCAAATAAATCATCAATCCTAGCAAGCAGATATTTATTCTTGATTATTGCTTTTTTAACATTCCGTAATCAATGCACAATATAAGTGTTCCATCTTTCTTTTCACAAAAATCACTGGTACTCCCCAAGGTGAAACACTTGGTCTAATAAAACCCTTAGAAAAAAGTTCTTGCAATTGAGCCTTAAGCTCTACTAATTCTATAGTAGTCATTCGATATGGTTTCTTAGATATAGGTTCGATTCCAGACTTGATATCAATCGTGAAATAAAATTCCCTTTGGGTGGAAGACTGCAATTCTTCTAGAAATACATCACTAAAATCTTGTAACAGTGGATATTGATCCATGACATCACTATTTTCCTTAGTAGTTTCTGAAATTTTTACTGCATATAAGGTACATCCTTTATTTTTGGCCCTTTTAAGTTACATAATGACGCTTCCTAACGAAATCTCACATTTCACTCCTGAATCTTTGCTATTTTTTGCAGATCATCTAAATAACTAATGCATTTTTCAAAATCATCCACTTTAGCCTTATGTTCTCGATAACCAATTAGCACCTATGATTACATCAAAAGACCTAAAGGTACAACATAAAGATCAAAGTTAGTGGAAAAGTTAGGTAATTCAAGGACTACTCCAAAAAGACACATATTAACTATTGTTCACCCAAGATTTATCCATTTTCCTATCTTTTATTTTACGTTTCGAAGTAATTTTACTAGAAATAAAACATTCAGTAGCACTCGTATCGAAAATAATAGTTATAGGTATGCCAGATAACTTACCAGGAACTTCTATAGGTGTAGCTTGCTTGTCAGCTACTGCAACATGTATCTTGTGCTACTGATTACAATCATCCTTCTTCAAAGGACATTGATTTGTGTAATGATCCTTACCACAATTATAACAACCTCCTACAGGTCCCTTTCTAGACTCAAGGTTATTTCCAGTCTTATAGTTATTATTCTGACCTCCATAGGACTTCTGTCCATTGTTATTATTCTTGGCAAAATTGTTCCGTGAATTTCCAATAGTCTTATTTGTTGTTTCTTTCTTATTATTATCAGCTGAAAACTTGCTTTTATTACCAAACTTCTTCCATGGTCCCTTTTTAGGTGCAAGAGAAGCTGAAGAGGGGTTTGGAACTTTCTTCCTTACTTCCTCTTTATGAGCAAGAAATAGCCTTTAATTTTTGTTCTTGCCTTATGGATTTTTCAACAACCCCTTCCATAGTGGTTGGGATGTGAACATCAAATTCTCCCCTATAATGGGATTCAATCCCATAATGAATTTCCATATCCTGAACTTCTCATCAGTTTGATACTGAGGTACATACTTGAGGAGTTTCGTAAACCATTCCCAATACTCGATTCTTCGTAAGATTTCCTTGAGCTAAGTTCGTAAATTCAGTCATTTTTAATCATATTAGAGTTGTGGCAGCCATCACTATCTAAAATAACTTTTAAATTGATCCCAAGTGATGTTAGTTTCATCAATATTTAACTCAACCTTACGATTGTCCCATCAAGAAGATGTTTCATGGGAAAGCTGATATGCTCCCCATATAGCCTTGGTTTCCTCTCGAGAAGTTCCTTATTTTAAAGTACTTCTCCATTTTCCTGAGCCAATTCTCAGCTCCATATCCTAATGTGGTGCCATCAAACTTGGGTGGACTTATCCTTTTTATGTCATTAGTGAGTTCGGTTACTAGCCTAGCCTTTTTGTTCTCAGGTTGAGCAGGTATATTAGTGTTGTTATTATCAACACCCACATTGGCATTGTCCCCTGGAGGTGGATGATTAGTGTTGTCATCTTCTTCTTCCTCCTCATTACCCATTACTTGCTACTCAAGCACAGTCAAATGATATCTTGTGTCTAACATGGTAACAAGGATATCATCAAGTTTCGGGTAGTTCTTGCTCCTTCTTCTTCAAAGTGGAGGGTTATTTGTAACATTTCCTCTTGTTCTCACAATTTTCTACATTACAATTTTTGTAAAGTTTAATCAAATTGTGGACACAATAGGTCCAAGAGCTGTAACCTTCAGCTCTGATACCAAGATGTAACATTCCCATTTTAAGACTTTTAGAAACAAGGATTTTTTTAAAAATAATGTTACCTGATCTAAATTCATAATTTAGATCACACATTATTTATCAACCATTCATAAAATAGATAACCATATGAAACCTCAATGACACGATGTACTTACTGATCTATTCATTTCATGACTCAGTAAAATACTAATCTATTCATGTTAAACATCAAGTATTGAATACTTTTCTGTATACTACATATACTTGGTTGTTCTTACCCTGTTCAGGGTATTAAGTGATCTGTATAAGGATCCTATATAAATATTTGTTACCAATATTCATCGGCATCACAAGCCTTAGACTAGGTGATATAGGACAACACAACCATCAACTTGCAATGCTTTGGCCAAAGATTTGTAGCATACTTGTTTGTATTACTATTCCTTGACAAAGATACTCATCAATCCGAGAATACATTCTTCACCCCATTCTATTGTTATCTAGAATGTCCTTTCATCGACTTTCGTCACCCACTTGCCCAAGGTTTAACCCTAGTTCGAGTTAACAACATATATTATGATAAGGGGAGGCTCCCAAAAACTTAGGGTAAGTTGGCATACTGGGTTGACCTAAGTCCAAACCGTGTGCCAAGGTACCCCAAGTTTTAGAGGGATACTCCATATCTTAACCATGCTACAATCCAGATCTAGAGATAAACTAAGATCAAGTCCAATGTGTGTAGATATAGATGATCAATGTAGAAGGGTATTGCCACATGTCAACTTCATCGCTATATCCTCGAGAAGATCCTAATCTTGTCAAAGGTACAACCCTACAGCTAGCATGTGCCAACGATCCTACAGAATATCCTCATCAAGATGTACATACCCAAGGAATATATTAATTGTTTAATTAATTTGGATTATTTAAATAGATTTCAGCCACCTGCCTAATCCCTAATCCAACATTCCATAAGTTATTTTCTAAATTGATTCATTTAGCCCTTTAAGAAATTTTTATATTCATTGTCACTTTTATTTTTTGAATACATAGTTAAACTGTCAGTTAAGCATAATTACACAAAGTGTTATAATATTTCATATGCAAAAATTACATTAAGTTTTTAGAAATTTCAGCGTCAGAAGATATCCAAAATAAATTAGACTTCATAACAAATAAAGTCGATAAATTGAAGTCATGTTATCAACTCTATATGATTTATGAACAATTATGAAAGATGACAAGTCTTTCACTATATGTATAAGCGTTAGGGTTTGTTCTACCCCTTGATCACTTCTTTTTTATAATGTATGTTCATCCTACTTTACATTACTATGATTTATGGTTTATATAGCGAAAATCACATTCTACAACTTTTCAAGTTGTATCATAAGTAGGGAGATTGAACTTAATCCCTTGGTCCAATCTTATTAAAATTTAACCATTTAACATATAAATAATATGAAGATTTGACAACAAGATGGAACCCATCTTTTCATACAAATGCAAAATAATTTTTCCAACCAATATTGGTAATATTGCACCTTTCAATTTATCTTTATAACCATTATATTTACAAAAGTTATGCATTCAGGTAAACTGCATAACAACTGTATTAATTATAAAAGAATACTACTTTTCTTTTCCAATACAGTCTCAAGAACAAATCAGAGTTCATCACAAGAAATAGACTTAAATCAGCCAATGTATCATGTAAGTTTTTCCTTCTTTATCACTTACGAAGTCCATCTGCAAAAATTGCTAACACGGGTCAATTCAATGAACTGAGCATGATAAGCACTAAGCCTTAAAAATAAGTGCATTCCAATAATTGTTCCATTAAAACAACTCTACTTTAATGAGACAATTATTACATCAAATAATCAATATATCAAAAGCAATGAAAAAGAAGTACACTATAAACAATTAATTTTACTTTCATGAAAAGGAACAGAATATTATCTACCATTTCAACCCTACAAATAGATTCTAATTGATCCCATCAATTATCCTTAGAAAAACAACATATTATAACATCTCATTGTTCCCAATCTACCATAAAAGAAATCAACATTTATCTTTGCTTCAAGCAAAAGAACAGTTTAGAGCATGGTTCATATTAAGATGACTCATCTATCTCCTAAACACAAGAAGAAGAAGAACCATTACAATTCATGCCTAAACACAACACATCCAAGAACAAAATAAATTCAAAACGTTATTCAACTATTTCTCCCAAAAGACTATTACCTTAAAAATTTTAACAATTAAGATATTCATCCGAGAAAAATTTCATTTAATTTAAGAAGAATAGAGGATCAATTGGTTTTACCGGTAAGTTTTAAATCTAATTTTAATATAGAAGTTAAACTTTTGGAGATTTGAAACAATGTTCAAATATCAAGGCAAACTCATACAAGGTTACTCTCTACTCTTCATCATCCAAAGATAATTCTGAAAAAGATAGAGTGCCAGAGACAACTCACTCATCTCAAACCAACAAGCAAGGCCCTACAAAACAACAGTTTGCTAACAAACTGACATTTACAGTTCAATAAAACCAAATAATATAACCTCTTCCAACATCATTTCTACAAATGATTGTACAAAGGAAGACCAAACAACTCATACTGGTATCCCAAGGTCAGGTTTCATTTTTGTATTACAAAAAGAATAACCAGTTCTTGGTTCAACAAATTATAATACAAAAACTATTAGAACAAATTCAAGTAATCCCTCCATAATAGTATACAGTACTAAATTACTAAGTTCTTCTCATAAAAGAAACTCAGAGTCTATTCTAAGAGGTCTGAGATACAAGTTTCCTCGGACTGAGAGAAAGGGCTACTCCCATTAAATACCATCAACATCTCGGAAAGAAGAAACAATTCTTAAACTGAATTAACAATTTTATTCATCAAACGAGAACATTTTTCCTTCAATATCTTGGAGAGTTTTCCCCACAATAACCCAATTATTCTCCCAATTTTACCTTGAGCAAAAAATCAACAAAAGAGTTGTAATTTTTTTAAAATGTTTATAACAAATAGAACACAACTCCAAAGTTCCAGAATAGAGTCGACACAAGTCCTAACAAAGTTTAGATCTATACAATACACAAAACGAATGTAAATGAAAATACAAATTCCATTAACAATATGAAATTCCTCTACATAAAACACAGGTACAAAGCCATAAACAATGTCATCAAGGCCTTGATTTTTTTCCAAAACACAAACACAGGTCCAACACACTAAGTGACTCCTACATGAGTTCAAATGAAACGTGAAGTCCAAAGACTAACTTAATGAAACTAAGGTTTCCCACAAAGTTCAGAGTCCACATAAAAAATAAAATGTGAGTGCCGTGTACGTTACAACCTTGCATTAACGGTAAAAATGATCACTAGAGAAATACATAGACTCTAATCCATTTACAGACTTCAGGAACAGTCCAATTCATTAGATGTATAAAAATCATGATCCTTAGTAATAAAAGTTCTCTAACAATAGTTCAGGAAACGTGAGTAATAAATTACATGTACATGATCAAATACAAACTTCTAACAATATTTCGAGCTACCTAGGTCTCCAAACTCTAGTTCAGAACAACAAAAAGCTCATGCATAGTTTTATAAGAAAACAAAAGTCCAAATACTAGCTCAAGTAGGAATAGGAATTCCCACATAGTACAAAGTACACAAAAGTAACAAATATGAGTGATTTGTAGTTACCAATCTACAATAACTATTTCAAATTTCAAAAGAATGTAAAACACGGTTGCAGATCCTAATATTTTCTCTCAACAAAACTCAAGTTTCAAATCTAAAACGAGTTCGAATACAAGATCCATTAATACACAAGTTTAGCTCAAGCTCACGATCAAAAACACAAATTTCAACAAGTTTAGACAAAACCCAAAGATCTCCAAACTCTGAACCAAATTTAAATAGCAACAAACATTTATCTAAATAGATTACTTCAATTTCCTATTCTAAATGAAAAATCCAAGTTACAGAGATACGTTTATGCATGCATTCTTATTTTTAAGAACTGTACATGGTAAGTTTCTAAACAGAACTCTATTTACCATGAAATTCAAAACCAATAACATAGATTTGATAAACCCCACAAGTCAATAACTAAACAAAATAAGGAATCCAAGAATCTCATAGAGTAGAATAGTTTTAATGAAAAATTTATAAGAGAGAAAAAGATCTTAAAGTGTAGAGCCTATCATGCCTGGTAGTGCTTCTGCCAAGTTGAAGAGAACCTCCACCGAGCTCAAAACTTCTCTTTTTCTCCATGAAAAATCAAATAACCATGTTCTTTTTCCACCATGCCTCCTATATATTCCATGAACTGAAACTAGGTTTAAAACCTCAAAAATAGCCATCAAGTGTAGTTCTATCTGCTGGTTTGAAAAACCAGTGAGCATGCAGAGTGAAAATTGCAAAACATGCAAAGTGAAACAACCACATACCAAACCGTTTGCATGCCTTCCAAGGTAGTTTGAGCACAAAGACCAAAAACAATTAATTCCCTTAACTCCTATTTTCCTACCTATCCTCCTTTGCCACCACCTCTCATGCTTAGTTATTGCCAAATAAAATTTAACAAATAATTCCATTTTAGTGGAGCCTCCACCTAAGCCTCCACCAAATTCACTAACCCCTACCAAAGCCAGCAAAAGACCTCTAAACAATTAAAACCTTATCAACATTTTTAATGCCTTGGAACCGTCACCTACCATGCATGTAACCATCTAATTCCCTAGTCAAACCCATTATTTTAGGGTAGATTATATTGTTTAGGTTAGACCTTAGGTAATTTGTAGTATATATATACCTTCGGTTATAACCCAAACAACTATTATCACAATAGGTCTTAGCACATAGCCTAAGGCGCTTTCCACTTAGGTTAGATTAATTTTTCATTACTATAGTTTTAGGCATTAGGTTAGATTATAATATAACCTAGCCTAGAAACCTTTCCAAATTCCTTAGCACTAAAATTAGGCTAGGATGCCAATTAACCAAATCAAAGTGGAATAGAAAGCTTAAGGTTAAAATAAGAATTTTGTTACATAACATAGTTTAGGTAGTAATTATTTTTACCTATCTTAGGATTCCAGATCTTTCCTATGCCGTGAACAACTACAGTTAGTTTGCGTCAACATTGTCCTAGTATAATCAAACTGAAAAGATCCAAGCATGACATACCATTGAATAGAACACGTTCATACAACAATCAAAGAACTAGTATCCGTCAAAGTTCAGTCATATGTCTATCAATTCCTGGAATGTCGATTTACCATTCATCCTACAGAGAAGATTTTAAAACATTCCTTGGATCACTGAAATTGATCCAAAGATGAATCAGATTAGTAGAAAAGTTCACAATTCTTAAACTAGATTGTAATCCACCTATAAGAAAATAAAAATGGATTTAAGGAAGCCATTCCAATTCAATCAAAGGATATTAAGAACAGAGATGATTTATCCATATCAAGCATGATCTCCAAAATTCAAAAGAATACATCTTTATAAGGAAAATCACATGTCAACACTTGAAATGTAAAGGAGGAAAATAAAAAATGTCAAGGGTGTTACAAGATGCATGCCAAGGGTTATTTCTTTGCGTGATGAACTCTCATCAGAAGCCAAAGGGGTTTCTCTCACACACTAGCCAAGATGGAGTCACATAGACTACTCAGGCTCCACGTCCTCAGCATGAACCTCAAATCCTTCCTACAATGTCTACCACCATACATCCATTACACCTGAAACCTCGTGTTATCTAGCAATATCCCTTTCACGTGCTTCACGATACTTGAGTTGTCTCTCCTCCCTTTCTTTCTCTTCTCGTAACATCTGCCATCTTCCTCCACCTTAGCTTCCTCGTCTAGTGCTTAGAGTGGTTTAGCCGGCCATTGGGAAAGCCTCTAAACTCATGGTAATCATCAAGATCTTCAAAGCCAGAGGGACAACACATAAAAGTGATCCTCTGGGCTCCCTCAAAAACTCAAACTCAACAACCTCCAGATAAGAATATGTGGAAATGGCGTACTCCAAAGTGTAGCTTGACAATACTCCTTTCCACTAATGATCCACAACATGGGTCCACATCAGATTTACATCCTATAGCATTTGGTACTCTTCTTGGGTCCACACACTTGATCTAGATGCGTAGGCTGAGAGCCATTCATACAGTTCCATAGGGAAACAACAAAAAAAGTTTCATACAGATTGTGGTAGAGATTCTCTTCTACCCATCTACGTGTATTAAACTCAGGTCCAATGTTGAATCTTTAAGAAAATTCATCCTCCGTGCTCTTGAACCACGATTCCAAATTTTCCAATGTTAACCGCTTTGTCATTACTCATTACACAAATCATGATGTATGCTAAATCCCACTACAACTTCAAAAAGAGGTCCTGGAAATGGAACCAAGATGTAGTCATTTTTACTCTTATCACAAAATAAAGGAACCCCATGTGCGCCAGCTTATCACACAATGAAAGCTGAGCACTCACCCAAGGCACGCACGGGTACCAAGTCTCTCTTTTATGTGATTTTAGTGGGAAACATCATCTATGATTAGTGTAAAATATTTTAGAATGGAATTTTAAGATATACAAGAACCATAGGGATCAGAATGGCCTCTATATCCTTACAATCACTTGCACCAAGAGTTTAACAGAATCCATAACACGTATTGTGACAGAAAGAAACATACAAGCATTCATACTTAGCATGAAAGGAAAGAGAATTCATAAGAGAGAAATATGCATTAGAACCATTGATATTCATGTATATATTATAACAAGTAACCTTATTACATCCATGGAACCATTACAGAGGGTCACAGAGAAGCAGACCACAGTCATGCATTGCACTAGACTTAATGTAACTACACTTCCCAAAAGAAAATTTACAACCCCTAGGCCTAATGCATTCTCTCCCGAATACAACCATTCACTGACAGAGTCCTTGCAACATTTCTACAGAGCTCCGCTCACTCTCTAGGTGTCTATCTCTATGTATATGTATATGTGTGTGTTTCTGTCTCTATAGGCGCTCGTATTTATAGCTTTCCTGGACTGCCAACCCATCCTCCAACATCCTCAGATCTGGTGCCAAGTGTCTGAATGTGGTCCTCCATGTGAGCATGCTTCTCTAGGCCTGAGCTCTCCACCTTATTCCATGATGTTCTTCTCGGAATATTCCATCACAAGCATGCTCCATCCTAGGCCAACCTGTCGCCAGGCTGACATCTTATCCATGCACAACCAGGTCATGCTTTTCATGTGTTCTACTTTGGATGTCCAAAATGACTAAGTCTCGATCCTTTCATGCATCACGCATGCTACATGCTTCCTTATACCCTTCTCTTGCATGCTTTTGCCTTACGCACCATTCCATAATCGGGACCTTGTGCGTTTACACACCTTCATACTTGGCCAATATTCCAGGGGTCCAATAGAAACTCTCGGTGTATTTAAATATACCTATTGAATTAAATGAAAGCTACATGTGCATTAATATGAAGAAATGAAGAAGTTTGTGCACAAAACATTCCTCCAAGTCCTTTCCTAGATAAATCCATGAGGATAAGATGAGAAGAAATTATCAATGGAATCTACTTACAAAGTGAATACTTTCTAATATAACCTTCTAAAAACAAGCTATTGATTTGATAAAGAAATCTAATTTCTATAGATTTCAAAGAAATATTTAAAGGCATTTAATTACACCCACAATATAGAAATGTAGAATTGTGGCAATATCCAGGATCTTGGTTGTGCTTCTCTTTGTCCCCTCACTTCTTTTCCAATGATAAATCTAAGTGGTCCATGGAGCTATGATGATTGGTATGCAGAAGTAGTTGTGAAAGTGTTGGAGCTAGTTATTTGTAGGTATTCTAGTAGCAATGTAGTTAAGGAAGTAACAAGGTAAGGCTCTAAGTTTCTTTTGCGCTTCTTGACAAGATTTTAATAGAGTAATGGTTTGATTACAATTCAAGAGACTCCAACAAATGCTTCAGGAAAAAGATTATTTTTATATAAATTTGTCAGGAAGAGGTCCAACACACTTGACAATCAATAGGTGATAGATCAATCAAAGGAGGGTATGTCAACTTACTAAGAATAATAATAAAAGAAGAATTCTATACACATCCATCAAGATTAGAATTGAGAGAATTGGTTGAGAAATGTATGAGAAAATGATTTGGAATAAAGAAACACACATAAATTACAAACTTTTTAAGTCCCACATGAAAATACATGGAACCCCGATCTACGCATCTTGCAGTTATGCAACCGCCGTGGAAGTTCTGTAACCTCCACTCTAGGTAGATTGGTAGTTACACAATTTAGAGAAAAAAACTAAGGAAAAGGGCTCAAAAACATTTACAAAGGAAAGTAAAGCCAAGGAAATGATAAGTAAGGAAGATTAAGAAACATAGACAAGTTGTAAGCAAGGAAAAAGGGACCTAGAAATCATCATTTGATCTAGAAATGAAAGTTATCATCATTGGGTAGTTTTACTTTGTTATGAAAATGTAGAACCCCGCAATTTTGGGTGCATATATAGTACCCCCTCGAGAGAATTATTTTAGCCATAAATGGGTGTAAAACATGAATTCTGAGTATATCGCTCCTAAATGGGAAAGTTATAGATTATAATCGACACTGTGTGTTTAAATTACGCCAATCAAAGCTTCCCGATAACTTACAAAATAAAATGGGAATCAAGTGTAGATAAAATATGTAATCAACAAAACACTCTAAATCAAAACGAAAATAATACTCACCATATCTATGGGGATAAGAGATATACCCGTGTCAAGATTTTCACTTTGTAAAACAAAAACTCAAAACAATATTAGAAAACATACTATATATTATATATATATCAAATTTGCTATTTATAGAAATCATTTGCACTAACCTACTTAGTGAATTTTAAAGATCTATATTACATGTTTTTATTTTGTAAATAGTATAGTAGAATCGATGAGAATTTTAAGATAATAAAAGTGCAACCAAAGTGACATGATCAAGGTGGATCACGATCTAGTTAGTTATCTATATGTATTCATTTTTACCTAGAATGTATGAAATGATCAAAACTAGCCATAGGGGGTAATTTAAAAAAATTATAGTGTAAATTATCACAAAGGGGTGCCATGTAGGATTTGTATTTTGTTTTATTCAATTTGGTGTATTTTGTTTTCTTTTTTCTTTTTTAGACTTTAGGGTACGATCCACATTTCATGGGAAAAACCATTGCAGGTTCAGCACAACTTCCATTCTGCTAAAAGCGGCGGTTGTGTAACTGTCAAGGTAGTTTTTAATTTTTAACTAAGTATTGATTTTTTAAAGTTTTTTCTTGTATTTGTATTATTTTTGTGAGATTATTATGCATATACATGAATCTCACTTTTCTCTCTTCTTATTGTTTGTGGATGTAGGGGAAGTATATCAGATGGAGTAAGGCCAATGAGCGGATTGGTTTCCTAATATTTTGGAGAGGTTGACTTAGGAGGAGAGGGAATTACTACAGAGGGGGCCGTTATTCGAGGATTTCATAGAAACGGTTGGTTGAACCTTCTAGTCACTTACTATGTGAATTTTTGCATGTTGGAATGTAGACTGGAACACTTTATAACTACCTATGGTGAGAGGGGATTTGTATATCACCTTGGAAGATGCCTACCATATTTTGGGAGTTCCTATCACTAACACAAAGTTAGTAATGACGAGTGCTAACTCAGCAGCTCAGGCTCATAGTTGGGATACCTATTTGGGGGACACATAGGAACTTGATACAGGTATCAAAAAGGGTGTTAGACTACTTTTATTTGAATCTATACCTATCCCTACTCTATGCAAGGTCGTGATTGGTATCTTGACATCACATTTAATTAGGGATAAGGGCAAGGATAAGTTATTTAATTGCTGAGCCATGATAACACATAATATTGAGTTATATGCTAGGGTATACGCTTGGGGAGTAGAATTCTTAGGTACCACATACCACAAGATTGTTATATTAAAGGGAAAGTCACTCAGTCACCATACACTAGTTATGAGTTGGGTCTACTCAAGGATGGTCCCCTATCATAGGGGAATTGGGATAGTAGATCCCACAATAGTTAGCGTAGCTAGATGGGTTGACATGGCTCCACTCAGGGGCCCATATCAGTTGGTTTCTACACTCACCATGACATATATGATCATGAAACCATTTCAGGATATGGATGACACATGGGGTGAGGATACTATTACTTTGAAAACATGTAATTATACACTTTAGTTAGTTGACTAGACTAGCTGAGTAGAGACTCATCCATTCCTTAGGGTACCTTAGTATTTTAGGTTACCCTATCTAGATGTACTCTTAGAATTTCCTAAAATTTATAAAGGAATTTAAGAGTCGAGAGATTCCCATAGAGGAAAGCTAGAGTAGATAGTTATTACTCTACAAATTCCCATTAGTACACCATGGGTTGCATCAAATCCTAGTGTCAAGGAAAAATTTAGGCCAAGGCCGATACTTCAGATTGAGGTAGGCATGCCACGGGTCTCGAGAAGGAGAATGATCCATAGTGTTAGGCCAATAGAGAGAGGCCTTAACAAATACTACGAGCTAAGTAGGATACAAAGGAGGAGATGATACATAAAGAGGAGGACATGATGGTAGGAGGTGGAGATGAGGATTCAGTCCATCCAAGTCTGATGGAGGAGGAGGTGAGAGTAGAGGAGGTACCTATACAAGCTCTTGTGCCAGCACCATCTATTGACCCAATTTGGATGCCTAAGGATATGAGTGAGAAAAATAATCTTCCCCATATATTTTTCCTAGACTAGACTGTTAGCATAATATCTACTATCTTTTTTTTTTTTTTAATAATTTTCTAACTCACCATTGTTTACCTATGCTTTGCAGCTACCGTGGATGGATAACAAGATATTATTTGGTGGATTCTCCTTGACACATTTCCAATTCCCATGAAGAGACACAAGAGCAACTGCTTGCCATTAGAGGACATCCAACAATGGATGGTTGCCATACCGATGTGTTCACGTTAGCATGACATGAAACAAAGACTATGAATCGATGAGGATTGACCTTTATGCATACAAGGTGGTTGAGAAGAAATAAAAATGAGATCACACATGTAGTGGAGCTACCACAACTAGCTTCTCACCTTCTCTGACACATGGAAAATATTACGTTCATTCTCATTGATCTACACATGTATGTTCTCATTCTAAACCCAGTCATTCTCATCATAGGATCCAAAATAGGATCCCTCATCCCACACCTTTGCAAGGATCCCAAAGAGAAGGATAGGTGATGGACCTTTATTTCTTTTGGACCATTTTTGTGTATATATCAATTTTTTTGTATTTTTGGATCATAAATGAGTGTTTTGACCACACTTGCTATATTGTGATGGGGAATTTTACATGAAAAATTAACATTATATATATAGAGATATGTTTTGTTCAACATTCTTTGTAAGAGTTGACTTGGTCATGATTTATCTCATCTGTGTACTCTTAGATAGTCAAAATTTGTGATGAATTTTTTTATGTTTTATAGATGTTATGGATGATGATGTAGTGTGATAAAAATGATTTTATAGATGATTATGATATAAAATTGTAGCTTAGATATTTTTATTTTCAAGCAATATTTGGCATTTATGTTTTATCAACAAAATATGTTGAATATGACATGATAAGAAGATTAAATCACTCCACTCTTAACTCCATACAACTAATAAGATGCAAGGGATCATCATCGAGAACCAATAAGGACACAATTTTTTTATTTGAAGAGTGAAGATGATGACAAGAGGACACAATTTTGACAAAGATCCAATTAGAAACCTACAATTTAATCCTAAAAAGTCAACTAACTAGTTCAAAGTGCATTTTTCTTGAAATTTTGACTAGAATTAGATCCATAGATGGCCTATTGATTGAAAACATCTGGTTTTTAGGAACAAATATCTTATAACATACACATCTAGCTCATTTTCTTGTGATTTTCAAATTTCAAAGAAATTTTTACTTCTTAACTTATTTACAAATTTTTGATTTATTTATATGACCCTCTATGTCTTGCCCCATGCTACTAGTAAGAAGCATGGGCTCATCATTAAGGAAAAGACATAGGTGAGTAAGGGAACTTCCCTCCTTTACTAACCTCATGCTGCCAAAGAAGAAACATGGGATCATCACCAAAGATTGGTATGGAAGAGAAATGTAGTTTTATTTGTAAATGAAATATTTTTATTTTAATGTGTATTTATCTTTTTTTTTTACTTAGATTTTGGATTGTGCTTTTTGGGAAGGAATTATTTCCCCTAGTATTAACCCCATATAACTAGTAGGATGTAAGGGCTCACCACCGAAGGTTGGGATAGGTGAATAAAGGCTTCGAGTTAAATTTTTAGAATGTTTCTATCATGAGAGAGATTTTTAGAGAGAGATGTGACATCAAGAGGCTTCTAAAGGAAAATATGAGAAAAAAACATGAATTAGAAGAAACCATGAATATAACTAAGTGCGTAAGTCTTTGTAGGATCAATGTCAAAACTCTATCTTAAGAATTGAAATGATGAAGAGATTAAATAATTTGGAGATGATTAAATGGATATTTGAATAGATATGATTGAATGGTTTTTCCAATACTTGAAAGTCTTTAAAATTTATTTGAAAATTAAGTTTCTAGTTTACAATTTCACAAGATGATAATGAAAATGAAAAATAGTATGGATGCAATAATGTACAATATGGAAATACAAGTGACTATGCATATAAGTATTTAAGGTGAAGTGAATTAACTGATTCATTAAATTCTTCACCTTCTAAAGTACATAGATGGTATGCAACATTCTTATAATCTTCCATTACATTGTACGGGCCTAACCATTTTTGTCTAAATTTCCTTCCTTCACCGACATTTTTATTGATTTGGCTATCTAGTCTCAATACTAGGTCTTCTACCTGTATTTCACACTCATATACCTTCTTGTTATATTGACGATACATTCTCGTTAGTGTAGTCCAGTGATGTCATTCATCCCTAAGTTATGTTTCATTTAGGGTTTCTAATTTGATTAATTGTGCTTCTTGGTACACGTATTCTTCAAGGATGCCTTATAGGAACACATAAAGACTCCTGTAGTTCTACCTCCAATGGTAAAACCGTTCTAGCACTCAAGACTAAAGAGAAATAGGTTTCCCTCATAGGTGTTTTTACCAACATGATATAGGCCCTTGAGGCTGGAAATAACTTTAAGTGTGAATCTATTTCATTCTCCTTAACCATCTTAAGGATAATGGAATTTAAATTTTGTGCATAGATTTAGCCTTTGTCCATTGGCTTGACAATAGTATAAAGAGGCCATGTGATGGGATATTTTAAATTATGCACACAACTCGACACCTCTTCTTTCTTAAAAGATTTTCCATTATATGAGATAATGACTTATGGGACACCGTACCTACAAATGATTTTTTAAAGATAAAATTGACAATTACTCGATCTAGGTACTATAGTGAGAGACATGGTCTCAACCCACTTTGTAAAGTATTTGGTGGCCATGGTGATGAAGTTATGGCTAGTTTACCTATCAAATCAGGACCCCAAGTAGATAAGGGATAGGGTGTCACTATTGGCTATAGATCCTAGGTAGGAATGCATATTGCATGCGAGAATTCTTGGCATTTTTCACACCTACACATGTAATATACAACACTATAATCTAATGTGAACCAGAAGTAGCCCATTTGATGAATTTTAAGATCAGTTGAATTCCCTACAAAGTGGTCACCACAAAATCCTCGTGGGCTTCAAAGAGAATTTTCTCCACTTCCTCTTCATCAACACATCTTAATAGTATGTCATCAAAGGCTCGCGATAAAGAACCTTTTCTACGATTACGTACTTTATGGATATTACATGCAGCCTTCATATTTGTTATGAGGTCACTCCCTCGGGTATGACTGATCTACAATGTGATTCACTATATCAGTGTACCATGAACATGAAACAATAAGAGGTTTTTCTTCTATGTAGAAAACACATTCATCAGGAAAGTCTAGATCAACTAGCTCTCTGCAATCTATGGGATTGTCTTCCAATTGATTAGTAATGATTTATCCTTGACAAAATTTTGATTGATGAAAGTGAGTTTGAACTGACCCATCAACTTGATAAACCTATTAGCCTTCTTAGATAAGGCTACTTAGGTCAAAAAATTTCACAATTGCTTGAATTTGACAATTACTCATGTTTCTTGGTTAAGCATATAATGCCTTAACCTATTAGTTATAGAAATGATGTCCAATAAATCCTTCTATGCTTCAAGTATACCTCATCTCATAATCAAGGAGAGTGAAACTAATGAAATAGATGGCCTGTTTGTGACCATCTTCATCCTCTTGTGCTAATATGCATGCTATCAAGACATCAGTGGCATGAGAATACAATATTAAAGGATGATCAAATTTGGGTGGCATAAGCATATGATAAGACATGAGAAAATGATTCACCAACTCAAAAGCATCATGAAATTAAATTATCTAGGTATTGAAACATTATTTCTAAAGTAGGACATTAATATGATGAACAACATATGTGAGATCGGGGACAAATATATGAATTACCCCAAACTTTCATGGGAAAGATCTAATACTTGACTTGTCCATTGGGATTCATCACCATGATTGATTGAATCAACATAGGATATACATCAATCCCTCGAGATGAGATGATATAAGCCAACAATTTACCACCCGTAACTCTTAAAGTGTAATTTTCTTGATTTAGAGTTATACCATTTTCAATTAAACATGAGAGAATAATACAAAGAACTTTAGAATGATCACCCTGTTTCTTAGCTTTTTACATAAGATAATCAACATGTATTTCCATAATATTATGAAATAGATCATGGAAGATATATGTCATGGCCAATTAGTAAGTGGCTCCAAAATTCTTCAGACCGAAAGACATGATGACATAGTAGAAGGTCCCCCAAGGAGTAGTAACTCTAATCTTATTTTGATCCTCCTTGGAGATCCTTATCTGATTACCTAGGGAATCCATCCATGAGAGAAAATAACTCATAACCAACCATCACATACACAATGATGTTGATATAAGGAAATGGAAAATCATCTTTTGGGCAGGATTTGTTAATATCTTTGAAGTCAATGCATATTTGTATCTTCCGATTATTTTTAAGGACTAAGATAATATTTTACAACCACATGGAATCGTCTAATGGTCTGATAAAACCTACCTAAAGGAATTTCATTACTTCCTCCTTAACCATCAAAGTAGCCTAAGGTTTAATAGGTCTCAATTTCTTCTTTATGGGCTTTGCATCAGGTCTATTAGCCATGTTGTGAAATACAACATCAGGAGTGACACCCATCATCTCCTTATAACTTAAAGTAAAATATTTGGTATGTTCTTTAAGAACTTTAGTGTGTGCTTCTACTTCTTTAGGTGTTAGTGAAGAAACAAGATTTAAAATTCTAGGTTCCTCTTCCATTCTAATGTTAATATCTATGGTTCATTTATTAGAGAAGCACTACCCTCTTTTTATTTAGGAGGAGCTAGAGGTATCTCTAGTTCCTCTTCTTTAACCTCATTGATTTAAAAAAAAACTTATGAAATAGGATTCATCGTTCTATATCAAAATTAAGAAGGGTAAGGAGTGACGGAAAATCCTTTCTTGTGATGTGAGGGATGAAGATCAATATATGCATGGAGGTATTGTAGGATTTCCTCACCATTTAATGTAAAATCTATTGTAGCAAGCTCATTTTAGGTCTCAACGTATGCCAAAATTGTGTTGGTAGGCACCTTAAAAACTAAAGGTTCAGCTCGAAATAGATGGTCAATTCCATTTCCTTTAAACCCTCATTAGGAAAAAACCTAGATGATGAAGTGGCCATATAATCAAAAATTTTGTTCTTCTCTCTTGGAATGGATTCAATAGAAATAAAATCAAAATATTTATATAGTTCATGCATGATGGACTTGTAAAGTTGGAGGTTCTCTCTCTTCTAGTCTCATATACCTTGGTTTACAATAAATTGTGAGTCACCTCGAACTTTGACATTGTGCATACCCATCCTTTTGGCTAAAATAAAGCCAATAAGTAGAGATTCATATTCAAATTTGGTTTTGTAAATTCAAAATACAATTTAAAATCAAAGGTACTAAACCTCCCTTCCTGGAGAAGTGAGAATTACCCTTGACCCCACATCACAAATGCGACACTTCACTTCATCATATTTGTGATTCCAAAAGTTTTTATTAAAGATATATGTTTCATCATCCTTTGAATTATCTTATGAACCTTAGACACCTCAACCATGTAAATCTCTCCAAGACCATCTTCTAGAAGAGAGGCTATCCTCGAAAGCAAGGCCAATTCCTAGAGAATAAAATGGTTGAATGATTGGTAAATCATTCTCCAAGAGATTCACAATTTTTTCCATATTTTTGTTGAAATAGTCTCCACCACAGAGGTCTTGTTCTCATTAACATCCACCCCCTTAAATTCCTTGGTTGGATCTAACTTTGTTGTTGGGAAAAAGTTGGTTGTGGGAATTGGTCCCCTGAAGGGAGGGGCTTGTTTAACTAGTTTGTTGGGAGCTTGAATTTTGAATGGACCCCAAGATTCTTTTTGAGGTTATCTAGGTGGATATAAAAACATTTTAGATCCCCTTGAGCCACAAATACCTTCCTAAGATGAAGGAATATAAATTCCTAAAACAAAGTAGAGGGAATGGCCTTCATCCTATGAATCCATGACCGACAAAGGATCATATTAAAATTGGTTTCCCTATCTATAATATAAATCTTTCTCAAAATAGGCTTAGGTCCTAGAGTGATTGGGATAACTATGGTCCCAATGGAAGTAGCCTTAAGGCTATCATAACCTCTCAATGTGTTTCGAGTTGAAGAGAACTTAGTTTATCTATAACCTATAGTTTACAAGAAAGAAAAGGGGAGAATATTAACCATAACCCCATCATCTATCATAGCCCTCTTAATGTAATTGTTATAAATCCACATTTTTAAATACAATATAGGATCACCTCTCCTTGCTAACTAGGTGTCTGTGGGGATCTTACTAATATTGAAAATAAACCTAGTGTCCATTTCATGTGAGCCCAGAAGGATATACATAAAATTCTATGTGATTGATTTAGTCCTCGTGAGGGGGAGTAACGTGAATTATGTGGTCAAGACCTAATGCTTATAACAAAGAAAATCAATGTGCCAAGGAATTTTTAAGCAAATCCAAAAAGAATATGTGAGAGAAGGTATTGTTCAGTCTCAGTAATAAAATCATAAGCCCCAACCGGCTTAGGGATTACCAATGCATCATCCTTTCTTGAAGGGTAAATATGGAGAGGTCATGTGACATGTAGTCATGAGGGAAGGTAGTGGCATGGATCTCTCGACTCGCTTCTGAATTGATTAGGAATATAATATTAGTTAGGTTTCATTGGTCTAATAGAGGAGTAACTTGTGGTCTGTAGATGTGGAGGCTTCATGATCATTTCTACCTATAGAAATACCCTTGTTTGCACTCCCCGAGGATTAACTTTCTCATTTTTGGGCACTTCAGAAAGGATCCTTATATATCTTAAGAGTATTATTTTGTGGAGAAACAGTCCCATGTGGGTTATTTGTATAGGTGATGTGGGTTGACCAAGAACATATCAATGAAGAGACCCCTCTGGTCTTTTGGAAGATGTTGTATGAATTTGTTACATTCCCTATAAGTCCACACGTCATGTCCCATAACTCCATGGAAACCACAATACAAGCCGGGATCATAATCCCTATATCTCGATTCTGATTTTGCTATGGTCTATAAATCCTTTTTTTACTCTAGTTGTTATGGTTATAGTTTGGAGGCCTTTGATCCTGGTTCTGCTATTGTTTATTGAATTGATTCAAATATGGAGTAGGGCCATGGGATTGAATTTTATGAGTGAGAGGATGACTAAATTCAACCACATTGATGGAAGGAGTAAGAATATTGTTACTTTGGTTGTTTTCATTAGAATTTTTATTTATGTTGTTGGTATTTGGAAAATTGGGTTTCTTGGGATGATCAATCACGTCATTCGTTGTGGCACCATGGTTTTGATTGAGGACCTTAGGTCCTTGATTGTTTTTCAACCATTTTGATAATTAGAAATTTTTGAGTAGGAGTGAAAAAATTCCCATTTGGACCATAAGTCCTACATCCTCTATCTATCACAGCTTGATCAATATGGAGGGGACCCTCTAAGAATTTTTCATAGCTTCAGATAGGAAAATTTTGGACTTCCTCCTTGGTCTTACGGTTAAGAGAATGAAGGAACAAATAAAAAATTTCTTTCAAGATCATGTTGGGAGCACTAACATAAGAATAGAGGACCTTACACCACATATGAAGGAAGTGGGTAGCGGACTCTTTATGCTCTTATTTGATATACAAGAACTCTCTAATCCCTATTCTCAATAGTTTTTTCATGTTGAAAACCTTAATGAACTCAGATATGAGTTTATTGAATGAGTGGATAGAGACCCTTGGATGATGTAGTACTAATAAAGATAAGTACCCTCAAGATTATTAGGACATATTTTTGTGATGATTGTATCCTAGGGGAGTAGTTCTATAATGGCATTGGCATATTCCTTAATGTTGGAATTTGGATCTCCTCCCCTTAAACTTGGGAAGTTTTGAAAATGGCCATGGGAGGATGACACTTCATATAATGAAATCTATAGGTTATTTTAAATATTAAGAGTATGTCCCCACCGCATATGATTGAACCATTGATGATCCTTAATGGGGAGGTAGAGGTGGAACCAAAGTTTGATATGACAGAAACATTGGTGTTAGTTAGGTCTAAGGAACCCCTTGTTGTTGAGTGTAAAGTACAGGAAAATAATATATGTCAATGGGAGGAGATTTGGAATATAAGTGTATGTAGGGAGGAACAAAACTAGGATATGGGTTTGTTGGTGTAAAACTAGGGAACACCGCATTTCCTAAAGGAGAGGCATTTAGGAATGTACTTCTTACCAAATCTTATGTTAGATATGTATATGAAGAATAAGGGGCCATACCCAAAGTTCCTGATCCTGTAAGAAGGTATCCTAGGCTAGGAATACCTAGGTAGGTCTGAGACAATGTTGCTGATAAGAAGCCATAGAAGGCACATACCTTTGCTTTTACATGTGATGGGAAGTATTGTTTGAGCCTAAAAATTCATGTAGGTTGTGAGGCTTGGGAAATTTCTAATTCTTTAATCCTACCTACCATTGATGAGATCAAATCGCTAGGTGAAGGTGTTCTATTTCATATTAGCATGTGTTGAGCCTTGTTGGGTTACAAAGGTACATGATACCATTCTATAAATTGATCTTTTATAGACCACCCCTCTTTAGATGTGTTTTCTATTTTGGGAGGAGAGGTAGTAGTATTGTTCTGAAGAAGAATATCAATATATCCTTGCATCCTATCCAAGGATTCATCTATAACGTTAAGATGATCACCACTTTGGGTGAGTCGTGCTAGAAACTAATCATCTGGTGATAGATAAGAAGGGAAGGAATCAATTTTCATATTGATTTGAGGCCTGGATAAGACCCCTAGGTAGAAACCTTGTTCTCCCATGAATGCCATTTTATTAGAGTTAGAAAGCTTCGATTATGCATTATAGTTAGGTTGGTTTATCTCCTTAATCATAACCGATGAATTGGTATTAAACCCTTGAGGAGGGGACATATGAGGAGATAAAATATTCTATGAGTAATTATCAGCCCACCCCGAAAAGAGGGTGACCGATGCATACCCACTTAGTCATAATAGTCCTCAAGACCTAAAATGGGCATGCCATATTCCTAACTCCGACATATTTTGGGGGATGTAAAAACACCTTTAGAATAATTGAAGAGGAGAATGAAAAATGAAAGAAAAGAAATAAAGGGGATACTAAAAGGAGCTATTCCTTCACGTCAGTTCCCAAATTTGTATGATTTAGAATCAGCACATGATTTCCTAAGTTCATGCGACCTCCCAAGGTCATGTCAGGACAACCAAAATGGAAAGGATGGGATGGTAATAAGATGAGTAGATCGAAATAGGTGGAAAATACATGTAGAAAAATTCAAGGCAAATGGATGTTCTCAACTAGAAAAATGGGTATTTTTTGTTGAATATAATGAAATCTTGTCTAACTCGCTTAGGTGTAATGGTATGGTCAAGGATGATATACAAATGCAAGTCATGGTCAATATCGGTGGAACCGAATAAGAATCTACTAGAATGTGGAACATGTGGAAATCGTCCCTTCGTTGTCAATGAATTCCTCTCCAAAGAGGGACATTAATACATGATGAACAATGGAACCAAGACATGTCTAATTTGTACCAGGATGGTTTACCCACAACTCCTCGGCGGTGTCTACCTCATCATTCAATGCAATAAATCGTATAATGATGGTAGGTGGGAATGGGGTAGTTTGTCGAGATAAGATGTCTAATGCGTTGGTTAATATTAGTCAATCATGTGTCAATGTTTTGTTATGATACTTGTTGGATCAAAAATGTTTTCCTTGGTTGACATGGACCCTAAATGGTCATGTGGGCACTAACCAAGGAATTACGGAAAGAAAAAAAAACATGCAAGAAACCAAAGAGGTATGAATTTAAGCATGGATAACCTAGAGTAATATGGAAATGTGAGGATTTTTGTTCATTCCCAATCTAATTAAATCTAAATTCCTATTTTAAATAAACAATGCAAGAAAATATAAATTAAACAAAAGTTTATTACTCTCCTTTTAATTTAATTAAATCTAAATGCAACTAATTAATTAAATGAAAGAAAGAAAAATAATCTACTTGTTTTTGGTGTTTTTTTATGAAGATTTTGAATTCAAACAAATAAAAAAAACTAAAATAATTCTAAACTATGTATTTGGATTTTCTGGTTTAAAGGAAATAAATAAATAAAAGCTACAAACAAGGGGAAATTGCTTCTAATTAAATAAAACCACTTCTATACTAAAAGAAAATAAAACAAACAAGGAATAGTTGGATGTGGATATTCCTTTGTTGCTGATTATGAATTATAATCTAATTTAAATATAAGTTCTTTCTAATTTGTAACTTTGGATTATTTACTTCTTCTAATGCCTCACATTAGAGTCACGAGAAGAAATGATGCTTCTCGAAGAAATTTATTTATCTCAAACTTCCCGTAAAAACACTAGAATTCCATCAAATATTTTTAGGGTAAAGAAATGAAACAAGATGCATAGATACATAAGCTTCTTGAATATCCTTTCCTTACAGATCCACAGGCATAAGTAGGAAGGAAATTCTCAACGAAAACTTTGTTCTTGTTTGGATTTAAATCTATTTAATGAATTAAATTAAAGTTACATGTGCATTAATATGAATAAATGAAGAAGTATGTGAACAATAAATTCCTCCAACTCCTTTCCCAGAAAAATCCACAAGGATAAGATGAGAAGGAATTATCAATGGAAGATACTTACAGTGAATACTTGCTAATTATACCTTCTAAAAACAAGCTATTGATTTGATAAAGAAATATAATTTCTACAAATTTGAAAGAAATATTTAAAGGAATATAATTACTCCCCAACTTAGAAATGTAGAATTGTGATATTATCAAGTACTTGGTTGTGCTTCTCTTTATCCCCTTAGCTTCTTTTCCAATGATGAATCCAAATAGTCTAGAGAGTTATGCTTGGTTGGTATGAAGAAGAATTTTGGAAGTGCTAGAGGTTGTTGGTTGTAGGTATTCTGCAAAGAATGCAAGCAAGGAAGTAATAAGGCAAGGCTTTGAGTTGATTTTGTTCTTCTTGGAAATATTTCAACATAGTAATAATGAAATTCCAATTCAAGAGACTCCAACTAATGCGTCAAGAAAAATCCTAGTTTCTATAGAATGTAAGTAGGAAGAGGCCTAACACACTTAACAATCAAGAACTCACAAATCACTCAAAGGAGGGGCAATCCACTTACCAAGAATACTAAGAAAAGAATAAGTATTATATACCCATATATCAAGCTCGTAATCAAGATAATTGGTTGAGAAACATGCGAGAAAATGACTTGGAAGCAAGAAACACGCGTAAAAAACATGTTCTTTAAGTGCTAGATGAAAACACACAGAACCACCACCTATGTAAAATGAGGTTACACAACCACCGTAGTGGTTGTATATTTGTTTCTCTAGGTAGATCGGCGGTTACGTAACTTAAATAAAAAATAATAAGGAAAAGGAGTCGAAAGCATTTGTAAAGGAAATGATAAGTAAGGAAGAGTAAGTCACATAAACAAGTTGTAAGAAAGGAAAAATAGACCTGGACATCATCATTTGATCTTGAAATGAAAGTTATCATAATTGGGGATTTTAAGTGTTCTGATAATGTAAAATCATGTAATTTTGGGTGCATAAAGACACCTATAACATCAAGCTTATCTTTTCATCTCCTTATTATCCACAAGAAAATGGTCAAGTAGAAGCTTCTAACAAAACAATAAACAAAATCCTCATGAAAACTATTGACCAAGCAGGCAGAAATTGGCATCTCCAAATTCCATTTTCTCTTTATGCCTATCATACTAGTAATTGTACTCCTACAGTGCTACTACCTTTTCTTTAGTATATGGCTTCAAGTTTTTCCTCCCCTTGAAGTTAATATCCCATCCCTCTACAAGCACCTTATATATTTCATATTTGATAAGGATTATCGAAAAGATCATTTAACAAAACTTGAGTTATTAGACAAATGTAGCCTAACAACCCTTGAAAATCATAATGTTTATTAAGAGCGCATGAAAATATCATACAATAAACATGTCAAAGAATGTGAATTCAATATTAGTGATATTTTCCTTAAAGAGAATAAAAATTTCACTTCTCTAGAAAGGAGTAAACATGGAAATTTTTCCCCTAACTAGATTGGTCAATATATAATCACTCACAAGTATGGGTTGGGAGCCTATTTCTTAGCCTTCGTTAATGGTAAACCTAAAAATGAACCTTTAAATGTCTTGAAATTGCAACCATTCTATTGTTAAAAATTATACTTTTATGACATTAGTCACATCAAATATCCCACTATGTCATTAACTTGCCACTTCGATTGTAATGATATGGAATTATGTGGTCTTTTTTCAGCATTCTATATTTACAACCTTAAAGATGAACACCATGAATATGTTCATCAAATTTTCCACATGGGTAATTCCCTCTATATAAGTAGTAACCCCATAATAATTACTCCCATCTTCACTTTATCCACCATCTCGAAAACATACTAGGGGTATATGTGTGTAGTTTGTACACACATCTATTCCCCCCCCCCAAATGGTATACTAGATCTATCCTTAGCTCAATAAAAATTCAAAAGTATACATATGGATGCACACTATAAAAATATAGAATGATACCTCGAAGGAAAACTATTCATCATACTAAAAATATGGACCAATCCCTCAAAGGAAGTCATTAATCAAAATTATGTCACAATATAGACTGATCCCTCAAAAATGCCTATCTAAAATCAAATAAAAACTATAGACCACTCCCTCAAAGGATGACTACCCATAATAATTTTAAAAAGGATTCCCACATCTATCAACCTTCAAATCAAAGTCAAAATAATCAAAAGCATCCTAAGAGGCTTCGACATCGATCAAATTTCCCATCAAAAAGTAAACTTCCTACATTAATCACTTTTCACAATAAAAATACAGTAGGGCATAAGCCTAAAAATACATCAAAGGATAAGCTACTCCCGTATAAAAACTACATATGAACCCTTCTCATGTTGAAATATAGTATATAAGTTCATTTCATCTATATCCACGATCCTACATGTGACTAATTATTATTAGTTGTATGTTAACATTTGTTATAGGGCCTCAAGTACATTTTCATACATAGTAAAATTACCATTAGATCACATATATCAACTTTAGTACAAAGAAAACATTTCACATTTGAGTTGCATCACATTAAATATATAACATCATATCAACATCTACACATCTAACATCATATAATACAACTAATCTATTCAACATCTCAAAATCTTATAAAAAGAACATCACATCAAAATTAAATCCATGAAAACACATGAATCCAAAACCATAATCATCTATATATCTCATCAATAAAGTTAATAAAAATACCTCAAAATGGATCTATATATCTAAATCATATAGAAAATCCACATAATATGTGGCAAACTTAGAATTAGATACTTGATCCCCACCGTGGCATCCCATTGCTCCTCCATCAGGTCCCATATCTCTTCAAGGTTGTGAAACATTGATAGTGCTTACTAAGGTATCCTGATGAGCCAATCGACACTCACTTGCCTTATGATCCACATAACAAGGTGAACCTAGGAGATGCTATGTCATGATCCTCTCATAGTATCACATCTCCTCCCCTAACATTTGATACTTCTCTATAGTAAAATACATGGTTTCCTTATTTGTCCTCCACCTACTTCCGACTCTCCTCTCGCAAGTACTACAACCTGTCCCAAACTCAACCCTTCTCCCTATGCTACACTCCTTGAGTAATTTTAAGTTTCCTCTAGCTCTCCACACTCCACCTACAATGCCTCCCACTTCTAAAGACATCAATCCCTCTACTACTAAAAAGTATCATGCTCTAAGTGTGTCCGATCTCACTCCTACCGCAGAGTATACCTCTCCCAATGAGCTATGTCCCTCTTAACTATCAACCTATCCATATCCTACTACCGCATATAAAAAATTTCCTATAATATTTCCAACTCCTCACCACCATCACCCTCTTCCTCCACTTCCCCACCCCTCTGCTTCTTCCCTACTCAATCTCCATGGGATGACCATTACTGTGTATATTACTCGGTGAAATCCCTCTACAATGTCAACATCCTCAATATCTCGTGCCCTATGGCTCACCCTCCTTCTCTCATGATCTACCTCATCTAACATTGATGTTGGTAGGTCACTCTTAGAATCATCCCACCGATATATAATCATCTCACCTAGTATCTATTTTGGAAGCTGAACTACCTTTGCACCCTAGGAAACTACACCGCCTTAATCATATCTACTCTGCTACCCAAAATCCACCACACTTTCTTCAACCTCACAAACTCCACATGTATGCCAGTCCATGTAGGGAATCTAAAATATGTCCTCCACATAACATCATCCACCAATAAACTTATAATATGCTTATTATAATATTTCAGATCCATCTCCACCCCATCATTGTGCATCTAATCATATCGCCATCTCATGAAACCCACCGCATAATCTTGTGGGCCCGCATATCTCCAAGGTAGGATTCATGATGTCACTACATCTATATCATAATACACCCAATAATGTAATAGAATCCCCACATTTAATCTAATTATCTACCTAATCACGTACATCCATAGCTCATAATACAAATGAGTTAGAAACACATAACCCCAAGCATACACTCTTTGGAACTCCATGATACTGGCTATGAAACTTACAAGTTTCCACGAAAATCTACCTCCTCCTGAGTTTGGCTTTACATAACATGAAATTTCAAGCATGACAACTATTATCAATTGGTTCCTAATACCTCTACATCATAATATATCTCAATATGAAACCCCATACTGTGTATTTGATATCAAGGGAATCATCTCCATAAAACCATCTCATGGTATCTAGATGAGCCTCTCGTGGTGATAGGAACTATCCGATCCACTTAAATAGGTAGTCTCACAATCCAAAGATATACATCCTCCAATGTAATAGTCATATTGCCAATGCGAAACCAAATCATACTTGTAATCATCTCCCATCGGTCCAAAAATGCAACTATCAACGCAACATCTATAGGAATCCACTTTGGTTGTGAAGGAATCCTCTCCAACTAATGGTAGGAACATAGGCCCACTCATTGTCATTCAAATCTCCTCTCACATTCTCAAGCATCTTTAGGATCTTGTCCTGAGGTATATGGTGTATCTTTCCTACGAAACAAACAAAAATCACATCACGTACTATGTTCATAAAAAAACAAACCAATCATTGCCAACTCGTTAATCGATGATGATTTATTTATATATATTAATGGTGATATACCAAATTTCCATCGATTATATGATCTATGAAGATTGTTATTTCCTTCCTAAATCTTTCCAAAATCACCAAAAATAAAATAAAACAAAAAAATAAAACAAACAACAAAACTTAAACCTACTTATCCCTCTCCTCCTCTACTATCTCTTCCTACCACTTCGCTCACCTCCATCTCTAAAAATCAAACAAAATCAACCAATCGAGATCTTGAATCACAATTTAACACATTGTAAATGAGCCATTTGCATGTCCGATTTGGCTTATATAACTTCCATTTTTACAATTTCCGGTGATCACAAATCACCTCTCGATCATCTCACCTAACCGTTGGTAATCTATAATCACCAATGATCCAATCAAATTTTACACACCTTATCTATTTCTATCACTTGGACCTCTTTCAAAATCTCTACAACTCAATCATGAGCTTATATGTATTTTCTTTGACACCCAACACCTTTTCAAAACTCTATTTTTTACCACACATCATGCTTTGTACACATTATGGATATTTTCCTTTGACCTATTGATATCGTGGATTCACACATCCTCACGAAAGTGATCCCATTGAATCCTCTCTATGTAGTGGTCTTTCCAAAGCACATGTTTGTAGCTTTTTTACATTAACGTCACCCTCTAGAGGCCATATAATGTCCCATACAAAGTGATTCCAAGATCACTACCATCTATGTAAAATCCTCTATTGGCATGTGGATGTTGATTTTTAATTGATATCAAATGTATAGTAATGATAAAGTAGGATGCAAAAGAGAAAGAGAGAGCTTGGAGTGAGTCAAAAAATTCAGGAGAAGTCAACATCTTGAAAACACATGAGTAAGCACCGAATTCTTAAGGATCCAAAGGTGACTAGCAGAGGAAAAGTGATGATGTGCGAGCATACTAGGATGGAGTATTACACATGAGTTGATTTTATGAGACTATCTAATTTAAGGATGACTAATCCCAAAGCGTAGTTAGAAAAGTGACCTATAAAGGTGAAGTTAAGGATTTAGGATGATGGTGAAGCATGTTAGACACATAAATCACTTAATAAGACATGGTTAAGAGGCTACACCGAAAAGAACGGGATAGTCATTGTGAGTTGTAGTATAAATTAGCCCAAATTTCTCTATTTCAAGAACCTAGCATGAGGATATGAAGAAAATTAAGATGAATAAAGAAATAAAAAAGCATGGAAAGCGTGTAGAGACATTTTCAAGATTTCTCATATGAAGTATTAGGTCATAATTCAACAGCTTAGAGACATATTTAGGGTTAGTGGTATGACTGTCCTTCAGGACAATTTTTTTAACATTCTCAAATGATATGGGATTGGAAGTTTCAGGTGAACTAGGAAAAAGTGACCATTAGCGATCATGGAGGAGGGAGTCATGAAGGTGTGGACTTGATTTTAGGACCTGATGAGGAGTTTTGTGTAAGATATTACATTTTTACCAAAACGAGGTTAAGTAAGGTATGATAAATTAGCACTTTTAATTATTAGCATTCAAAAAAAATTGTGGAGCCTCTTTTGGAAAATTCATAACAGAAAAATTTGAAGATAATAGGTAAAAAAATATGTTACAAAAAGTATGAGGCAAAATGGATGAGAAATAAGAAAGTTCTATTCGGTTTTGTGGATTTGTCTTAAGCCTTCCTTCAACCCAGCTTAAAATTGTATAAATAATTAATTAGGTTAAGCCTCCAAATGAAATTTTCTACTATTTTATGAACTTGATCGTGCAGAGAGTTCATCAAAGAGTATTTCCATGGTGTTTAAGCTCTTGACTTATGGTGGAACCCATAAGAAAAAATTCTTTTTGTGAAAAAATTAGTGTACACACAAACTTTTCAATGTAAACCATGCTATTTGTTTTTGTGAAGGATACTAGGGATGTTTACTTAGTGTTCATGAAGTCATCTAGGCCAATCCTTTGGACAAATTTTTAATGGTATATGTCTTTGTGTGCTCCTACCGTCTCGAGAATGCTAGAATGCAAAAATAGAATTGAAGGTATGAAGAGTATAAATGATGAATTTCCTCATGGAGTAATTATTTTTGGTCCTAATTAGAATGAAGACATCTCTTATGATCCATCGGTGTGCTTCGTTTTGTTTTATAAAGTGTTTAAATGCACAATTTTGAGTGATCCAAAATTTCCTACTTGAGCTAGTGAAGAAGCCCTTGACTACAAGTATGAAGAATATGCTTTTCCTAAAGAATGTATAAGTATGAGTTTTTGGGCATGGTTTTAGGATGCATATGAAGTATTTGAAGAAAAAAATTCCTTTTGAGTTCTCTAAATATGGTGGTGCCATGTTAGTTGAATACTAGATTTTAAGCTCCTAGAACCCAATCGGACATGTATTTGAGAAATGAAGGTGGTTGAGTGTGATCCATAGATGGCCTAAATTAATAACAAATAGATAAATACGCTCATGAAATATGAATGAATTATCTGAGTTATTTATTAACCAATTTAAAGTGTAATAATCCACACACAATTAACTACAAATTGAAAAGAGAGAGACAAGAATGAGACAAGATTTATCCTAGAGAAACCTAAGGTGGGAAAAACTCCAATGGGTGAGAAAATTAGCTCCCCTTCACTATGTAATCTCAAATGATATAATTTATTACCAAATTGGCCTTTAAGAAAGATGAATACTCCTTCTAATTATCTACTTGCTCACAATCTCTCAAACAATTAAGAACTCTTCACAATGAACAAACAAGAAAATAATCCAACTCTCCAACTTTGCTCACAATTGAATTCACCCAAAATGACTTTCTTGAATCCTTGAAATGCTTGTATTTATAGAGGCTCATCTCAGGGAGGCACAGAGAGGTCAAACAAATCAATTGGGAAACTAAAAATTTACAGCTTGTTGATTTCCCAAGTTCTAGAACCGTATCGTATAATAATCTTGCTACTTGTTGCGAGACCGGTGGTTACATAACTGTCATGGAAGTTTCCCAACTACCACTATACATAGATTGGAGGTTAGGTAACCACTTTGAGGAATTCATGTAACCATCGAATGAAACCCCTAAAACAGAACATCAAATTTCATAATAACATCATTTGGAGGTGTCTAGATCACCCCTAGTCCGACTAGACCATCTTGTGAAGACATTATGAACTCGAGCTCCTCAAAAGAAAGTATCAAACATAGAGAATACATAGAATTGGGATTATCATGATCTATTTTTGGATCATACCTCCCTAATTTGAGGATTTTAAGTCCCTAAAATCTTCAAGGACTGATGAGGTGAGGAAATTTATTCCCTACATCTTCTCTAGAATACCACTTGGCCTTGGTAGGTATTTTTCCTTTCAATCCAATCAAACACATGTCCTACAATCCTCTCTGTGTTGTCATTTCTTTCCATTGTAAAACTACATCCTCCTCTAGTTCCAGATGACCATATAGAGAAAGAACCTCAATAGAAGGAAGCCATACCCATTCTTCTTCATCATCCAACATGGAGGGATCAAAAATACATAAGATTTCAACATTCACAACCGAATAAATATTTGTATAAGGAGGAAAATCCAAGAGAAATGTATTCTTACCCACTTGTTTCAAAATTTCAAATGGGCCATAATGAAGAGGTTTGAGTTTCTTATCTTTCCCCGTAGCCTATCCCATCTCAAATACAACCGTACCCCATCCCCAATAAGGAAGGAATGATCAGTCCTATGCTGATCATGTTGTGCTTTGTACTTAGCCTATGACTCTATCAACATCTTCTATACCAAGGTGTATTTTTGAATTTATTCAATAAAATTCTCATTTTTGTGGAACTCTAGTTTCACTTTCCCATTTCCTATGCATGATAATATTAAAACAAATTAAAAAAAACTCTTAGGAAAATAACCAAAACATGTTTCAAAAGGAGTTTGATTAGTTGAAGCATGATTTTCCCTATTATAAGAATGCTAGATATACACAATGTTCTCATACCAGTCCTCGGATGTTTCCTATTATACCCTATTAAGAGATGGACCAACATAAAATTCACCACTTATGTTTGCCCATCTGCTGTGGATGAAAGGTAGTATACCTCTTTAGCCTTGTATCCATCTTTTCCCACAAATTATAATAAAAATTCCATACAAACCATGAGTCCCTATCTCGACACAATAGAAGTACACAAACTAAAGTGAACCTACACATTAGCCAAAAATAACTCAACCGCATCACCAACCTTAATTTTTTTTTTGCAAGGAATAAAAATTCACATTTTTCTAAATCAATCTACAATCACAAATATATAATCATGACCATTTTTGTGGTAGGAAAAATACCCACAAAATCCATGGAGGTACTTTCCCATGGTTGGAAAGGAATTGGAAACGACATATATAACCCCAACTTCCTATTATTAGGCTTGTTTGTACTACATAAAACATAACCCTTGATGAATTTAGCAACTTCGGCTTGCATGTTTGGCCAATAAACATACCTTTGTAAGTGTGCTATAGTCTTTGTCACACCAAAGTGACTAGCTACCATGGAAGTGTGTGCTTCTCTCATCAACTACACTCTTTCCCTCATAGGCACACAAAGTTTCCCATTCTTATAGAGAAAACCATCTTGGAAATAGTTTGCACCTCTAGGTCCAAATCCGTCGCTTGAAGGTTTTTGCTGAATTGTCTCTACAAAATCTGAATCCTACTCATAGCCTTCCTGATATGATTCAAACAAAAAAGGCTCAAGAAACGTTTATGTTCCCATAGCTGAAATAAAATGAGGTCTAGATAACATGCTAGATAATTTTTTAGTCACACCTTTCTTATATTTAATAACCAAATGATACCGCAATAATAAACCCATCCATTTATAGTGCCTATCTTACTTTTGTAGTTTAATTTGAGCTTCAAGATACTAAAGAGGTTGATGATCCATATGAATGATACTTTCCTTACCCATCAAATATTTTTTCCATTTCTTAACTCCATGAAGTAGGATAGCCCCCATAACATAGTCACTTACATCAATTTCCACTTCAAAAACAATTATAAGTTAGGTAAAGTCAAAATTGGAGCATGATTGATTTCATATTTAAATGATTCAAAACCAATATGTTGTTCTTTACTCCAATCAAATGTCTTACCCCATAACATCACTGAATTTAGTGGTGCTACTATGGAAGAGAAGTTATTAATGAACTTCTGTAAATACTCGAACTCGCTCCAACAAAAACTTGGTCTCTCGTAAAACTTGATGGTGTAGGAAAATTCCGCATGGCCTCTATCTTAGCCAGATCAGTCCTTAACTCTCCATCTCTAACCGCATGTCCCAAAAATATAAGTGGATATTGTGAAAAATCACACTTATTTTCATTTAACACAAGAAGGTTCTCCTTAAGAACTTGTAAAACTTGATGCAAATGATCAATATGCTCCTCAAAAGTTTTGCTAAAAACCGAATGTCATCCCAAAAATAAAGGAATCAATAAACGATCTCATTACCTCATTCATCAACCTCATGATGGTAGCTGGTGCATTACATAGGCTGAATGGTAATACCAACCATTCACATAACCCTTGCATGGTCTTGAACGCTATCTTCTAGATGTCCTTTTCCTTAACCCACACTTGATGAAATCCAGATGAAATCGGGATAAGTAAAATATTTAGCTTGCTATAGATAATATAATAAATCATCAATGGGAGGAAGAGGGTACCTATTCTTGATGGTTATTTTATTTAAATATCTATAATCAACATTCATTCTCCATGAACCATCTTTCTTAGGTATTAAAACAATAGGATAACCACATAGAGAAGTATTAGGACATATTATACCTTATTCAATCAAAGACTACAACTATTTTTTTACCTCATTGGCATCTTTACAATATTGCATGTATAATTCCATTTTTGAAAGTGGAATATGGGGTAACAAATGGATCTCGTGATCAATTTCCCTAATTGGAGGAAGCCTATAGGTTTCGAAAGACATCTTTGAATTTCTAAACTAACTTTTCTATCTATGTATACTCTATATTAGAAAACATGCTACAAGTGGTTTTAGAGGTAACAATCTCATCATTTGGCATATCCCTCAACATAAGCAATGCAAATTTACCACTAGCATTAATGATCTTCCGGGATTCGTTGGAACTTACCAAAGATATCTTTGAATCTCCTAAATAGGCTGAAATGACGTAGCTCTTACAATCCTTTACTAAGCGGTAGTGATTGGCTCTCTCACAAAGAAAATATACCTCGTATACAAATATGAGCTGCCAAAAACTACACCGCAGAAATCAAGTGGAACAAAATCCATAGTAACCTCATCATTAAACTTTTGTTAATACCAAAATTGATCTTAAACTGCTTTGTTACCTTAATGTATACAACTTTCTTTACCCAACCAAAATAATAAGGATTGGGGTGACTGTAAGTTTCAAATTCAACATGTCCACTAACTCTTTACTAATTAAATTAGCTTGAGAACATGTATCAAAAGAGCATACACCTTAGTTTTATTCACTTGAATCTTTAAATGAAAAATATTTTTACTTTATTTTCCGGAAAAAAACTATTACTACCCAATCATACCTCTCTAGGGATGGAGGCACAACACATAGTCTCATTTACCTCTTCACTGCAAAATAGTTCCTCTCCCTGAGAGGAAACCACAATCTTCTTTTTATTCTTTTTTAAGGGATGTAATTCTGGGTGGAGCTTCCAACATTTCTCCTTGGAATGAGTTTCAACATCACAATTCCCACAACAAATTTTAGTAGCATTTTTAGAAATAGAAGTAGCATTTTTATTACCTTTTTCTTTTCTTTTTCCCTTCAACTTGGTGTAACCTTGTTTTTTCAAAGCATGCTTTGAGAGATAGATGAACTATTTTTCTTGTCCATCTCCAAAAAGTGAGCTTTCATACAAGCTTCATCTACATCTATATGATTTTCTAAGAGGATGAGTCACCTCAAATGGATATGGAGTCCACTGATATAATTCATCAATATGTCCTAGTTTACTACATCCTTTCCCATATGAATAGATTTATTTTGAAACTTATTGGTATACTCCCGCACAATTTGACCTTATTTCTGCCCGAGATATTACTAATACATGGACCTCTCTTCCTCATAAAAAAGGATAAATATGATTTTGGATTAGCTCATTAAAAAAATTCCACTTAGTAATTGGAGGAAGCTTGTTAACAAAAAGTGTATGAGTATAAATTTCAAACCAAGTTAAAGCATGTTTGGTTAATTTTAACTGAGAAAAGGAAATATTATGAATTTCATTAATTTGATGCAAACTGAAATATACCTCCAGTTGAGCTAGCCAAGGGTCTATCTTCTCATCATTCATGTATCCATAGTAAGGCTCAATTTCAATCTTAGCCTCCACTTTGAATAAAGGAGGTGTGGGAATGACATGGGATGGTTCTTCTTCATGATCTTCCATTGTATTGTTTGTAACACCAAACTTCTCCATAAGTAGACTCATGATCGAGTCCAATTTCCCAATGGACAAGGAAATATTGCCCACATCTTTGGAAAAACTTACCACATTAGCCTCCAACTTGTAGAAATTTTCTTCACCACTATCTTCCACATCTTCTCTATGAGCCATCTCCCGAATTTCTTTCTTCCACTTCCTTGTAGAAATATTTGATTTGAAAGGAATAAGGATGCATTCACCAATTTATTTTCCTTTTTGGGTAAGGGGTATCTAACTTCAATCTTGACACAAATTAGCCACGAAAAACTATAGTCTTAACTTCTCGATACCAATCTGATCGTAAACTTCGTAAGTTAATAATAAACATATCACCGTTTTCTCTTGAAATATGAATGAAGTATCAAAGTTCTTTATAAACTAAGTTAAAGTGCAATAATCCACACACAATTAACTACAAATTGAAAAGAGAGGGACAAGAATGATATAAGATTTATCCTGGAGAAACCCAAGGTGGGAAAAACACTAGTGCGCAAGAAAATTATCTCCCCTTCACTATGTAATTTCAAATGATATAACTTACTACCAAATTGTCCTTTAAGAAATATGAATACTCCTTATAATTGTATCTAATTGCTCATAATCTCTCAAAAAATTAAGAACTCATCACAATGAACAAACAAGAAAATAATCCAACTCTCCAATTTTTCTCACAACTAAATTCACCTAAAATAAATTACTTGGATCCTTGGAAATGTTTGTATTTATAGAGGCTCAACTCGGGGAGGTGCATAGAGGAGAAAAGAACCAATTGGGAAGCTCAAAAATTTTCAATTATTGATTTCCTGTGTTCTGGAATTATATCGCATAAGACCGTTGTTTATTGCGGACAGTGATTACCCAATCACCACTCTGCTTACAGCGCGAGGTTACATAACCAATGGGGTATTCATGTAACCACAAATACAACCCCTAAAAACAACATCAAATGTCCTAAGAATGTCATTTGAAGTTTTTTGGATCACCCCCAACCTGAATATAATCTTGTGAAGACATAATGAACTGAGGTCCTCAAGAGCAAGTATAAAACATAGAGAATACATGGAATTAAGCTATTCTAATCCATTTTTGGATCAAAGTGACTTTTGACTTGTTTTGGTAAAAGAAGTTTGAAGTTACGAAATTATACATCAATATATTTCCAATGATGTGTGGAAGGAGCCTTGATGAGGTAGTTTGAGGTATGCATAAGTACCTTCTTTAATACATAATTTAGGTGGCGAATACTTGTGAAAGTAGTCTAAAAAATGGAAGTGGAAGAGTGAATTTCTCCAAATAAATCATGCAAGTAAAAATGGAAGTGGAAGAGTGAAGTTATCCAAATAAATCATGCAAGTGAAGGATTGAGAGTGAATTAGAGGTCCTATACAACATTATCCAAGTGTTTATATATTTTTTTGTTTTTTCATTTCATTATAATGAAGTGTTGATGTAACTATTGTCCTATAGACCTCCATGACAATACAAGTCTAGGCGAGAAAAAGATAAAATGTAGATCTTCTTCCTTGATATGATGAAACCAAATCCTGTGATGATTAATTACACATCTTTTAATTACCTCCACATGATTTTAAAGGCATGAAATGAATTTTAAATGTATTTTCTACTCTCAAAATGTAGATTAGTTTTTGAAACCTTAAACCTATGATGCTCATGAGCTCTAATTGAGTTGTAGAGTCAAATCAATCAGTTACCAAGCTCATCAAGAGAGTTTATAGCATGCCTTGAACCTTGTTAACATACATGCATGATTATAACACTTGGCACAAGCCATAGTAATTAGAAGAAAAGAGTTTGCATGCCAAAAAGAAAATGACAAATTTCGACATGACATAGCGATTCAAAACAATGTGTCATATGTCAGATTTTAGGTGTAAGAAGAATATATTCAATTTTTCAACAAATTTTGGAGCCATTTAGTGATAAAAATAAATTTTATAATTACTTTGACATGTCTGATAAAGACTACATGTGATATGATAATAATTTAGAGACAATTATTGCTAATTTCAGTTTGTATGAGGTCATCCTCTCTTCTCAATTCAAGTTACAATGTGAAGATGAAGAGGTTCCCATTAAAGGTGAAGTGAAAGATACATGTGAGAAGGTTTTTCTTGATGATATATGAATAAAATTTTGTATGTAGATGTTTTTTTTCAAAGTGTGAGAAAATGATTCATGAATACTAACTTTTTGGTGTGTAGGAGTATGTAAGAGTGTGTGTATAAGAGAAGTCTTATGCAATAGTATAAGTGATGTACAAAGGGGAATGAAAATATATATGAGATGATTTTGAGATCATGACTTGTTGTATTAAGATAACCAACTGAGAGTGATCAACAATCTTATTGAAGACTAAGTTGTAGCTTAGTAAGAGGGAGTTGAAGCTTCCTTGTGAGTTGTAGCTTAAAAAAGAAATAGGTAGAAGCCTTGTTGAAGTTTTTGAGTTGCAGCTTACAAGAAAGTAGATTCTTATAGAATTTTAAGTTGTATCTTGACCAAATTTTTGGGTTGTAGTCTCAAATTGAGTGGATACTTAATAACAAAATCATTATGATTATAAAAGGACAACTATCCAAGCTAGTTCTTTTATTTCAAAGGGGTTTTCTACTTTTAAGGGTTTCCCATATTAAATTTTTGTTCATGTGTGTGTTATTGTACCTCTCTCTCTCTCTCTCTCTCATTTTTGAATCTTCATAATTCATCATGGGTATGATTTTTGAATTTTGGAAAATTTAATAATTAAAATTTGGTTTAAAATTTTGAACAAACACTGATTCATCCCCCTCTTAGTGTTTGAAATTTCCAACAATTGGTATCAAAGCATGGTCCTCTTGAATCAAGTTTAACAACTTGGAGGAGATCTTTGGAGCACATGCATGGGTGTACTAGATGAATCAGTTCTAAAAAGGAAGTATGATATTGTTCAGTCATTGATTGATGGAGAAAAGAAGGAACTCAAGCTTATGGAAGCTAACCATGGTGAAGCACTCAAAGACATGGAGTCATTTGTTGAGTATGTGTAAAAATCCTTGAAGGAAAAGGAATATTCCTTCCTTAAACATGAAGAAGAATTGAAAACCCTAAAGGCTGATTTAGAGGATGCAAACAAAAGACTGAAGATATATGAAAAATTGAAAAGAGAGAGGATGAAAAGTCTAGTTCAAGCATGAAAACATGCATGAAGATGATAAAGGAAACAAATAAAATAAGTTATAAATTAGTTAGGAAACTAAATGCATCCAGGTATGAAAGGAATTTCAATGGTTACTATTTTTCTTGTCATAACTATGGACATAAATCTAAGAAATGTAGGAAGCATGCCATAAATAACCATCCATAGAGGGATAAAAAAGTGAGAAAGAATAATATAGTTTTCTTAAATTTCCAAGAGAAAGGTCACATTTCTGAATACTTCTTAGAAGAACCATCAAGTCAGTTTTAGGAAGAAGAAGACTCAAGAAACAAGAACTATGTTGTGTGTTTCAATTGTCACGAGAAAGGGAATCTTTCAAGACAATGTCAAGATTTTCCTAAATATAGAAATAATATTCATGCATTCAAAATGAAAGGGAAAAAGGTATTGAAGGTGAAGGAAAATCCTAGAAATGAGACCAAGTCAGCCATGCTTGAGAAGGCCACTTTGGAAAGAATATTATGAAGTATATATACAAGGTCAAGGAATTCAATTGTATATATGAGGAGGAAAGGATTGACAAGAGGATAGTATGTGCATATGATGAAGAGAAAAAATATTCGAAAGAAACCATAGAAGAGTGCAGCTAAAGAAAGATGCTAGTAAGTGTTGATAAGGGAGAAAAGGGTTGTAGTAAGCATAGTGTCAATATTGAAGAACATATAGCTATATCCAAAATAATACAAATGGATGAAATTAATCATACTTGTTTTTCAAGCACTCAATCAAGTGATGAATATTCAAGAGATGAACTTAACACTTCTAGTAGGGCATTTAAAAATCATGAGAAAGTGTTAAGACCAAAAGAGGAAAGAATGAATCATCAAGCTCCTCTGTTGACTTCATATTTTTATAAGATGATCTCATGAGGTGGTATAACTTCTATAGGCTTCTATAAGGCATATTAATTTTTAAGAAAACATGGTGGTGTGTAATTGAAGTTACAAAGTCATCAGTAGTTGTTGAATCAAGCATTAAATCTATTGAAAGTATGAAAATATCAAAAAGTTATACTGGTTCAAGCTCTTGCTTAAGGTCTAAATGAAAGTTGGGTATATTTAAAATTATGTTAAATGACAAATTTCATTTCTCTATCATATAACTTATCAAGGTCTACATTTATGGTTTGGAATTCCTTCTGTTTGACCAAGCAAAGAAAAGAGTGCGTTTTTGTGTCATTAGGTCTACATTTTCATATTTAGCTAATGTTGATAATATTTTACCTCTCATAATGTGTATAATGGTTCTTAAGAAGATGCATTGAAGGTTTGAGTAGTCTTCAAAAAAAGTGGAAGATAATAGATAAATGTTCATGAGCTTAGGTCACTCTATAATCTATCAATCATGTACTTAGCTAGGTTATCTAGTCTTGGTCAAGTCAATTTAAGTTTATCAAGTGTTATCAATGTGTATCTATGTTAAGGTCATTATGATCATCAATGTTATAAATTTTATCAATATTATCAAATTTGAGTTTAAAGGATATCAAATTATCAAGTGAGTAAATATCCATCAAGCTATTAGTGATAAAGTTGTAGTATATTTCGAAATAAATAGTCCATCAAGCATGTATTAGTAAGTAATTTTTCAAGTTTTATTGTCAATTAGTCATGCTGAAGTTTTTGAATGACATTCCATGACATTTACCAAGTCTTAAAGCACAAGGTTTCTCTATGATTCCTATAATTCTCCTATAACAAATGATAATACAACCATGTATGTCAAGATTGTCAAGTGTCCATATGCATGAAAATTTGGCTCAAGTTAGAAAGATGAACAAAAATGTTGCAAAGGTATGAGATAAAGAATATAAAACTGTCATCAATACAATAATTAGTCTTCATATCTTATTGATACAAAAGCAAGGACTATGAGATCATCAATCCAGTGGGTGCAAAATTTTGTGTCCAAGAGAGATTAAATAGGTATATTGGTTCAAGACAACAAGAAGGATAAGAAGAGTCGATTTTTATAAGTCGTAGATGCCCTTAGTTAAGTCTCAAGGTTAAAATGAAAATGTTTATTCTAAGGGTGTCCAATATAAGTTGAACCATATTATCCAGGTATCTAATAGAAAGAGGTGAAAGATCTCGGAGGTTATATGCTCGGTACTTGAATAATTAAGGTTTTGTGAAGACCTAAAAACTATTCAAAGACATCATCTAGGTTGAAGAAAATATTAAGTAAGAGATAAATGAGTGTTCACACTCTTAATGCAAGATTGAAGAGAAAATATAGGTTTCCATCACTCAAGACATGAAGAATCCTAGTGAATGTATAAGGTAAGCATGCCCGTTATATCCTTTACAAAGCATTTTGGTGCATTTAATGGTTGATTCATGTGAATAAGTATGGATGGACTGTTAATACAAGAATTATACAACATTGAGGTTGGATCCTTTGAATGATAAACAAATGACAAGAAAGAGGACTATGCATTGGGTAGTTTGATTAAAACTTGATATGATTTGTCTTTATGATGACCGTGATTGAGTGAAGTCTACAAAATAAGATTAATACATTATGACATGAGAAAGAATGAAATTCTTACATTGAAATGAATCTCAAATCTCTCAATTTGAAGAATTAAGGTTTCAAAACCCCTATTTACATGTTCTTATATGTAAAATTTTACTTGGTTGATCATATTGTGTACATTGTTACATCTCACTATTAGCTCATGTTGAAGAAGTAGGTTGAGATAGAGTTGATGGTGAAATTTCAAGCTCTCAATGGAAGTTTTAGTGAAGATATAACGTTTTGAAGGTTTTCTAGCTATTCTTTGTGAATACAATTAGGGTTTACATACAAAAAGTGGTTTGAGGGTTCCATATTGAGTCCTAAATCCTAATATTTGAAACAAATTACCTACACCTTGTCCTTAATCGGGTAAAGCAGAAATTTGCGGTTTCTAATAGCCATCTTAGAAGTTATCCATGAAAGTCTTGTAGGAGGATAGTGGATATTGTGGTAAACCTAATTGTGAAGGTAAACTAATAAAGTAAGTAAGGTTAATTGGAAAAATCTAATCTCAAAAACATGTAAATAGAGAAAACCATGAAATGGGTGATAAACATTTCTAGTTTGTGCCTCAAAAAACCATACATAAGAAGATATACCATAAAATGTCTAGAAACATGTCTACAAGATAATAATGAGAAAGAAAGAAAGAAGTATGAATTATAATAAGATTGTGGGTTAGGTCATGCAAATTACCCCACACCACGAGGATGATAAAGGGTACTAGAAACTTTTTTTGTTTTGTTCTCGGTATAATTGAAATTCTCTAACCTTTTAAATCAAGAAAGATCCTTAACCTCAAGGGAAAAAAATGCAATATTTTAAGTAAATTGATTAAATATTTCTATTTGATAGTTTAAAAATAAGTTGGAGGCTATCTTAACAATGTCTAGAGCATGTAAACAAGGTACACCCTAGGAGAGGCCATAGTAGGATTAAATTCAAGTTTTGGCTTCTTGTGGGAAAAAACAAAAAGAAAGGAAGTGAAGAATATGTTTGAAAAAGAAGAAGAATTGATTTGGATTCCTTATCTAAATTCATTACTTAGTTTTAATGAAATCATTTAGTGTACTAACATGGCATTGTGTTTAATAGAGACTCTTTGAGGTGAAAAGATATTATTTTTCTAGGATAAGATCAAGTTTTTTAAAAAAATAGAGTATAGTATGAATAAAGTGACCTTATCCTTGACGAGGGTAATGGAATTGGATAGGATATATGAATATATTACCATCATGATGATTTTTCTCCAAGCTTCTTGGTGCAAAAGGAAAGAGAAATCTCATAAGGCTGTAAAAGGGTAAGTCAAGTGAGGTGTTTATGCACATTGGGGATGTTATAGACTATATTTTTAAAAAAAGATATCCTATAGGTCACTCACACATATGTAGCATATGGGAATACATTTACAATACTAAAGTAAGTATTTAAGACATCAAGGATGTTGGAACATAATGATTGAGTGGTTTGGCCAATCTTTAATGTATATGGGTCCATCATTAATATATATAGGTTAATATTTAATAATATTTATATTTCTATTTCTATTATTAAATAGACTAACCTAGGTATATACTTTCGGTTAAATATTTAATATCATAAAATGATTATATTTCTAATATTAAATATTATAAACCTAGGTATACGTGTCAATCGATAAGGTTGAAAAGGTGGGTTGGGAGACATACCCTATCACCTAATATAAAAAGGACTATACATCCTCATTTGGGATGTTTGAATGAAATATAAAAGGTGAATATTTTTTTACCCTTGTGATTAGGGTTAAAAGGAGGAGGTGAAAGTAAATGGATGTAAGTTTGGTTCTTAGAAAGTAAAAGGTTATTTCACGGTGTTTTAACCCTATTTGGGGTTCTCCACTATAAACATTGTGTCATTGTGTCATTACTTTTGGTATGTATTACTTAATTAGTATGTTATGTAATTTTAGTTATTACCTTGAATTATGTATAACATTTAATGCTTTATGATTTATATTAATATTTAAATGCATTGGTCGATTAAATTCTTAATAATTAGAATCCTCTACATTCTAACATTGTGTCGAGCATTGGTTTAAATTAGATAGGTTAGGTCTAAGTTATTGTATTTAATCTATTTAATTTTTACGAGTTTTTTCAATAAATTTAGAAGGGTATTTAAAATGATCAAGACCTCCCTTCTTTCCATTTTTAGTGTAATATAACAATTTTGTTTTGTGAAGAACTAATGTGAATGCACAAGAGAAAAAATAGGAAAGATTATTACCTTAAAGTGAAAACTCGTGTGAAAGACCTCGTAAAGGAAAATTATGTGTAAAATATATTCTTATATTTCTATAGTTTTAATGTGTCCAAGTTAAATGTTTTCAATTGTAAAAATCAAGAGTAAATGAAGGAGGAGACAAGGTTCATGAAAATAGGGATTTTAATTTATTTCATTTGATGGGTGAAATTCTTGTCCCCTCTATAAAATCACTATGTTAATCTATATTCTCATAAATCTACTTGCATTTGGTAAAATTCTTGTAACCTAGTCTATGTTCTTCAATCCCCTTTAATAAGGGTTATATGTTTTTTTTTTTTTAAATACTATAGTTTATAATTTTTATAGACTATATGTTGTTTTTTTTTACATTATATAAACTATATACCTCTTTTTAAAAAGTGTATATATTTTTACATTATAAATTATAATAGGTTATTATAATGTATTAAAATATAACCTCCTACTATTATACGAAGAAGAAATTATGGAATTTCATATTTTGAAAATAAAGAAGTTTTGGCTTCATTAAATTTGACGGTCGAAATGACCGTCACGGTAGAGACCAAACATAAGACAATATGACAGATTATTTTGACATCAAATTGAATCTCATAGGTTCTAGGAAACTTTCACTATGTTAAAATTGACGGTCATATGACGATCACGTCGAGATAAAAAAATAAGCCATTATGACGGTCATTTAGACGTAAAATTTAAGTTGGCGAATCTTTGTCTACATTATTTTTTTTTCTTGAGAAATTTAAAGTTGTTATGCATTCTTAAGGGTTTATTCTTCACTTCTATATGTTTGGAAATATTTTTATATAAGTATGGGATATAATGCAGAGCCCTTTATATTGTTGGTTATTATTTTGATCATGGGAGGTTAATTAGTATGCATTGTAATGACAAAATTAGTTATGATCAAATAATTTCTTTAGATCTCTAAAATCTAGATTTTATTCTATTAAAAGTGTTGCTTTTTTATTTGATAAATATATATAACTCTATGGTACATTGTATATTATAATGGGGTGTGTTTTACATGTTCAGGAAAATAATGACGTCCAGTTATTTCTATCTTGACAAAACCCAGATCCTGAATGGAACCAACTACAACATTTGGAAGATCAGGGTCAAATCAGAACTTATGGCAAGGAAACTCTAGACAATTGTTTCTAGATCTAAGGTTTCTCCCACCGGTCATCAAACAAATGTAGATAACATGAATGCATTCTAAAAAAATTCAGGAGGCTCTTTCCATGATTCTATGCAATGTGAGCAGCGAGTACCTTCTACACATTGGTAATATCAAACGTCCAAAAGAGGCATTGACGTAACTAGAATCTATGCATGAAGGTACATGTTTATCTAAAATTATTATATTAATTTTAGAATTTCTTACAACTCCTATGAAAGGAGATGAAAAAGTAGTTAATTTCTTAGCCAAAATAAAAAATATAAAAGCAAAATTAGATGGATGCAATTGTGATTTAATTAGTGAAAAATTAATCTACTTTATTGTTCATTAAATACACATGAAATATTTAGGAATTTTATTTCTATCTTGAACTCTAAATATCATAATGAAAATTATTTACTTGATCTAAATACCTTGAGTCCACTTTTGATACATGAAGAGTAAGTGATGATGAAATTTGATTCTAAGGAGAATGCATCTCAAGCACTTCTTGCCCATAATTCGAGTTCAAACCTCACAAGCCCTTCTCGGATCGAAATTTAGATCTAAATCTTCTTTTGATGATAAGATTTTTTTTTTTTTTCTGATCAATTGGGTGTTACCTTTAGTGGTAAATGTCACAAATGTGGTAAATTTGGACATAAAAGGAAGATTTAAAATCTAATAAACCTATCCATAAAAATAAAAATAAAAATCATTTCTTCTAAATACAATTTAAGGAAAAATGATAACTCTAATGATATTCTTGAAATCATTGTATTATATGTTGCATTGTATTTTCTTCTAATTCTAAATGGATTCTAGATTCAGGAGCATCAAATCATATGACTTGGTGTTTCATATTCCTTATTTGATATTGTGAAAATAAATGAATGTGTGTATCTTGATGATAACTCATATTTAGAAGCAATAGAGAAAGGAAAAGTAAAATTTTCTAATGGTGTGTTGAATAATGTTTTATTTGTTCTAAGCTCGAAAAAACCTTTTATCATGTTCTCAATTAAATCATGATGGTTTTTCTATTCAAATGTTGAAAGATACTTGTTATATCAAGCAAAATAATGATAATATAATAGCTGAAGGAATTCAAAGAGATGGTCTCATATATTTTGGTGATTTCTCTTACGCATCCTATTTTGTTTCTCAAAGTTTGAATAATTCAAAACTATGGCATGAAGCATTAGGACATGTTAATTATAAAAAATTATATGAAATGAATAAATATAATATTGTGAAAGGTTTTTCTATGTTGTCTTCTTCTCATGATGCATGTGAAGGGTATTTACACTCAAAACAAAGTGCTAAACCATTTCACTCACATCTTGAAGACAGTTCCTCTTATCCACAAGAACTTATTCACAGTGATGTTAAAGGACCTCTTGAAGCTTCGTTAAATGGTTCTTTATATGTTGTGACTTTTATTTATGATTTCACTAGGATGATTTGGTCATATTTTCTTTAAAATAAATTTGATGTACTTAGAAAATCTAAGGAATTTAAAGCATCTATTGAAAAATCTTCAAATAATACAATTAAGATACTTAGAACAGATAATGGGGGTGAATACATTAGTAAAGAATTTGAAAATGTTTGTATTGATTGTGGTATTAAAATGGAATTAACTTCTCCTTATTATCCCCAATCTAATGGTGTTACAAAACTTAATAATAGGACTATTTTAAATATGGCTAGTACTATGCTTCCTTCTATTGGTCTTCCCAAATTTCTGTGGGTAGAAACAATGAACACAACATTCTACATTCTAAATAGGGTTCCCACAAAATCTATTCATATTTCAACTCCTTTAGAAAAATGGTCAAATCAAACACCCGATATTTCTCATGTAAATTTTTTTGGTAGTTTTGTTTATTTATACATTCCTAAAAAGAAAAGAAAGAGACTTGATATGACTTATTTTTCTTGTGTTTTCATTGGATATGGTATTAACACTATAGGTCTAAGGATTTACGACCCTATAAAAAGGAAGTAATTGAAAACTACAAGGTGGTGGTTTTGGAAAAATTATTTTGTACATCGATAATGGTAAAGATGTTCCTAACTTTGTCAATATTTCTAATGATCGTTCTAATTCGATAATGAGGATATAATAAATGGTCATGATGATGTTTCTTGTGTTAATAATATGGATAAATCCCTATCTCCTTAGCTAAGAACCAAAATAGGATCAATCTATGTTAGAGAGTTCTAATCCTATTCACCTTAGGAAAATTACCGAAGCCATCATATCGACCATGCATTAATGACCTTTTATGAACACGAGAAACAAAATTTTGAAGAATATTCTCAAGATGAGAAGTGGATCAATGCAATGCGGGATGAATACAATGCTCTAATTCAAAATAAAACTTAGGAGTTGGTTCCACCTCCAAAAAAAAAAAAGCATTATAGGGTCTAGGTGGTTATATAAAGTAAAATATAATGTTGATGGTAGTATTGAAAAACATAAAACTAGACTTGTTGCTAGAGGTTTCACTCGAAAATTAACATTAATTATGTTGAGATATTTTCCCCAGTAGCTAAAATGAATCTTTTAGGACCTTATTTGCGATTGACGCTCAATTTGGTTGGAAAGCTTACCAAATGGATGTGAAAAATGATTTTTGAATGGTAATTTAAAATAATAACTTTACATGTCTCAACCTAAAGGATTTGAAGAAATTGGTAAAGAAAACTATGTTTGAAAATTGAAAAAATCCTTTTTTGGTTTAAAGCAAGCTCCTAGAGATTAGTATGTGAAAATTAATTCTTTCTTTAAATAGTTAGGATTTGTTAATTATTCTTATGAAAATGATCTATTCATCAAACAAGAAGGATCAGATATTATCATTTTTATATATATGTTGATAATTTTCTTATGATCGGGTGATAATCCTACTTTAATTTGTAGAATTAAAGAAAAATTGAAACAATACTTTGAAATGACTAATTTAGGTCTCTTACATCATTTTCTTGGCATGGTTGTATTTAAAGATAAAAATTCTATTGTTGTTTCTCAAACTTAGTATGTAAATAATATCTTGAAAAAGTTGAACATGATTGATTGTAAACCAATTTCTACTCCTATGGAAGTTGGACTGAAAATTGATCCTAAACCTGCATGTGAAAAATTTGATCCTACTTTATATAGACAATTAGTTGGTAGTTCGATTTATCTAACTATCATGAGACTAGATATTTCCTATGTAGCAGAAATACTTCCGGAGTTTATACAAAAACCTTATAAAGATCATTGGAATCTTGCAAAAAGGATTCTTAGATATATTAAAGGAAAAATAAATTATGGATTGCATTATACTAAGAATGAAAATGTTAACATATATATATATGTATATATATATATATATATATATATGTATATATATATATATATATATATGTGTGTATATATATATATATATGTATATATATATATGTATATATATATATATATGTATATATATATATATATATATATATATATATGTATCATATATATGATATATTGGATATATAAATATACTTCTATGTTATGTGTTTTAAATTTTGTGTAGGTTCCATTATTGGTGCAAAAAAATCAGCCATCTATTTCTATCTCTTCAACAAAAGCTGAGTATAGAAGTGCAATGGAAGCTGCAAAAGAGGCTCTATGGCTAAAGAGGTTGTTCGATGAGATAAAGATGAAGGATCTAGGTAGTGTTCCTTTGTTCTGCAACAACAAAATCACCATAGCTCTTGCACATAATATAGTAAAACATTATAGGTTAAAGCACATTGAGATACATATACACTTCCTCTATGAGAAGGTGATAAGTGGTGAGATAGATCTCAAGTTCGTGTCCACTGAAGATCAGGTTGTTGATATCTTCACAAAGCCCCTAAGTGCTGCAAAGTTTTGTCACTTTTTGAAAATCTTGGATTGTCGAGTTGCTATTTAGGGGGAGTGTGCATGATAATGTCACCTCCTAATGGAACTTTTTTTTTTTAAAGATAACTTTGGACATGTGTAAAATACCTTCGAGAAAGTGTAGAAAAGACCTTGAGGAAAGTGTTAAAATACCTTTGGGCATGTATACCTCATTGACTTCTTTTTTAGAAATAAGTGTAGAAATATCTTAAAGGTGGTATTCAGTAAACTCTTTAGTGCTATTGAGTTTACTAGTAAACATCGATCTGAAGCATATTATTAAGGAGATCCTTAGTTATAAAGTTCTCTTATATGCTTGGGTTCAATACCCTTTTATGAGAACATGTGAGAATATTTAAAACTTACAAATCATACTTAGCCACTGATCATGGGATGATATTTGGGATTCCAAATCCTTTTGTGCCAAAAGGTAACTTGAGTATGATAAAGGTGCTATAATTACTTCAATCGATATGCTAGCCTAAACTCAGTATGGTTTAAGGATTGTAAATCTATAGTGTACAATCTATTGGAATATGTTATCCCACTAAACATTAAGGGGAGTATGGATCAAAGAACAAAAACAAATGTGATAAGGATGGAGCTTGGAGCAAGTGAGGGTTTTAGAGTATAGTTTCTATAACACTAGCTATGGAATGTCTATTAACATTTGATAAATCTTCGATATATCACCACCTCTGCAGAGTTAATCAACCAAAAAATCTTGGTATCGAATTTGGAACTTGGAAAAATATTTTTAAGGTACCTCTGGAAAACATGTGTGTTCTAGTCTCCTAAAAACATTTAGAATCATTCTTTATTCAAAAACACAAAGGACAAGGAGGGTGTTACCCACATCCATGTGCCTGATGGATGTCTACATCGTGCAATGGGGAAAAAAATCTTACTCTTGTTGGTAAGTTCTTGGGTGCTAGACCCAACATTGATGTCATCAGAAAGTGGGCCATGTGTCATTGGAAACCAAAAGGATATTTTTCTATTACAACCATGTCTAAAGGTTTTTTCCTTGCCATATTCAATCTACAGAAATATATTTAAATACTATTATTAGGTGGACCACAGGTGTCAGGCAACATGGGGCTTTTCATAAAAGATGGTACCTAGGATTTAACCCTAATATTGAAAATATTCACACTATTCATGTTTGGTGTAGGCTTCTGAACTACCCCTGCATTACTGGGATGATGAGATCTTGCTTCATATTGCAAGGTTGATCGAATCTCCAGTTGGTTTAGATGGGCCTACTAAAAATAGATCCAAACTAGTGTTTTCTAAGTTTTTCATATCTTCTAAAATGGAGAAAGAACTGTATATTTTCTTATCCTTCAATCAAAGTTTGGAACATGGAAATAGGTGATAGAATATGAAAATTTTCATTTAAGATGCAAAAAATGTCATAAGTTAGGACATTTCACCAGGAAATGTCTAATTGAAAAGAGGAAAAATAATGAGAGATTTGGAGATCTATTCAGGGAGAAGGAAAAGAAGCATGAGGAAAAATAAAAAATAAGTGGATCAGAGGTCTCAATGGAAAATATCTCCTAGGTGACAAAAAGAGGGGAAAAAATCACCTCAACCAAAGAATCTACAAACTTAGCATCAAAATGATAAGGAGATAGATAAAAATATCTCTAAGACACCAGATCTAAAAGAAAAAAATAAAAAAGGGATAAAAAACCCTATAAGGTGACATTTGGTATGTAGAAAGATTTGGAGACCAAGAACTCCCTCTGTAAAAAAGGGGGCGAGATGATGCAAGCAAAAAGAGAAGGCAAAAGACATGGAACTTAAAAGGCATGTAAATTTGAACATAAAAGTGGATGAAGATAATGAAATGGTTTATATTAACCTAATCATATCAGATTAAGAAAGGATGGATGATTTAACGGTTATCGATAGAATATTTATTCTCAAGATCTGCGCATAAGGAACAAATACATATCAGCACCTTCACAACACCGGAAGGACAAGATACAAAATCTCGAGTCTAAAATGAAGGGATGATTAGAATCCATTTTAGAAGACCTAGACAAAGATGAAGAATACAAGGAACTGGAAGATTACATGAATGAGGAAAATACTCTTCGATCTCTGGTGATTGAAAATATTTCATCTAACAAAAATTAGTAACTTCACAATAGAAGGATTCATACTATGGAAAGGAGGAAGGGGATATTACCCCAGCCTCATTAAATATTCTCACTAACTATGAAAATGATTTGAATAATGGCTTCATTGAAGTTAAAAAAGTGGAGAATCGAAAGGTTTTGAAGAGGTTCCTAAAGCTTTATATAGTGATAAAAAAAAGAAAATTGGGAATTGGGAAGCCTCTACATCAAGGATCACTAGATCATATACTAAGAAGGTGGCGATATTGGAGAAAATAGTAAAAAGGTAGACCTTCAAAAAAGCAACTAAGAAAGAAAGAGTATGAGAAAGAGATTGCGAGATGGGCCTTAAAGTCAATCGGGCCATCCAACTCTTCTTTGCTTCCCCAAATTTTTTAAGATGAAGATTTTATCTTGAAATGTCAAAGGATTGAATGGATTTCTGAACAAAGGTTTTTTAAAGAGCTTAGAAGATCTAGTAGACCTAACATTCTATTAGTGCAAGAAACTAAAATGAACACAATTTTTTTTAAGGAATACAAAAAGAATTTTTGGGAGAATTTGGATTTTGTTGTTGTTAACTCACGAGGAGATTACGGAGGGGTTGTAATTTTTGGGACAACAAATTCCTAAATGGTAATGTGATTCTAGCTTCTCATAATCATTTAGCTATTAAATTTCATGCTGTTGAAAATGACTCAATCTGGATCCTTTCCAACATATATGCCCCAAACACTGCTGCTGGAAGAAGAAAATTATGGGAAGAGTTAAAAATCTTTAGAAATAGTTTTAAGGATTATAATTGGTTGGTCATGGGTTATTTTAACACCCCTTTAAACCCTGGAGAAAAATATGGGGGTAACTATGATTTCTCAGTTAGTATGGGTGACTTTTTGAGTTGGTTTCTTCTCTTAACCTCATGGATATTGAACTTCATGGCAATCAATTTACTTGGTCTAACAGGAGAATTGGTGAGAGTATGATACAAGTTATATTAGAAAGATCTCTTATCTCTACTAATTAGATTTTGAGTCAGGATTTTCACCTCTCTTTGTTACCTAGTATTGGTTCAGACCATAATCCCATTTCTCTTAATATTTATAATTAGGCTAAGCCTACACATAGGTCTTTTAAATTAAGAAAAATGTGGCTAGAGCATGATGACATCTTGGATAGGAAAAAATATTTTTGGCATTGTGATGGAGAAGGTACAACATAATTTAAATTAATTTAGAAACTGAAAAATGTAAAGCAAGAAGTTAAAACCTGGAACAAAGAGGTTTTTGGAAATATCTTTAAATAGAAAAAGATCTAAAACAACATCTTGAAGAGATTTAACTGATAATCTCATTGAAAGGTATGAATTATGATTATCAACAACTAGAAAATAAATTTCTCTTTGATTTGTATAACATTAATAATAGAGAAGAATCCTTTTAGAGAATGAAATGCCGAACTATATGGCTAAAATTTGGTGATAAGAACACAAAATTCTTTCATATGACCACCCTTAAACATAGGGCATGCAATAGAATCACTGAGGTATCCAAAGTTAATGGTATGGTTACCAAAGATAAAAATTACATAAAAGTAGAAGCTCTTAAATTTTATGAGAATTTGTTGATGGAAAGTAATGTCTATAATGAAGAAGCAACTTCTTTCCTTCTTGACTCAATCCCAAGTAATAATCTCCTTGAAGAGAGATTCACAAATCTTACAAAAGTTGTTTCTATTGAGGAACTGAAGAAGGAAGTTTTGCACTTGAAGGTGACAAGGCACCAGGGCCTAATGGTTTTTCTATAAATTTCTTTCAAAAATCTTGGGACATATGCTCGGAAGATCTGCTAAAAGTTGTAAATGAATTCTATAGAACTAGAAATATTATAAAGGAATTGAATAATACTCACATTATGCTTTCCCCAAAGAAATTGGATGCTAAAGACTTCAAGGATTTTTGACCTATCAACCTGGTTAATGTTGTTTATAGAATTTTACCAAAATTATAGCTACTAGATTACAACCTTTACTAGCTGATCTTATCTCTAAACAACAAAGTGGCTTCATAAAAGGAAGGATAATTCAGGATGGGGTAATCATGGTTCATGAAACTATTCACTCCATGGATAAAATAGAAAAGGTGGGTATTGTAATAAAATTACACATGCATAAGGTCGTTGGTAAAATATCTTGGAAATTCTTAATTAAAATCCTATCAAACTTTGGTTTCCAGAATAAATTTAGAAAAATCATTCAGGCCTGCATTTCCACTTCAATATTTTCTGTAGTTGTGAATGGTACTCTAGTGGGATTATTTTCTAGTAGTAGAGGTATAAGATAAGGGGATCCCATATCCCCTTACTTTTTATAATTATGGCTAACAATATTAGTAGATCCATAACTAAGGTTGTAAATAATGACATGTTAAAAGGATTCAAACCAACCTCCACCAATCATATAGCTTTGCATAATCAATTTGCTTGATAACACAATCATGCTTCTGATGGCTTCTATTCTAGAGGAAAAAGCTATAAAGACTATCCTTAGATTCTATGAAGTAACTTCTAGCCAGAAATTCAACTTTGATAAAAGCTCGGTGTATTTTTTCAATACTCCTAATGATAGAAGAAAATAATTGCACTCATTTTGGGATGTAAAATTAGTTCCTTACCCACTACCTATTTAGGATTACTGTTGGGAACTAATAGAGTCTTTAACACTATTTGGAATTCTCATTAGATAGATTACTGAAATGAAATTTTGTGAATGGAAAGGGGCTATTCTCTCTATTAATGGGAAATGTTTATTACTCAAAATCACACTTCAAAACTTACCCATATATCATGTCAATGTACAACATTCCAGCAGAAAATGTGGATAGCATTGAGAGAATCCAAAGACACTTTCTATGGCATGGGACTAAAGAAATATTTAGATACCATCTAGTGGCTTGAGATTAAGTTTGTATACCAAGAAACGTTGGTGGATTGGGAATTAAGGATATCATAAAGATGAATGTTGCTCTTATTACCAAACTTGGATGGATACTTCTTAAGGAAAAAAAAAAATTGGACTAAGATTATTAAGATTAAATACTTGGCTCAAAAAAATGTGAATTCATTCCTTTTTGAACAACAACTTCCCACTAGTTCCATTTTCTAGAACAACCTACTTCAAATCAAACATATTCTTGTCAAAGGGTGTAGATGGAAAGTGGGCAATGGTCAGGATAGTCTTCTCTGCAAGACAATTGGATTGATTTCAAGATGAGTGATAAATTTTGTTCCCTCAAAGATATTATTTGTGAGAAATATGGTAGTAAAGTAAAATATTACATTGAAGAGGCTGGTAATAAGAGAGATTGGAAACAACTTAAAGTTGATAACCTATAACTTGATATCTCCTCTTTACAACAATAAGTTTCTCATTCCTCTTAATAAAAAGAGAGAAAAGATGAGCTCCTTTGGGTTGATTATTTTGATGGGGACTATACTATAAATTTAGGATATAATACCTTTTTGATAGCAATCAAACTGGTTTAAATTGGAGTAAAATATGGATGCCTGAGTTAACTCCTAAAGTTAATTTTTTACGTGGCTTGTGTTAAAAGGAAAGATTATTACTAATGATAATCTAATTAAAAAGGGTTTCATCATACCCAACATATTATATATGTGCAAAAGAGATGTTGAAGACATCAAACATCTTTTTTTGCATTGTGATTATGCTGCAAAGATTTGGAGTCTTATCTTTACAAATTTCAATCTTAACTAGGTTCTTCCTAACACCTTCTTGTAGACCTAGGAGCAATGGGATCCACCTTATAAACATAGCATGATAAGAAGATTATGGAATTTGGTTCTACCTCATACCATATGGAGATTGTGGAAAACCAAAAATGATATAATTTTCAGGAACAACAAACATGTATGCAATAAGATCTTTAAGGAAATTGTTATTGTAGTCAAGGATAACATTGAAAGGTTTAGGCCTCCTAAAAATAAACCTTATCCAAAGGCATAAGAACATATTCTTTCTTCCTAGAAGATTGACACTAGTAATCTTCATAGGACTGATCCAAATAGAATTGACAGATTGACAGTACATTGGATTCAACCTCCCAATTTATGGTACAAGCTGAATTTTGATGGAGCTTCTAAAGGAAATCCTGGGGCATCAGGAGGAGGTGGAATAATCAGGGATCACAAAGGTTGTCTTGTTGCTGCTTTGGTAGGTAAAATGGGCCACCAAACAAACCACTATTCTGAAGCCCTAACAGCATTATGGGGGATAAGGCTTGTTAGGGATTGCAACATTTCCAATATTATAATTGAAGGGGAAATTTGAACATAATCAACCTCCTGAATCAATTTCAATCCCCTATTTGGACTATTAGGGAATTAATTTATGAATTTATTGAGATTTGTAAATCCTTAGCGCAGACTTTAAAATCATACACACCTACCATGAAGGAAACAAAGTGGCGATAGTCGGCTAACTATGGTGTTAGTAATAACATGAAAAATTGGTTTATGATGAAATTCTTCCTAGCATGGTACACAATGAAATTATTAATGATAAATATGATATAAAAATCATCATTAATGAGCCCTCCTCCACGATTTGAAGGTGATTATCTCTTTTTCCTACAGGGTAATTAATATCACTACCATTTCACATGATTTTTTGGTATGCGAAAAAATTGTTGAGAAGAGGCTTTGGAGAAGAGGCATTGCAGTCTGAAACAATAGAAAAAATAGCACCAAACCGGTGGAACTCCATGAAAAATGGAACCCATATTCGACTCGGCTTGAAAGGATGGTATGATTTTATGGAATTAATTACGGATGGGCGGGGTCTCTAACACGATTGAGAAAATACGGGGTCATGATCAAGACATCTCTATTAAAATTGTAACTAGATGGAAACAGAGGATGGTTGAATATGGGGAGATCAATGTCAAAATTACTGAAGAAAATATTGTGGAGGTTATGGGTTTGAGTCTAGATGGGGCTATATTTTTCAGTAAAAGGGTTCACAAGAATGTTGAAGCCAAGAAATTCCTAGTAGTAGGGGAAAATATTTAGTTTTTAGAATAGGTGTAAAAGTGGCCTCCATTCCTGAACCCTTTGATGAAATTGCAAGGATGATTGTCAGGTATGTAACTTTAGAAGGAAGATATGTGATGGTTCCTCTTAAACATCTAGTTTTCCTGAATCACTTTAGGAGGAATTTATAGGTTATTTTTCCGCATTATCTTTTAAATTCCTTGGATCATTCTATCCTTGAGTTTAAAAACCACAATTATGCCACCCCCCTCCATCAAGGTCTCATTCTATTGCTACATCCTCATTTTCTTTCCTAGATTTGTACAATCCCAACTTCCCCTACCCCCCCTTTCCCTGACTCCACTACCCCCACCACCACTCTTGAGCGTAGAAAAATCAGAACCAAAAATCCTCTTTACCCCATCACCCAACCCCTCCCCTACCAAAGGGTCCTTTGCAATAGTAAAGATATTGAATCGACAAAATTTTTTTCTCCATATTAGCAACCCTAAAGAATCTTTTGTTATTGAAAAGGAGGAAGGAATTCTCAACAGAATTACCAAGTTAGAAAAGAAATTTAGTAACTTGAAATAAGAGCTCAAATAAATGGGTAAGAGAGAAGGTAAAAGGAAGATGAATGATGACCCGGATACGGATAATGAGTAGTACTTTGCAAATTTATAAAAAAATTAATTCTATGGACAATAGACTGGGTTTGACAAAAGGCAGACATGAATTCACTATTTCTGTACTCAAGGCTATATACAACTTCATGGAGCAACATGTCAAAAGTCTCATGTAATCAACAACATTCCTAATCCCATCTGGGAATCAAATTCAGCAAAGGGACATGGTTATCTCTTAGGCTGGATAAAAAGGACCCCTCCCATGTCACGACCCTAGCATTATTCACCTCTCTTCAAAAGATAAAAGCTAAGATTGATAAAGTAGTAAAGTAATGTGGACTATTACTTCGAGTTCTGTTTTGAAGGTGTGTTCGGATGCTTTGTCACATATTTGACTATTTTTGCTCCCTTTTAATAGTTTTTGTTCAAGTTATAGCTAGTTCTCATAGTTATCTTAGATTCTAATCCTTTTTTGCTGATTTAACTGTTCTTTCTAGATTTTGATCCTTCTTGTATTAGGACTTAGTCCTTTTAATACTTTGGTATACTTTTGATGCACTTTCTAGATTTTGATATTTTTAATAGGGTATAGTCCTTTAAAAATATTTACCCTAATAAAACAAAACATTAAGGGGAGTATTGGAACATAATGATTAAGTGGTTTGGCCAACCCTTAATGTATATGGGTTGATCACTAATATATATAGGTTAATATTTAATAATATGAAATATTTGTATTTATAGTATTAAATATGTTAACCTAGGTATATACTTTCGATTAAATATTTAATATCATGAAATGATTATATTTCTAATATAAATTATTATAAACCTAGGTATATGTGTCAGCGATCGGGTATAAAAGGTGGGTTAGAGACATACCCGATCACCTAATATAAAAAGGACTATGGGTCCTCATTTGAGATGTTCGAATGAAATATCAAAGGTGAATAATGTTTTACCCTTGTGATTAGGGTTGAAAAGAGGAGGTGAAAGTTAGTGGATGTAAGTTTGGTTCATGGAAAATAAAAGGTTATTTCACGGTGGTTTTTACCCTATTTGGGGTTTTACATTATAAAAAATGTGTCATTGTGTTCTTACTTTTGGTATGTATTACTTAATTAATATGTTACGTAATTTTATTTATTAGATTGCATAATATCTAACATTTAATGCTTTTTGGTCTATGTTAATATTTAAATGCATTGGTTGATTAAATTCTTAATAATTAGAATCCTATAAATTCTAACAAAGGAAGCTTCAATAACAAGTTTACCAAGGCAAATGAAAAGGAAAGAAATTCAAGTAATGAGTGAGTTTTGGAAAGAACCATCACATTAGAATTATATAATATAAATGAAGATTCAAACTAATGATAAACAACCTAGAAGAATGTCATCATGGTAAATAGGAGACAATACGATCATAATCTTGATTGTATAACCACCTAAATGGCATATTGATAGAGAAAAAGATAGTCTAAGGGAGGTTGTGATAGTTCAAACTCAAAAGTTGAACTCTACAGTCTAAAATAGTAAACTACATTCCATAAAATCCTATTAGGAGAAAAGAGAGTTGATGATGACACAATTTCAAGAATCTTAGATATAAATGAGGTGTTTTAGGGATATAGAAAGCATAGAAAATAAAACCAATGAGTACGGGAAAGTACACTTCAAGGGGGAGGAGTATAACTAAATCAATGGAATTGAGACAAGGAGCACTAGAAAAGAACTTTAGGACCATGTTGATACTATTGGCTCCTCAACTAGATTTGAGATGAAGGTATGAGATTCAATTTATTGCATAGAGAGTACATATGGATGGTATAACCTTATGGGGAGGTAGAAACAAGAGATTCATAAATCCTATGATGTTCCGAATATGAAAAAATTACCTAAAAAGCTCTGAAATTTCAGTCTGGGGATGCAAGTCCTACACCTTTCTTACAAGCCACATATAAAATAAGTGAGCCTAGAATTAAGTCTTATAAGCTAAGATAGACACATGTTTGTACTGAGGAGATTATTTTTCATTCAATACCAAGTTTTTGGCATATGTATGTGACATGGAGGCATTTTATTAGTGGGAGTACTAGTGATTTTAATGCATAATAAAGAGAGAGAGAGAGAGAGAGAGAGAGAGAGAGAAGTAAAACATGATCTAAAATTAGGTACTTTGTCATTAATGCAAAAAGGTGGAGAAGAATTCATATGTTTCTCCATCAATAAAAGGTGAGATTTTTGGCATGTGGATGTTGAGTTTTCATTGATGTCAAAGGTATATTAATGAGATATCGAAAAGGAGGAAAACTAGAGGGAGCTTGGAGTGAGTCAAATAGGAAGGAGAAGTCAAGCCTTGAGAACACATTAGTAAGAAATCACTTCTTGAGAATCCAATGATTAAAAAAGCAAAGTGATGCTTTGCGAGAGTATCTTTAGGATGGAGTATTATACAATATAACATCTATATAATGTGGAAATAGTGTTAGAAGGATGGATATAGGATCACATGAGTTGATTTTGTAATACTAGCTCAGTTTAGGATGCCTAATTGATTAATAAAATATTCAATTAAATAGATGTTAAATCTAAATATGTACCTACACAATGATATAAACATTTAAGTACAAATTTAAGCCAAGTAATTAAACTATAATATATGAAACCCTAGTTGCAAATGCAGGGATAAAATACTTATTTGATTCAAAAATAATCTTGGACTATGTCAAGGTGATGAATTAATTAATAGCATGAGGTAAGTGTCGCACGAAGCCCGAAAATTGTTTAATTGCGAGATCTATCTGTGATTGGGGCACCTATATAAGATCAAGATTTCTGGGGTGGTGTAGACCTCCTCTAGGTTCCTTTGACTTCTCACGTACTCAAAAACAAGTTTCACATGATCGTGAGATGTTCACTAATGTTATCCTTTAATCACATGTATATTACTACACTTCACATTGTTATTCACTTGAAACCTACAATAGGAAAGAATCACTTGCAAAACCCATAAAGTACATCAAATCCTAAAAAGAAAGATGTGAAATGGGAGGTCATACTATCCTTGGTTGTCAACAAAGTGAACTTATGACCAAGTGTTGCACTACATCTCAAACCCCATGTAGTTCTATGTGTGTGTGTGTATAATCATGCCATAGGTGGATCTTGTGTGAATCATAGTTGAATAACAAGAAATATCTACGAGATAGAAAATGTACATAGATTTGTGCATGGAAAAATGAACTTACCCTCCTATGAAGTGTATGCAAAAAAATGTAGTCCCTTGCCTTTGTGTGGATGCTAGATGGATGCTTGAATGCTCTTGTAAATGCCTTTGGATGCAACCTTAGGTGATGATAAATAATTTTTAGTGCTTGGTCCTTTATTATGATCACATAAATTTATATTTATATGATTCCCTTTCTTGAATTTTGTAATTAACCACTAAAATAATTACCACCAAGAAAATAATATGCCAACAACTAGAAAGGACCCAAAATATGCGAACAAGATACAAAGAAGTTGGGGGCACCTAGAGGGGATGGAGGTTCCTGACACCGGTGTCAAGAATTAGAAAAATGAAATTTTGAAGGGAAGGATGGGTAAAAAGTGTGTAAGACAAAAAGGAAAATATAAACAAAGAAAAGAGGCCAAAGACAATGGTCAATTATTACTTTTCTCTCTTAGGAATCATATGAATAGTGGTATGTAATCAAGATTAAAAGTATACCCAAAGTGCATGATTTAGTGTCTACATTTTCCCCACTTTATGTTGTTGAGAGAATTATTGATAACATAAAGTAGATAAGAGATGTGTACCTTTTAACCATGTACATTGATGGTGAAAAGAATGCTAAGGAGACAAGAAAATGCGTGGAGTGAGAAAAATATGAAGCATGGAAGATAGAGAAGAGGAAGTGAAAAATAATGATGACGACCCTAGGGTGAAGGAATATGTGTATATGTCACGTTTTACCTGTTGTTGATGTCGTTTGATGTTGAATGATGTGTGATTGATGTGACTACCACTTCCCATAAGGACAAACCTTCAAAAGAGAAGGAAAAACAAGTAGTGAAATATGTGTATATAAAAGTTCAATCCAAACGTGTAAGAATTATGTAAGAAAGTAAGTAAAAATGTGAAAAAGAACATGTTAACCTAATCCATGACAAGTAAAGAGATATAAAGGATCTGAAGATGTTCTATAAGAACAAGGTTTTTGGGATATGTAACACCATTTTCACCGAGTGTGAGTTTTTTGGGTGATCTCATGCTAGTTATGCTAAGTATGGAAGAAATGTAGGGAGAAAAGTATACGGTTATTATCCAACCTTTGAATAATTCCCAAAGTATAAACACCACTATATATGGTGTGCGAAAATATGATTTATTTTGATCAAGTCGATCTAACAAGAAAATAGATAGAAAGGTGTTATGCATGCATGTCGAGTACTGAAGGAATGTGTGTCCTATAAAATCCACTATGTAAACTTCCAAAAACTATACTGAAATGAGAAAATCTATGTAACTTCCCCCTTATCACAGATGCCTAGGAAGGGTCAGGGACAGCCAGGCACTACTGTATAGTGTTGGGCACTAGTGTTTGTGTTGTGCTGAGGACCCAAGATAGATTTTGGGCTGTTGTTGTTGAGACTAAAGACCGTGCTTTACCGATATTGAAATATGACTATAAATTTTTGTATGGGGTGAGTATTTCACCTAATGATGCTCCCCTCATTTGGGTTTCATGTGACGTCGCAAGGAGTATGCAACCCAAAGGAAGACCAGAAACTATGCTGAAACTAAATCCCTACAGGTGAGGGAGTGTTCTTGGTAGAAACTAAGGCATATAGAAATAAAGTGGATTAAAACAAAATTATTGTAGATAAGATAAAAACTCATGTAGAAGACAAAATGTAAGCTAGCAAGTAAATAAAAAATGTGAAAACACAATAAGTAGATAAAGTAGAACATAAAAATATGGTTTCAAACACGAGACATCACTCATGATGTCGTAAGACAATTGAGGTAGACATAGTTAAAGGAATACGGTGTGCACACAAGAAAAAGGGAAAATATTGCAAAGAATAGCATAAAATGGAAAACAAGGAAAAGCAATAACAAGTAGAATGATAGACATCCATGGTGGTAAATAGACCTGGAAGATAAATACTACATGTTATGTTGAAAAAATGTACTAAGTATTTGAAGAGAGAGCAAAGAGTTGAGGTGCGTAAGTGGGCCACAAAAGCTCGCATATTGAAAGACTAAGGAGACATTTACCTAGAAGAAAAAATCCCGAGGATTTAGCTGATTTTGAATGTTACGGGCTAAAAATAGGAAACACAGTTGGAGTGCAGCTCAAGTAAAAGGGATAAGACTTCCCACCAAGTAAGAGATATTTTGGGACCAAAGTGGAAGATCAAATGTCATGTATGGATCTCACTAATAGTAGGATTAAAGTAGATTTTAGTTATAGATTAATCTATTATTCGCCTCTTTTAACAAGTATGCAATTGTTAGTGTATAGCTATTTTGAGCATGTAGTCTATTTTTGAGATGCATGGGTGGTGAAGGGTAAGTCCCAACCCTATATATATTAGTTGATCTACATAGTTTTAGGACCATGATATATGAGGATGTATTAGACATTGTGTGATGTAATTGAGCTATGTTGCATTGATATACTAGCACACATGACTCTCTCATGATTACTGCTATGTATTTCAACTTATATGATGTAATATTTTGGTTATTAATGGATAATTATGGATGGATTTTGGTAATTGATATATCTCGTGTTTGGTGACCACATAGTGCAATTTCTTCTAGTAATGGTTTGATGTATTATGTTTCCTTATTACATGTGTTTTCTTGTGATGTTTGTAACGGATTACATATGATTGTATGCCTTAAGAATGATAATCATGAATATGTATGCTAACATCTTGACAAGCCGCAAAAGGGAGGACTTGGTAGGTTTCATGTGATTTGGGTGAGCATCCTAATCTATCTGGATGAAGTGTGAGTGTGCCTAGGAAATTGAGTGGAAATAAAAAAGGCTACATTTTGGTTCCATTTCCAGGACCTCTTTTCAAGTCATTTTAAGGATGTTTTACTTCTGATGGCATATTGGTTGAATCGGAGAACATTAAAAGTTGTATAGAAGAAGGAAAAGACAAGTTACATAAGGATATATCATAGGATCTGACTTCAATGCGCAGAGATGGGTAGAAGACAACCTATATGATGCACATTGTGAGACTTTCTTTTACAAATTTTTAGTAGAATTGTACGAGTGGATGTCACTATATGAAATAGGGAAGTGTTGGATTTATAGGCCGAGACCTTGCACGTAGAAATATTACGAGACTCTTGCTGATGTTGATGTCAAGTGGACAAGAGCTGTAGATCATTAGTGGGTTGAAGTATTGCATAGTTATATTTTGGAGTATGCTATTTCCATGTATCTATGTCATGAAGAAGCTAATTTCTAGTTCTTATGTGAACTCATAGGATCTTACTTACACACTATACCTTTATTGGTCAAGATATTGATGATAGAGTGGACTTAGAGCACCTTCCTATGAATAACTAAACCCCACCATGCATAGGGGTAGGAAAAGGTGTGGTAAAGATGATGGTAGTAGAAACAATGGAAAGAGAGTATAGAAGGCCTAGATATAATTAAGAGTGAGAGAGGAAATTATGAAATACGGGGAGATTGATGAATCCCTTGAGTCTAGGAGAGAGATGGCTCGTGAAGGATTCAAATCTCTCATGGAAGATGATGAGCCACAAAATCAGGTGCTCTCACACTAGGTAAGAGTAGTAGAGAAGACCCTTCATATTTGGATGGGATTTCATCGAGAGGAGGAAAGATTGAGGATTGCGGTGTACATCTCGAGTCCCACTTGGTGACCTATCCCTTGTGTATGATGTTTTAGTTCTAGAAGTATTCATTGATAAGAAAAAAATGTGTGAGAAAAAAATAAGAGACAAGTAGGTATCATTTTGTGTTGAATTCAGGACATGGAGGTAATAGTGAACCCATGGAAACACAATCAACATCGTTGTTTAGAGGTATGATTGGAGGAATATTTTCAGCGCGTCATTAGGACAAAGTATGGGTGCAAAAAATATTGGGAATATATCTAGAAGTAATATAACTTCATAGACTATTAGAGTTAAGTGTAGTACTATAATTCAGATGTAAGGAAGTACATCCATTGATGCAGTGCCATCTACAGGAGGATCAAGTGGATCAATATCAAGCGGATCATGCGTTTTTAGAGGTATATGAAATATTGGTGGTGGTTTTAGTTTCGGATATGAAGGACAAGGCCCACGTCCTTAGTAACCCCCACATCTACCTCAATAAGTGTATTATGATATGTCTCTCCACTTACCAAAATATAAAGAAATTGAAGATGCAATAGAGCATGTGTAAAAGTGTGAGATACTATGGCATGTTAAAGGAATTACAAACTTACAAAAGAAATTCAGTTTCTTACTTCTCTTGAAGGGCGCACACATAGGCTGGTACAAAAGTGTGATCCATATCAAACCATGGTGGATTATGATACTTTGCGTTCTCCATTTCTAGTGAATTTCCATATTCCGGAGTTTGAGCATGAGAGTATCGGTGCACTTAAAGATATTAATTAAGGATTATCTTAGAGTGTAAGGAATATAAGGCACAATATAAAATTTTACTATCAAATTTATCTTATGACATCCACTTGAGTCAATATGTGTAATATTTTATTGGGAGGTTATTGAATCCTTTCATAAGAGAACTATCTAATAAGAATTTTGTGGACCCACATGAGGCTTTGGAAGCATTTTTGTGTGCTAAGACTACTAGAAGAGTTGATACTAGAGTAAACCCATTTTTGAGGCACGCAGATTGCAACCATGCAAAGAAGATGGAAAACATTTCTGCTAATTCAACTCATGAGATGTAATCTAGTGTATAGACTTGAAATAGTTGTGTAAGATGTTGCAAGAAAAGGTATGGTGCGTTGGGACCTGAGCACGAAAGATAGATAATTCGTGTAAATCTACTATCTTAGAATCTGAATTTGACAAAGAGATTACACTTGGTGCAATAATTAATGATTGTTTATTGTACAACATTCTAATTGATACTAGCATAAAAGTAAATATGATAACTCTAGATGCTTGGAATTAGATGGGTAGACCACAATTACAACCATCCTCAAATGTGTTTTATATGGAAAATAGAACTAGGGCCATACCCTCTTTGGTTCTTGAAGGATACATCTATTAATATTCATGGATCCAAGTTATTGGAGACTTTGAGTCTTGGAACTTGATGAATCAAATGACATCCCAACATTACTTGGTCAACCTTGGTGTTATGTGAATAAAGAGTATTTTCTCTATGATAAAAGTTACATCTATTTTGAGAATGACGAGGAGTGCGTGATTATACCTCATTTTGAAAATAAGGTTGAGCATTATGTTGAACCACTAAGCTTGGAAGATATTAACAAAATATATGAACAATCGGTGGATGATCCAGAACATTTGGAGCCATCCAAAGAAGGCATACTTCATTATGAAGACACACAATCTGTAATTGATCTGCAAGTGTTTCTTGGGATAAGCGGGCTCATAGAGCGTACAAAATGGTTAGGCGTGAGGTGAAAGGAGAATTCTTCAGGATGATTATACTATGCATGGTGAGGCATCTAGGATTTAATAGGGTACCAAGATATACTATTAAAGGGAATCCCGATACTGATTCTACTTATCATGGAGATCTAGTCGTAGGATGAAGGAGATAGAAGAAATATATTGGTCTATACTTTACATGGGACAACAACGCACTGGTGGGAAACACATAGAGACAACTTGTTAGAATGTTAAGAAGTGAGAATTGGCTTTTCTATTAGGTTAGGGTTAATTTTAAGACCCCTCCCAAAAATTATTATAGAATGGGTGATGAATCTCCAAAATTTAATTTTGAAAAAATGCTGAATATCTAATAAAACTATTCGTGGAAAAGGTGATTTGACATACTTGAATTTTCTACATTGAGAGGTATAGGTAGTTAAGCTTCTCCCTAAACTTAAGAAGTGTGATTTTACAACACCTTTTGGCACTTTACTTGGACATATAATTTGCAAGGAATACTTATTGGTAGACCCAACCAAGGTAGCTATCATTTTGAGATTAGAAGAAGCTAACAATCAAAGTGTGGTGTGTGGATTCCTAGGGAATACAAGCAATTATAGAAAGTTCATTAAAGGTTTTGAGAATATTTCCATGCCCTTGGAAGAATTATTGAAAGCTAAAGGAAAGTTATATTCAGGTGACACACAATAATAGGCATTTGAGATAATTGAAGGAAAGACCAACTACTACACCTATTTTGCACTTTCCTTTATGGGATAAACCTTTTCATGTTCATGTTGATGCCTCTAGCATGAAAATTGGCATAGTTTGGACATAACTTAGAGAAGGACTTATGGACCATCCCATTTGCTTTGTAAGTAGGAAGTTGATTCCTTCCAAGATGAATTATACAACTACTAAGTGTGAAGATTTGTTAATGATCTATGCGCTGCAAAAGTTTAGATAGTACTTGTTGCTTTGACACCATTCATTTTCTATTAAGACCATATGATGCTCAAGTACTTGGTCAAAAATCCCATTTTGTAAGGGAGCATATGCAAATGGATATTTATTTTTCAAGAATTTGCATTTACAGATTGTTGTGAAACAATTAAAAAGTAACTCAGGTCTTGATCGATAATAAGAATAAATTATGGTGAGGACACATAGAGAATTGAGGATATCATGACAGATACACAACTATTTAGATTGAATTGCATGACCTTATAACTAGAGGATATTGCAATGTTTTTACACACTTTAGGGTAGGTTCATAAGGGAATGAAAACTCTAGAGAAGAAGTAGCTTACAATAAGTGCAACACCTTATCAATTGATTGGTGGAGATTTATACAATCTCGACCGTGATGAATTTTACACCGGTGTGTTTTGGATCATGAGCGTGAGGTTATTATGGAAGAAGCTCATGGTGGAATTACAAGAGGACATTATGTAGGTGATGCTACTCTTGCACATAAGATTCTAATGGCTAGAATTAGGTGAGACCTTTTATAAGGATACTAAGGAATATGTCAAGTTATGTGATCATTTTCAATGCCTTAAAAAGCTTGGAAACAAAGACAAGATATTGTTGCGGCTTATTACAAGTCTTTGAGCCTTTTGAGAAATGGACAATTGATTTTGTGGTCCTATTTCACAACTCATGCATTGGAGTAGCTCACACTACATCATCGATTATATATATTATCGGACTAGGTGGGATGAAGAAGCACCTACAAAGGATTATACAGAGGTAACAACAACAAAATTCTTATGAGAAAATATCATTAATAGGTATGGATTTCCATTAAGTTTAAAAAGTGATAGAGGAACTCATTTCTTAAATGAGACGAAAAAATTATTTTGGTAGAGTTTAAGGTGGCACACATTAATACTCTACCTTATCACCCACAAGATAATGATCTTTTTGAAGCTTTTAACAAGACTCTAGGATAGACATTGATAACAATATGTGATGTTGGAAGAAAAGATTGTGATGATAAAGTTTTTCTATACTTTAGGCTTTCGGAATACCTTAAATAGGTTGAATAAGGCCACATTGTTTCATTAGATGTTTAGTGTAGAGGCTATATTGATTTTTTAATTCATGTTATCATCCTTGCATATTGTGCACGTAGGAGGAATAACTAATGAACAAGTTGTGGAAGAGTGCATTGACAAATTGATGCACTTAGATGAGAGGTGTTCAATTGTGCCTTAGAGTCAAAATACCTAGGAGGCTAGACATAAAACATGGCATGATAGGAACATAAGGAAAACCACATTTGAAGTAGAGAATATGGTTCTTACATGTATGATTCTAAGTTTTCACGCCACCTAGGAAAATTGAAGGTGTATTAGTTGGGACCATTTTTTTAATAAAGATTTGAATCAAGTGCTTATCATTTGTAGGTGTTGGATGGAACTCTATTTCCCAATTACTTCACCGAGAGTAGGATGAATACTTGTTATAAATAAATCTTCTTGGTGTTTATAATAAGGCAATATTTCCAATTAGATTAGATTTCCCCTTTATGCGTTTCCTTTCATAATTTCTATGTTTTGTAAATTTATTTCTGTTTGTTTATGTCGCACGCTTTCACGCAAAAATCTGATTACTATATTTTGAGTTCATGTGCAGAGGACCATGCATACTTTTAGGGTGAGGTAGATTGCTAGTACATGCGAGAAGAGTAAATTTATTATTGTTGAAGGATGACTAATAACTAAAGGAGTGTGTTTGTTGATGACAGTGTTGTTTTCTGGAGAGAAAGGTGATACAAATAATGAGAAGGATGGTGATAATAAGGATTTGAAGAGAATTCTTGATTGAAGACCACACATAAGATAAAGGTTCACATAGTGTAACGTGAGGTCAACAACAACATGGTGAAATTTATGGTATGCGGCACAAAGAGTTATGTACTTTGGCACATGAATGCATGCGGAAGAAGGTTTGTGGTTGAGAAGTAGTAAGCTTTCCAAAATATTATGACTAGGGTGCCAAGAAAGTAGTAAAAGTGTGGAAAAATTAAAAGAGAGCGTTATTAAAGCTCAAGTATAGTGGTAGGTGAGGAGCAATTAATGCGGGAATATTTGTAAAAATTATAAAAGGGATGCATACGAGTTCATTCTTACCTTGCATATTTGAGTTTACGAGAATGTGAAGTGTGAATTGAAGTGTGGTTGCACTGTGAAGAGTGTGTGAAAATGAGTAAAAGAACAAACTAGTTGATTCTTGGACATGACCATGGTGAAGCTCCATCAAGAAGGTGTTTGAGCTAGTTGGAGGCATGTGAGAAGAGAGTTCAAAGGGTTAAGTTTTGATAAAACAACACTATAACTAGGGCATGTAAAATTGGAGTTATAGAAGTACAAAAGTGTAAGGGGAATTTGAAAGAATTAAAATAGTACTGAAGAGAGCACCAGGAACATCCACTAGGGGAAATTAGAAGAATGAAGCAGAAGTAGAGGTCAAAGACGCACCGAAAGAAAATTTTCTAAGATGTAGTATCCTGAGGAAGTGATTATGGGGCACAACTCGGAATTCCCATTAGGAAAAGTAAGATGAGTGAATAGAATCACAACACCACTGAAAAATTAGACCAAATTGAGAAGGAGATGGTTAAGAAGACAAATTTGAGGACCATAAATGACAAACCCATTTATGATCATGAAGGGAAGAAGACATTGGAGAAATTTTGGGTTTGGAATATCTATGAGATGGAATATTTTGGAAAACCGGAGGATTTTACGGTGGTTTATGTCAAGGTTCCATGAGGACATTTTATACTTCACCGGTAGAAGGGTATGTGTCACCACACAATTTATCGGGAAATTAAGAAGATTGAGGATTTCGAGCACGCGATATTGCTAGTGAATTGGATGATGAATTGGGTGTAGAAGTGACTTATGTGGAGTTTGTATACCAGAAAGGAGGGCAAATGATATATGTGTCTAATATAGATGACCATATAGTCAAAATTTATGCACATCTTCTCACTAAGTTTTATAACCGGGAGCATTGGGGATAGGTAAAATAAAGTGGCTTCACATTGCAAAGGACATGGCAATGGGAATCGTATAAATTTTTCTACATTTATATCATAAATTATTATTGTGGAAGCAAATAAGGAGATAATATTAGTTGAGGTGACATCCTCCTGTCCATTCTATTTGTAGAAATTAGGACATAGGATGGCCCTAAGGACAAGGTATGGTAGTTTCCTAAAGAAAAGAAGTTATTGGCTGAAAGGTTTTCAAAGTATACTTGTGATTCATCTATGAGTGGCCCATACAAAAAAAAATGGAACTTTGGTATAAACGCATACACGAGGCCTTTGAACAAAAGTGGAGAATACGTAAGGACTTACCTTCCATGTTGGATAAGTAGGTAGAATTTATAGTATACTAACACAATTGAATTTGAAGGTTCGGGATGAGGTGTTGGTTCTTTTAAACTCACCCACTTTAATTTAAAGTGTGTCATCTTTTTAATCCATGCAAAAATTACATTATTTTTTCGACACTTGAAGGAAAGTAGAATGATATTGGTTTACTTCACTATATCATAATTAATCAATGTTTACAGAGGTAATGGAAATATAAAGGACTCAAAATGATTCCCAAATTCCGATAAAATATTTTGAGGAATACTCACGTAAGTTTAATGTAAAGGCTAGACACATCCCGTTCACCAAAAGAAAACATGTTTAAAGATATTATTGGAGCGAGAAGAAAATATTTCATTTACCTCGGTTATTTACACCTAGTAGAGTGAAAAGTTTGTAAGTCTAAAACCCGAATACATATGTGGATCATCTCAATGACCAAATTCAAGAATGGATAACTGGGTCAAGTTTACAAACCTACATCTCTTTGAAAAATAAGTAAAAGGAAAGAAAAATTCATAGTAGAAGGTGAGAAGTTGGATGAAAGGTGAAGAAAATCTTATGATTATTCAAGCGTGCAATTGGTAAAGAAAAAATGAGGATTTTAAACTTAGGAACATGAACCAAGCATATAACATACATGGAAATGGAAAAATAAGTACATCGCACATATTACAGTAACAACATGTAGATCAATTTGTAAAAATTATCCGAATCTGATAAGATCTAGGAAAGGGGGTTCATTAATGTACTAGTCATATAGGAGTAAGGCCCATTAATGCAAAGGAATCATGTAGGAGAGATACACGGGTGATAAGACATGAAAATATTGCAATGGTTGAAAAGAAAGAAAAGGTTGATGATTACGAAAAAAATTCCCCAAAAACACAATCTTTGGCATTAATGCATAAATCTATGAGCCGTTAATAAGGAAACTTATTATAAAGTACTCTACTGATGAATCCAAGATCTGTTTTTTGAATTTTTTTCAAATATCAAAGGATAAACGAAGCAAGAATCAAACCCAAGGATCAAAATTTGATTACAAGTTCCTTCTCAGTCAAGTTCCAAGCATTGATTGGAATTTTAGTAGAAAGGTAAGTACATCAGTTCCTATATTCTCTGTGCTTTTTGAGAGTTGGTTTAAGAATTCTAGGTTTTTCGTGAAAAGAGTTGTGATAAAATTAAACCAGAATCATGAAGATCCATGTGGTACCCTCGAAAAAAAAAGTTCCAGCCTTAGTTCTCCTCTGACAGGCGGGGTGGAGATTCTGATATTACATCCTATGATTTAGAAGATTTTAAGTATAGGATACACTCCTTGAAAGAAGTAAATCCATGACCTAAATATCCAACAGTGGTATTGACCTCAGCGCTACTTTCCATCATACTACTCCACTCCTCTAACTCGTATGGGTATGCGCTCATCACTATGATCTTACAACTAGGGAGGTCCGAGATGGAAGGAGAGATTTGGTTTTATATTTCTAGGAGTAGGAATTTGACAGAATGTTGGGTTTTCCTCCCACAGACGAGAAGGGGATAGTACCAAGGACTCAACACAAGATTAATATAATTCAAATTCAAAGAAATGGATGAAAATCATGAATGACCATTAGTTGAATAGTCCTCAAACTTATGCCCCTAGAATGATGAAAAAGTTAAATAGGGCTGAATTTATTGAGGAAGTTGGAGATGTGATTACATTGTTGAACTGAGTAATGGGTATGGAATCTATTACTTTATTTTAGGAATGGATGTTCCAATTCATTCAGGTGATACTCATGAATAAAACCCTATCCCCAGGGATGAGATCATAAGTAACTCGTATTCATGAATAAATGGCGGGAGTTGACTAGATTGTAAAAGGAGAAAATCCTAGAATGGCTGAATTATTCATGACTTATTACCTTTTTTATAACATTGCTTTTCATAAAAAAATTCCATAATTATTAAAGGATGGGGAACTTAGCACTTCCAAGGTGTATGATGTTTTTTATCAGCTAAGATTGGTCAACTATGATATGCATTACATAAACATTTCTAATCACTTCTTTGCACCTACAATCTATTTATATCACCTTGAATGGGAGACTGAAATATTTTCCCCTGATGCTAAGAGATTCATTACTCAATACGGGTGTTACTTCATCTAATTCAGAACTTATTCATATATCAGGGTTAGTGGTTTTGATGAGAAACCCTATGTGCTACCTAGGTGTGTAAATGACAAATGGGCATTAATGGAATTAGTTAGAAAATTATTATCAGTACATCAATTTGTTTCCCAAAATCATGTTACATCCCTAATCAAATTTCCCATAGTCATAGGGAATTACACTTTTCTGAACATCTAAAAAGAAAAAATGTTGGAAGGAGAGATGAATAGGTGCATGATGGATAAATTTGAGGATAGAAAACATTATGATATAAAATATATCTTACATAGTATTGTGCCCACTTAGGTAGAGAAAAAATCTCATTATGAGGATTTCTAGATGAATTGTGTAGATGAAAAGGAAGTCGAGAAAAGATAATATTCAAGAATGAATTTATCTCAGATGATTGATTTTGGGGTCATCCAAACTCTTGAAGGGTTAGAGGATGATGATAATGTGATTAGTGAAGAATACATTCGGGACAATATTTCTTCTCATTCTCTACCACTAATCAAGTGGAATATCAGTGAAAATAAGTATAACCAAGAAAAGACTACAAATCCCATCCGACTCTCCATAAGGTGGCTATTTTCAAAAGGATTGGACATAAGTTACCATCAGACCCCACTATTAAGAGAGTATAGACATAGTAAGATCATTGATGATGTTCTTCCCCCATTTCAGAGGTTTATGCCACTAGATAGGTTTCATGGAGACAAAATATTAAGAGGTTTGACTCATTTCCAGTAATAGGTGATGTAAGTGCCCAGGATAGTAGATTCGAACCCCCTCCTCAAAAAACAAGAAGAACTAGAGAAATGATTCAGGAAGGTATGGTCAAAGGTCCTATTGTTCATGCTACTCCCTTATAGATTGTTCCAACATCTATTTCAAGAGCCAAAGGAAAAGAGAAAGTGATGGAATCCACTCTTAAGAATCCTAGAGAGGAAATTTTTTTGAGACTCCCCATACTGGCCTATAGGAATTAGAGGAGGAACAAATAGTCCAAATTTGAAAAAGGAAATGAACTAAAACATTTGAATGGGTTGATTTGGAGGAGGAGGAGACCCCCAATGGGTAATTAATTTTTGTGTTCTAATTATCTCATCTGTTATCAATCAGTCTCCTGTAACTCCTCTTGTTGAGTAACATGTACCTATGAAAGTAACCATTTCCATTCCAACAACTCTAGTTGTTTCACCTATAGGGGAAAAAAACGTCATGAATTCTATTATACTTGATGCCTCAACTATTCCACAACATCATGTTGAGGCTGCTCCCACATCAACTCCAAGAAATGTGGAAGTGGAAGAAGAGAAAAGTATTAGACATAAAGTACAATTTCATTTTGAGGAAGTTATAAGATCTTGACAAAGACAAGAAGAAACTTCGAGATGTTATAGTTATAACAATACCTCAAGATACTCAAGTAAATACAAGGATTCTTGAATCTCACATCCTTACAACTAAATCTATCTCCCAAGATCCGATGAAACAATTTTTGTTCCTATTAAAGGCAAGGACCCAACACGAATAGAGAAGGAAGTTGGTGACCAACATCCCCCAGAAGTTAGAGAGATAGGGGACCAACCTGAACCTATGGATGGAATTGAGGGTCAGGGTGGACTCATAGGACCAAATACCCAGGAGGAACTCAAACACTCAACATTAGAAGGCACATTTATGCCTTCTTCCTCTTCCAAAGCTCTTAAAGTTATCCCTGTGGCTCCAGTTCTACAATCACTTTGGATGGACATGAGTCTCCTATAAGGGAATGGATAATTAGTACTCTCCCAAAGAAGAAGAATGTGGAAATACAACTGGATGATGATGATCTACAAATCTTGGCTCTCCTCAATCCAACAAGAGCACCTAAAAAATCAAGAGTTATTTCCAGAACATCCATGTGCAAGAAGGGAGAAAGATTCATAGATGTGACAACTCCCAAAGCTGGTGTTCTTCAAAAGGAAGTATCCCCATCCAAATTTAGGGTCTCAAGAATCCCATTAGGTAAGCCTTCAACTAAAGAAATGAAATATGATTTTTCTATAGTAGTAGAAGGGGTATTCTAAAGGATTGATGAGTTCAAATAAACTAAGAAGAAGATAAAGGCCAAGAATGAGGCACTATCCCACTTGGTCAGAAAATTGACTAGAACTCATAAGGAAGGACAAGTTGAAGTCCCAAAGATAACTAATGATGATATCAAAAGAATAGATGACTTAAGAGAAAGAGGGATGTCACTATCCATTGGGAGAATGATTTGGTTTCCAGGGTGAATCAATAATCATAGAATTTGTAAAAATGTATTCTTGTATTCATGAAAAGGTAGAAGCAAACCATGGAATTAATGGAAAAATGTGATGTTGAGCAAAAATGTGGAGTGATATGCTACCAAAAATGGAAGCTATCAAAAACTTAGGTGATGACATGGTTGTTAGAGAAGGTATTGTGTCTCCTGATTCTGTAGGGAATCAATATGAATATTACAATATGGAAAAAGTAAGAGTGGAGATTTTGGTAAAATATTTTGAAATTATTGATGAATTGAGAGACAAAACAATGGATTATATCGGTGGCCTTCATGCTCTGATAGAAAAATTAATTGGGACAGACAGTGGAGAAACAATTATAATGGAGAGCACTGAAAATTTAATTAGAATTTTCAAGGAATATGTTATGGGTAAACCAAGTGAGCCGAGGGTTTTTAGTGCATCCACCATGCAGGATTGGGCATACATTGAGTTAACAATTGAAAAATTGATAAAGAGGATGAAGAAATAAAATTCTATCTTTTGAAGATTGATGAAGTAAGTACGAAACATGAAGTAATTTTTAATTACCACTCAAGACTTGATGAGGAAATTATTACTCAAATGTTTGAAAAGTCGATGAATATAAAAAAGTGCGTGAAAGATCAATTCAATCCATTGGAAAGGGCCATAAAAAGTAAAAGAATAATAACAAAGTTCGTTAGAAACAAAAGAATATCTTTTCTATTTCCTCTAGGTGTCACCACATGTTTTCACTCAGCCCAATCAGGAGAAAAAGGGAATCTTTTTAGTTAGTAGATATTTCCTTTGCAGATTTTGAATTACACAAAGCAAGGATTCAAAGATCCCCTTGATGATTTTGGGGATAAATTTAGTTGAATAATTATAAGTATGATGGGGTTGTTCTCATACAAATGTGGGTTTTTTCTGAAGCTTTTGGAAAAAGACAAGAGTTGATATATTTTTCTATGAACTTACTTAATTATCTCCTAAGAAACACATTTTTATTTTTACTCTTTCAAATTCATAAGTTAAGATGATTACAATGTATAGTCATTAACAAGCATTGAGATCAGTCATTTTCTTGTTCCCTTGTCAAGAATTTGGTGGATTTAAATTAAATTTTTCTATGTGTTTAACTTTTATGTTCGGATTTTGAGTACTAAACACTTGATTGATCAATTGCATTTTCTGCTACAATTATGTGTTTCTTTCTTCTCTGAAGTACACTAGGCCCATCCTTAGTGATTAAGCTTTGGTTATTTGTTCAATATTGTGTTGTGAGATTTTACTTTACAATATTGGATGTAATTATAAAATCCTTTCTAAAATCATTTTTGATGGATCTTTGTAAGATTTTGAGTGTATCTTAAGTGTATGAGATTAGGAGAAAGAAACACTTCATTGGAATATTTGCATGAGATTTTGTGCTAAATATTTTGAGGATTGTGTGAAATATTTGTCTTAATTGAGTATCAATGAATGTAAATATTTATTTAAGTAGAAGTTGTGATGAATTGATAAATTGTTATTTATTATCTGGAATGTCATATGTGTCTGAACAAGTACTGTGAGTAGTGTTATTTGGAGATTTATCAGTTTGTGAATCCCCCATTTTTTGTAATTTTTTTGAGTCTCATCACATGATACAAATGTTCTATCAGTCACCTGTTGTGTCATTTACAAATACTATTGAAAGGAAACCTTGATTTCACCTTCTCCTTTCATAATTATGTAGGAGCAGACAAAAATTTCCACTGTCTAGAGTAGCCTAAGTCCTACTCGAGTGAAATTTGCATTACTTAGTGTGAAAACTCATGAGAGTTAAATAGTGCATATATTGACCATGTTCACTCAAGAATGATCCTTAAATTCCAAAGAAAAGACTAAGAAACCATGATTACACCTATTCTTCTTGTAAATTTAGGTTACAAAATGGGTTCTCTCACCTGGTCAAAGGTAGGACCTAAAGTAACAGGGAAGGTCATCCCCTTTGTACATGTCACCCAATCCCTCTAAAGTTACCTCCAATTTTTTTCTAGAATTTCTTCCTTATTACAAATGACATACATCTCCATCTGTCATCTTTAAAGTTCATTAACAAATTTGTTGATACTTCTTGGCCCCAAGGGGGTTTAATTGTTAGTACCAACATGAGGGATGGTAAGTGGAGCCCTTGGTGCAAGCTCCCATATACAATCACTACGCATTATTTTCAGGCCTTTGTTAATAGATTTTCAAATGCATGCAATCTTATATTTGATGCTAAAAAGGCTGATTGTGAGTACCACACACTTTGAAAGACCAATGTCTACTGGGTAAGTTTTCATATATTGAAATGATGATATCTGATGACATTGTTATCAATTCCATGTCTTTGGCGATTGGGAATTTAGGTGAGATAAGGTATACCTCAACCTTAAGCCTAAATTAGTTAATGGGAAATATATTGAGAATGAATTCAAGCTCCCTGAACTTCCCAAGGGAGGACACATAGTTGGCACTTTGTAGGAGAATGAGCCCATCCCTCCTAGATCAAAAAAAAAAAAATTTGATGAGGAGATGAAGGAAATTGGTGTGCTTTAGAACATGGAGTGAGGAAAAAACCAAGCTGTGGGAAAAAATATGTCATGTGAAATTACTCCTCCCAAAAAGAAGAAGAGGAAGTAAGAATTAAAACTGATGCTAATGAAATAAAGAAAGAAGAAGGTGAAATGCATGACCAGGGCTTTAGAATATTTTTAAGAAGAACTAGGATGCAAGTCATTGGTGCAGGACCCTCTCAACCATTAAGAAGATCACCAAGGCTATCCTTGGTGAAACCAAGTCCAAAAAAGAAGACAAAGAGAAGGTGTAAGTATGTGCCTAGGGGTGATAGTGAGGAAGAAGTATCTAATGATTTGGTGTAGAACATGGAGTCACATCTAATTATTGAGGTGGAAGGATCAAAAGAGCCCAAGGAAGAAGATACACAACATAATACAAAGGCATATAGTGAGTGTGATGAAGAGAGAGGTCTGAAAGGAGAAGAGGAGGTGAGAGAGAAGAATATTCGTGAACCATCAACATGACATGAGGGTGAAATAAGTGAAGGTAAAATCATAGGTGTAAAAAACCATGTCCATAAGGGAAGGTGGCATGACATGAATAAAGGAGAAGAAATTCTAAAGACATTGACACAGTAAATGTCAATGATCCTCAAAGATAATTCATGCCGATTTAAGAGCACCCTTGCACCGTAAAGGTTATATGGTTAGAATCGATAAATCCCGGGGTGAATATGTACAAAAGGAAGAAGGTGTATTAGAGCATGTAAATGAATATGGATGAGCTTAAATTGTATGTAAAGGAAGAATCATGCATCAAGAGGAAGATGAAGAAGGGGGCCCAAGAAGCACATATGATAGTAAAGCCAACTGAATTCACTAATGAACAGGAAAGTAATGACTTAAAAATATGGTGACAAAAGTGGCATTAAGGAACCTAGATAAAGTGGTCATGCTCGGACATTAATCGATGATAATAAGAATATGAAGGAGAAAATTGAGCAACCGAGGCACGTAGAAGGGATAAGGAATGAAAGAAGGATCTTCTAGACTTTGTTGCGGAGATTGGAGGTGAGATTTTAGAGGCACATCCAAAATTTGATGCATAGACAAATAAGACATATCCATTAGCTTTACATTTTCTATACGATGACATCCCCTATTTTTCTAAGGAAAAAAATGGCCACATAAGGAAAGACTAAGAAAAATTAAAAGCCGAGAAGGAAAGAAGTAAGAAGACCATAACATGCAGAATTATAGAGTATGATGTCATACTCCAAAATTTAAAGGATGAATTGAAAAAGGTTTGTTGGGTATTGGATAACTATGAGGATCTGGAACAGATCCTTAAGACAAGGACAATTTAGGAAGAAAATGAAGTCCTTGTAACTAAGAAGGATGAGACCCTAAGTTGAGAAGAAAATTTGGACTATGTAGCAAAGAAGCATGTTCCACTAAAAGTCTGTTAAAAACCATCATGAAGTGTGGATAAAGGAACTAGGGGCCCTGATCACAAAATTAATGGATTAGATTGAAGGAATGATCACAGGTCTAACAAGGATTATAAGAGAGATTAAAGATAAGAGGAAGATATGAATCTAGATGATATGGGAAAGGCACTTTCAAGACATCCCGAGATAAGGCAAATAGATGGTAAGGAGAGTGGAATGAGTTAAAAGATGATATCAATAAGGAGTATCATGATCTATTAGTTCTTGGAGAGGAGAAAGGTGCCAGCACGCCTTGAAATATTTTCCATTCCTTGTATTTCCTTGTACATTCATTCTTTATTCATTGTAATTGGGGGATATGTTAAGTAACCCATATCCTAGGGCAGAAATGGCATTAGTGTGGGGTAATGTTGGGTTGAAAAAATCTACAAAGTATTTGAAGAGTGCGTGGAGAGGTGAGGCACACAAGTAGGGCATAGAATATCGTGCATGGGAAGGCTAAGGAGGCCCATGCCTAGAAGAGCCAATCCTAAGACTTAGCTGATTTTGCAAGTTACGGGCTAAAAATAGGAAAATCAGTTGGAGTGATGCTCAAGTAAAAGTAAGAAGAATTTGTAGCCAAACAAGACATATTTTGGGACCAAAGTGGAAGATAAAAGGTCATGTATGGATCATGCTAATAAAAGGTTTAAAGTATAGTTTAATTATAGATTAATCTATTTTTAGCCTCTTTGTAAAAGCATCTAGCTATTAGCGCATGTCTATTTTGGGCATGAAGTCTATGTTTGAGATGCATGAGCAGTGAAGGAAAGTCCCCACCCATATATATATATATTATTTTATCTACATATTTTGGGGATCATGATATATGAGGATGTATTAGACAACGTGTGATATAATTGAGTTATGTTTCTGAGATATACTAACGCGCATGACTCTCTATTGATTACTATTATGTATTTCATCTTATGTGATATAATCTTTTGGTTATTAATGGATAATTTTTGATGGATTTTGGTAATTGATATATCTAAATTTGGTGACCACATAGTGTAATTGATTCTAATAATGGTTTGATCTATTGTGTTTCCTTATTACACGTGTTTCCTTGTGATGTTTATAATGGTTTACATTTGAATGTATGTCTTAATAAAGATAATCATGAAAATACATGCTAACATCTTGACAAGACAACATAAGGGAGGGACATGGTATGTTTTTCACTCTTTGGGTGAGTGTTCATATATATCTGGATGAAGTTCCAATGCACCTAGGAAATTGAGTTGAAATAAACAAGGCTACACTTCACATGAAGCATATCTTAGCATGTTAGAATGATATAAAGTATGTCAAAATGTGTATGATCTGATATGAGGTAGTCTACTAATATGAATATGAATTAGTATAAATAAAAAAGTACTTGTGATGTGTATGAAAGCGGATGCACCTAGGAGCATACTATGGGACTAGTAAGAGGTACAAGGTAAAAGATCTATGCCACGTGTAATGATCCTGGGTAAAGGCTATGATCAAAACTAGAAGGAAAGTGAACGTATATGTGTGTATGATAAAGACAATGAAATAAAATGTATCTAGCTAACATAGTAAGAAAAGTGTACGTGCGAGAATAATTAAGCGAGAATAATGTACAACAAAGATATGCGCATGCTATGATTATGAAATGGAATAGAATAGAGATTGAGTGTGATAGGAGTAGTGTGCCCCCAAGAATTATGAATGATTATGTTGTTTCACCGTTTTCTTTAGTCTTTGAATGCCAAACAGATAAGGGTAAGGGTTAGACGAATACGTATTAAATAGTCTAGTTGATGGTTTTTCACGCGTTCGACTTCTTGATCCATTGTTGATTGTGAGAGATTCCTTTTGGATAGGAGGAACTACCTGAAATAGAAAAAAGTCCACAAAAGAATAGTAAAATGATATATGAAAGTGGAATGCCTAGCGTATGCTAGTTTTGGGAAGTGTGATACTTCCTAAATAGGTGTCAATCCATTGTTTAAAATAAATTAATGCAAGAAATAAGTAAAGTCCTACCGTAGTTGATATGATTTAGGTATCTCATTTGAGTATGATAAGAAAATATAGTCACAAAAGGCTAGGCTATAGTTGGATCTAAAGGATGAGGCACTGTTAAGGTACTAGGATTGGTCGGATCTAATTCTAGGTTGTTTAGGTCAATTGATAGGATATATTTTTGGCTCTTGTTCTTGGCGGGGGCATAAAATACACAGACCGATGTCAGTTGGGTATAACCAATGGAAGTTAAGGGAGGCCAACAATAGTTATGGGTAACCGACATTGGTACATTAGGGTGATAGTAATTCAATGAAAACCTTATTGTAAAGGCTAGGTGAGGTTGGATGGGGCTAAAGGAGGAGATGGTGAGGTCTATGGGAATACTGAGAACACTCAGAGAGGTGGAAGGGCCAAGATAGGTGATCTAACAAGTGGGTGGGTGAGATTTTTGGGTTTGTCAGAAAGAAGGCTATGGAGGAATGGGAATGTTAATAGAAGAATGGTAACAAAAATGATAACAAATCTATGAACAAAATAGGAATGGAAATGATTAATGATAAAACACTTACCAATATTGTAGGTCCAATGGCTGGGTGGTGGTGATGATTGGTTGATGGAATGGAACTTGGTATAGTAGTGACGCTTCCTAGAATGTTACCATGAGTGCCACTACTTCTAGATCTATCCTTGTGCTTGGGATATGGATGTCTGGGCATGAAAAGGCTCTGGTTCTGATTGCATGCAGCTCTCTTCTCATTCCTCTTGCTCTCAAAATTTTCCAACACAAAAACAAGGTTACTTAGGTGAATAAATGGTAACCGAAAATGGTTCTGGGTTGATCGACGTCAGTTTAGGGGTGACCGGCATTGGTTAAAGCAAGATTCCCTAGGTTTATTAAAATGGGAAAATCTTTCTAATATCTTGGCCTAGTTATTTTGTTCTCACGGATTAGATTGGAAACTTACCTTCTAATGGGTGGGAATGTGGTTAGAGAGATTTAAGGGTTAGACCAAATATTAGCTCATTAAAGTAAGTAAGACTTAGTTATTGTTAGTTATGGAAACATTCCAAGAATAGGTCTAGGGTGATGTGTCTCGGTGAGGTAGAAATTAAGATAATTAAATAATAAATATTGCGAGGATATATATATTAAATTAATTAAATTAATAGTGGTGTGGGGTGGAAGGGTCTTGGTTAGGTGAGTTTTGTTTGAGATGGTTATTTGACTAGGGATCAAGGGGAGTGTGACCTAATTTTGGTGTCTACATTTTGCCCCTTTTTGTTGCAGAGATTATATTAGTAAGGGATGCTTTGAGAAAAATAAGATGTGGTTGCCCCATGTGTGGGTGAAGGTGATCCCCCTCAAACTAGGAACTAATGAGGTAGAAGATAGAATCAGTGAGTGGTTTGATAAAAGGTGGATGTGATGAAGAGGAAGGTGGAAAATAGGGGTAATGGGTTAAAGGTCTAATTGGGTAATCAAGGTAATTGGCCAAGGTCAAAAGTAGTGACAGTCGAATGCACGCACACATATAAACTATGGCACGGTACCAGGTTAAAGAGCCTACAAACTCTACATCATCTAAGGTTGATAGGGTTATCCAAACAAGGTTGAGGTGATTCCATTATCCAAGGTATAGGGTATGGTGTAGAAGCACATTGCAGGTCAGGTACATGAACGTGTAGGTATGTTCTGGTACACCAAAGTTTAGGTCAAGATAAATGACATGGCAATAGGAAAGGTAAGGTCACTAGATCAAACAACACGGGTAACAATGTCACAAGGTATAGTGAGCACATGCATTCATAGGTCATTAAAAATGTTCTAGGTCCAGGTAACGAGGTACGAGTAAAATAACAAGTTCCTAAATGTAATGAAGGATAGGTATAGGTAAGGTAGGTGTGGAGGTTGGTTGCAATAAGGGTGGGTAAGGTCAAACGGTGGTTGGGTTGGTTAAGTGTTGGTCAGAAATGGGGAAAGGGTATGGGAAAGAGTATGACAGTAATCGATACCAGTCATATGTAACTACTGACAGATCTAGGTAAGCCAATCATGGTTTATTAGGGTAGATGACCAATGTTGGTTTAGGTACAACCGACCATAGTTTGCTAGGGCACAAGAATGATGTCAGTTTAGGTATAACTAACGTTGGTTAGGTTGATGTGGGTATATAAAAGAAAAAATACGTATAGTATGGATTCATTTGTATGTGTTAGAATTTTGGAAAATGAAAAAGAGTTGAAACGATTTTTTCTTTGTTGGGAGAGAATTACGTAGGACCATACCAAGGTGAGGTGGAGAGATCCGGGTGGGGAGAGGAGTTAAGTGAATGGGCCCATGAGATCGGGAAGAGTGAGTGGATTGGTAGAGATGTTTAAGGTAGAGGTGTTACAAGATGAAGGAAGGAGAGGGTTTGGGTGGAGCACCAACTTAATGGTTGGACGTGCCATCACGAGAGTAACGCAGACGAGGTAAGATCTAAGCTTGTCTATGTTTTGTTGTTTAAATGTAGAGGGGAATATGGGTCGGGGGTGTGGGTAGGGTAGATATTTTTAAATTTGGTTATTAAAATGGGTGAGAGGAGGGGTGGGAAAAGGCATAAGGAGGTTGAATAGGGTTGGGGAGGCATTTGAGGGAAGTTTGGGTAGGTGTCTAGGAGAAATGGGAGATAAATGGGGAAGAAAATCAGGGGTTTGGGTTTGGGTGTAATAATAGTGACATATGTTGGTCAAGGTATGGCTGATGTCTCTCTATATACCGACATCGGTTAGGATTTGAAGAACCGATGTCGGTTTAACATGGACCAAAGTTGTCGATCAAGAGTGACCGATGCGGTTAGTGAATTTAGGGTGTAGGTTTGTTAGGGTTGGGGATTTGGGGTTTAGGGTTTAAATTGGAGGGTTTAGGTTGGAAGGGTTTTAGGTTTAGGGTGGGGTTAGGTTGGGGTCGAGGTTTAGGGTTTAGGTTGGAAGGGTTTTAGGTTCAAGGTGGAGTTAGGTTGGAGTTCATGTTTGGGGTGGAGATAAAATTTTAGTTAAAGGCAAGTTGAATAATGTTTGTGTTTTGTTGAATGCAGGCCAGAGAGTAGCTACGGATGAGAGACCAAGTACTACCCCCTATTTGTGGAGGTACAAGGGAGTGTGACAACCGATGAGTGGAGGCATGTGATGGACGTTGGTTTGATAGGCATGAGATGTTACAAGCATATATTATGGGAGCCTAGCCTTATGGTTGCACTCATCGATAGATGGGATACAATGACCAACACATTCCATTTGTTGACAGTGAGCTAACAAACCACCCTAGAGGATGTCTATCGATCTTGTGCCTACCAATAGTGGGATAATAGGTGTATTTTATCCCCTCCTCGAGGCCTTTAAGGAGTTGATGCTAACAATTTTTGGCAATGTTATGGTAGATATGAGATGGCAAGTATGAGCTATGGTGAGTTGTATGCAACCCATCTAGAGGAGATGAGGCTAGTAGTTTTGATTATGGAGGTAGTGTGTTGTTTTACACTTCTAGATGTAGAGGGTGGGAGATTCCCATAGGCACTAATGGGGTTCATTCATGACATGATGGAGGAGTGAACCCAATTTTCTTGGTCACCAACATACTTTGTGCAGTTGTATAGGGAGTTGTGGGCATATAAGAGATTACAGTGATTCAACCTATGCTGGACCTTTCTTCTCCATTGTTGGGCATATGAGCACATTGTATGTGTGAGGAAACTAGGTATGCCCCGTGATGATACATTTGAGTTAGATTTTATTTGAGTGGGCTATAGGCACTCGGTTCCCAGCTTACAAGAGTGCACAGAGCTTTTAGGGCTACACATGATGTAGCATATTACAGCACTTACTAGAGGGGTTGTCTGGCATGGATATTATTTGGAGACCCTATGTGGGTTTTCCATCATATGGGAGGATGGCCACAGAGTTAGACTAGCTATAGTTGGTTTAATGAATATAGGGGTGCCGTGTGGGGAGTATGAGTTGATACCCGTAGACAGGGTTAGACAACAATTTTAGCTATCATGCAAGATGTACCCCATCCCTTCCCACATTATAGGAGGGATGACATGGAGAGGCACTAGTGGACCGACACATTGATGATGTCGGGTGTCTTGGAGATATAGATAGTGGTGGGAAACTTAGCTATTGGTGGTGCCACCTAGACTAGGATAACTAGACATGGCCACCCTCACAGTCTAGAGGACATGTCATTGGAACATGTGGCCACCTTACAGGGTCAGGTTACAAGTTTACATGAATAGTTAACGAGGTCATAGGAAGAGGTGGCCACGTTATAGGCATAGGTCATGGTTATTTAGGCCTAGGTCATAGTATTACAAGGGCAGGTACCCACAAAGAGTGGGGCTAGAGATGGGGAGAAAGTGGCCACCCTACAGGCATATGTGACAGGGTTGCAGGGTCATTTGGCCACTACACAGGAACAAATTGTGGCCTTATAGGCCCAAATTACTACACAGGTACCAGTACTAGTAGAGGTAGCAAGATAGTTGTAGGGACAAGGTCTTATGGTATAGGCACATGCATAGGGTTAGAAACCCTTATTGATAGGGAAGAGTACACAAGTTGTAGTGAGACCTATGGCACCACCTCAGACTGTGCCCATGGTAAGATTCAGGGATGCCCTGGGTGGGATGAGGTACTATTAAGATCATTTGGTAGTAGTAGGGATATATGTCTCGTCATATGCAGAGTACCGAGCACAACAGGCCTTGAGTGAGAGGAACCAATCTCATAATCATAGTGTGGAGAGCACGAGGGCACAGGGATCCCAAAGGTAGGAGTAGGGTGAGGCCACCAATGTACGGAGGAGAGATCCAGGTGAGGGGTCATTGGTGGCTAGATCGAGGTCCACACCAAGTGGTGAGGTGGGTTTGGGGCACCACACAAGAGTGGCAGAGGAGTCAGGAGAGACTGACACCAAGATATGAGGAGCATGTGAGGGATATCGCCATTTTGGATAGAATAGGGATTATCTATGATATGAGACCGGCCTACGTGCTTGATGATTTTTTGTATATGATATCGGCCTATCTGCTGATGATTTTTTTGTATATGATATCGGCCTACGTGTCAATGATGTTTTGTATATGATACTTTCACTGGTATCAATGATCTTGAGATGTTTATATTGAGACATTGATATATGAGATAGATGATATATATATATATATATATATATATATATGGCGATGATGATGTTTATGGCATGATGTATATATGTACTTTTGATGATGATATTGTACATGTGATGGAAACAAGGTAAGTTAGGCATGATAGAGTCAGGTCATAGGCATGGATGGAGTCAGTCATAGGCATGGATTGAGTTAGGTTAGTTTAGGCATGATGGAGTTAGGTCCTAGGCATGGATTGAGTTAGGTTGGTTTAGGCATGGATCGAGTCAGGTCCTAGGCATGGATTGAGTCAGTTTTGTGGTTGATTGAATTTATAATTCATTAATGTGTGCAATTTGTGATGGTATGGATCATGTTAAGATGATTTGTAGGAAAATGTATGATTATGGTAAAGAAATTGTAGACAAGAGGAAATGAATGTATGAGTTATGACGGTAAAGATGTGTAACAATTGTTGCTTGTTTGGTGTAATTTCTAGTTATTGATATAGAAAGGAAACTAACTAGGGTAGAATGTAAATAGGAAAAGGAAAGGGAAAGGGAGAATTGGTTAGGGTAGAGAGTGGCTGAGCTAACCTCTAAGGGCCCCATGCCCTCAAAGTGCTACCTACATAGTCCCGAAAAAAGGGACCTCAGTGATGTAGTTCTCCCATAAGCTAGGGAATATTGTGATGAAGGAAAGGAATGGATTGATAGGTGTTTAGGCATGGGTGAATATAGGTCATAGGCATGATTGAGTTTAGGTCGTAGGCATGGTTGAGTTTAGGTCGTAGGCATGGTTGAGTGATTTTTTAAATATAGGTGTCGAGGATCTGGTCCTGTATAGGATAATCAATAAGTAATGAGGAAGGCGAATGGTAAGAGGTGGTAAAAGATCCACTTAATTTGATAAGAACCCTAAGGATTCAATCCATACCTAAGAGGGGCTTATGAACATAAGACCCTAAAGGCATTGCATAATGGACCATTCTAAGGGTGAAGAAAGTCACATGATCATGAAATGTCGCGTTTGGCAAGTCCCTTGAGTAAAGAGGAAATTAGGCTAAAAAGGCAAGGAGGTGAGAATGGGAGGTTTAGCGTAACTTAGTATAAGACAGAGTGTCTTACGGAATAAGAAACCCAAGATAAAAAATAGGAAATTCCATAATGCAAATTTCATCTTTTTATTCATTTGTTTGTTTTTAATAGACTTATCGATGTAGGAAGTCTATATGGGATGAGTATATTATCCCTTGATGTCTTCATGAAGATGATTGATGCATGAAGATTCAGGTATTCTTATTGGATTTATGAAATAGTTTGATATAGCTTTCCTTTAAGGGAGAACTCTATTTATATCAGTGATATATAAAGAAGAGATGTCCCTATTGAGGGAGTCATCTTTTGCTTGAAGTTTAAATCAAGGAGTTATATCCCTTTTTGTTTTTTGGATTTTTAAGTCATGGAAAAGACTATAGAGGAAGATTAGGTTCTTGTTAAGAAGACACGACCTTAGCACACAAAGATTAACCATGGAAGAGGTGGTTTTGAGTGATGGATTACCATGGGATTCCATCTTGAAGAAGATGAAAAGTATCCATGAGAATCATGCTATGAGTAGAGTCGTGGTACTCATATTGAAGACAAGGCTAAAAGGTGACGAGTAACCGAGATGATTATTTTTTAGTCATGGATCCTCAAAATGAGTAATATGGAAGGTAAAAATGCTCAAGGGACGAGCGATAAACCGACAAGAAGTGATAGAGGACTTGATATAGACAATAGAATGGTAAAAGATGCAAGGAATTAAGGGGCTCAGGTTTGGGTTTACCTTCAAGTGAAGACAAATGATAAGCACTTGATCCATAAGCATGGGTAATGATATAGGGTCCAAGCCAATTAGGAGATTTTTTTCCCTATTTACCCTTCTCCTCTTTAGTTACATGTTGATTTTACTTTTGGATGAGGTCACCGACTTCAAAGGTTCGTTTTGTGAAAATGTTTTTCATAGGCACGTTTGATATGTTTTTGGTATATTTGGATATGGTCAAGAGAATTGAGATGATGCTCATATAATAACTCAAGTTGTGCCAAACAATCCTAGTGAAATTCATCATCGTTGAGCATGTCTTGTAGTGAGATGCAGAGAGATGGAATATGGACTTCGAGAGGTAAGAAAGCCTCGGTACCATAGACCAAAGAAAAGGGGGTGGCAGCAGTCGAAGTGTGAATACTAGTGCGATAAGCCCACAAGGCAAGTTGACTACCTTCATAAGAATTTTTTTCAAGGTTTTATTGGTGGATTCAACTTGACCATTGGTTTATGGGTAATAAGGTGATGGTAAATTAAGTTGGATGCCAAAATCATGACATAGTTTGCGTAGGGTTTTTTTGAATTGTTTTCCATTATTAATGAAATGATAATACAAAGGAGGGACACCAAAATGATAAATGATGTGATGGTTGATGAATTCATATATTATCTCAGCTTTTGTAGAAATGAGGGAATGGCTTCTACTTATTTAGTGTAATATTTGTAGTGGTTATGATCCATTGGTGGTATTTTGAAGAATGGGGGTTGATCTCATGAACAAGATCCAAACCCCATCGAGAGAAATGCCAAAGGTCTCGTGTGACCCGTAAGGTGTGACTCTTAGGAAATAAGGGATAAAATATTCGGAATAACCCCTCACATAATCGTAATAGTAGAAACTAATATGCGAAATTATTACGATCTCAAATAAAATTGCGAATAAAATAACACAACACAAAGAGACAATATTTAAAGTGGTTCACCCAATTTGGGCTACATCCACCAAGAATCACTTGCTCGATTTTATTACAAGCCACCACTCTCTTAATACAATACCCGTGATCCATTTGGAGCTATGCTCAACAAACTCTACAAAATTCACACCCGAATTCAAAATACATCTGCAATACAATTTCTTGTACATCTATCATATGCATAAGACCATATAAATCGACAACTACTTAAGCAATTTGATACAAAACCGTGGGTATCAAAACCAAGGGCAAAAACCATGGGTATCAAAACAATGAGCAAAAGACTAAAAAAACCATGGGCCCAAAAACAGCCCACCCAACGGTTACCCATTACCCATGGGTTAATAAACCACCCATGAAAATTTTCTTTGGGGCTTCACTCTTGAACCCCCCTGACCCTCTCACCGGCAAGTGGGACCGTCGTAAAAATACCCGAGTGTAACACATAGAAGGTGTACCACATTCTAACATGCAAATAGGCTCCACAAACATAACAATCTCCCACTTGGAGACTGATTTCCACTGAGCAAGCTTCTTAACCCTTCACTGTCATTTGCAAAGGCCAACCAAAGCTGAACATAGCTTTAGTTTATCCCTTGTGACCACCTTGGTCATCATGTCTGCAGATTCTCGACCGGTATGAATCTTCTCCAACTTAAACTTATCTTCCTCCAAAGCCATCCCGATGAAGTGATATCTCAACTCGTATATTCTTTGTTCTCGGAGTGGAAAGAAGAGTTCTTAGCTAGTGTATAGCACTCGACTATCACTATATAGCTTACATTCCTCCTACTTATGCCCCAACTCCTCAAGAAATTGTTGTAGCCAAATCATCTCTTTGCTTGCCTCTGTGGTAACAACATACTCACCTCACCGAGAATCACCAAAGATATCGATTATCTTAACATCCAAGGCATAAGCAACCTAGAGACCCAATACGAGTGCCTCGTATTCCAAAATATTGTTTTACAATCAAAATATGTTTTAAAATACAAATGCATAGGCTCACCTTTAATAGGAATGAGGATAACACAAGCCCCAACCCCATGCCGACACTTAGAGCCATCGAAGAAGAGTGTCATTTGGTAAGAGGGTTCATCCAGAAAGGGTAGTTATAAAATCCTTTGGGAAGTCAAAGTTAGATGATTGATCCCTAGAAATAGGTGCATCAGCCAATTAGTTAGCAATATCCCGGCACTTGATGGACTTTTTATGAATGAATTTGAGGTCGAGGTCAGCCGAAGCATAAGCTCCGCATGCAAGTACTTTGATGTTAATAGGGTTTGGCATACATATAGTGTAATGTGTCGGTATTAGTAATGATAAATGTTTTGTGATTGAGTAGGTAATGGTGGAGTTTGGTGGTGACAAAACTAAGGCTAAGTAAATTTTTGGCATGGGTATATCTAGTTTCATAGTTTAGAAGGGTACGGCTTATGTAATAATCAGCTTGATCTTTGTGCTACTCATCGCAATGATCAAGCATGACACCTAAACAATGGTCGGTGGTAGAAACATATAGGTAAAAGGGTTGGTCATCTTTAGGAGGAATTAGTATTGGTGGTTAAAGAAGGAATTATTTTAAGGCCTCGAAGGCTTTATAAAATTCATCATTTGATTTAAAGGAAACATATTTCTTAAGAAGATGATGGATTGGTTGACAATGGTTAGAAAGCTGCGAGATAAAATGACAAATGGATTGCAAATTTCATTGTAGGCTTCGAAATTGATGGAGATTAGTGGGTGGAGGCATTTCTAGAATATCCTTGACTTTAGCAAGATCAAATTCTATGCCATGCAAAGAAATGATGAAACCTAGGAGTTTTCCGGAAAGTACCATAAAGACGCACTTCTTTGGTTGAAGACGCACACAATACTTGATGAGATGGTCAAAGATGACTTTAAGGATAGGTAGGTGCTCGGTTCGATGTTTATATTTGGCCAGAAGATCATCTATGTAATCTTCTAGTATGCGATGCATGATGTCATGGAAGATATAAGTCATAGCTTGTTGATATGTAGTGCCAACATTTTAAAGGCCAAATGGAATGACTCGATAGTAGAAATTCCCCCAAGGGGTGATGAAGGAAATCTTGTATTGATCCTCTAGAGCTAGTAGTATTTGATTGTAGCCTAAGAAACCATCCATGAGTGATAACATTTCATGGCCAGTGATGAGATCAACTAGTTGGTCAATGCCTAATAGTGGGAAATCATCTTTGGCACATGTGAGGTTGAGGTAATCGAAATCCATGAAAATGTAGAGTCCCCTATGTCTTTTGTGATAGGAACAATGTTAGAAATCCATTGGGGATAGTCAATGGGTAGAATGAAGGAAACTGAGAGAAGGTGCCAAGCTCTTCCTTGACCATAAGAGCGATGCGGGGATGCATTTTCACAACTTTTGTTTTATGGGTTTAGCATCAATAATGGTTATGATATTGTGGACCATGATTTTAGGGTCGATACATGTCATATCAATAGCACTAGGTGAATGTGTTGTCATTGTCTTGAAGGAAAGAGGTGAAGGCTTCTTGTTTAGTAATGTATAAGGATTGGCTGATATTTAGAATGTGGTCCTAAGTGTTAATGTTGATTTCGATGGTCGATTCATTCGAAATGGTTTGCATCTTAGAGGGTAACGACTGATGAATATAAGATTCTTCTACACCCGGTAGGTGTGGATGGAATCATCATCCTGACATTGAACGAAATTAATTGAAGGTGTATCATCATTGATCATGTCAAGATACAAGAATGGGAGAGAAGAGGAAGCCTCGCCATCACTTTGATAGGTCAACGGTCCTAGGGAAATAGTGTTTACAAAAAAAGTTAGGAGGAATAATTTTTGGGATCCATGGACTCCGTGGGTGAAGATGGTAATGTGGGTGAATGAGAGGGGGAATATTTCTCGTCTTGGATAAGGTTGATGTGAACCTTCTTGGAGGGTGAAGCATAAATACCAATGCCACTACGGTCATTGTGCTTACGAGAGGTATAGGAAATGACAGTATGGCGGCCTTCTTCATAAAATCCAAACCCAAATCCTTTCCATGCACACCGGAGGAGGAAATTATGAGTGAAGCAAAGGTTAGTGAGGGATTATAGGTTAGAAAAAAATGGTTGGGCTTGGGATGGAGGTTTGGGTTTATAAGTGGCAATATTAAGTCCCCCATACGTTATGTTGGTGTGAAGGTCGCAAGGGCCATAAGGAAAAACATCACTGATGTAGATGTAGTAGCTAGGGTGTTGACATAGAATCCCATACTCTTGTGGGGTGAGGAAGGTGTCGATATTGTATAGGTGGTATTCCCCTAGAGTGAGGTGTTAATAAACACCTTCTAAGGGATCAGTAGTTTGTATGTGGGTAGCGGGTATAGATGGCTCACTAGATGTTGGGGAAACAAGTGCATCAGTGGTAGAGGCTACAACTATAGGGGGATAACAAGGTTAGATGTAATAGAAGTAGTGGCGTTTTGGTGGATAGGCTCGTGAGTGAAGGTGAAGTGGTGAGAGTGGTAGATGCCTTGACTAGTACAAGCACATCGTTAGGCCAATATAGTATGTTACAGGTCTTGAAAGGTGATGGGTTAGTAGGGATGGTGTAATTATGTCCCTCATGTTCAAATTTGAGGCATCAATGTAAATTCGAAGGGACACAACCCATGGCATGGATCCAAGGTCAGCCAAGTAGCAAGTTATATTAGAACTCTCCTTCAAGGACATAGAAAAGTTCTCGGGACGGTGTGGGGGCCCACACATACATGGAGAACAATGGTACCTGGTAGGTAGAGGCCATGGCGTCATTGAAGGAGCATAACATAACCGAAATTTACTATGCATATAATTGGTTGGTATCGACATTTGATCGTATGCATGGGAGGAGATGATATTAATGTTAGCACCACCATCAATCATAACACGTTGTATGTGTATCTTATCCATAAAGACAAAGATGAAAAGAGTGGGGTTAGGTCGTTAGACCGGAAGGAAGTAATCTCTTCATCCGAAAAGATGAGGCAGCATCCACTTGGTGAGTAGGTAGAGGTGTAGAAGTGATGGAGGCTATGGGTGTGGGTTCATTTGGTAAGACTTCAATAGATTGAAGGAAATACATGAGATCTTGATGATGTGACTCGAGGTTTGGATGAGGTCATAGAAAGACATTTTGAGGGGGATTGGTGTAGTTATTTTAGCATTATGTGTGATGTGTGAGTCCATCGAAAATAGAATATGCGTAACCTTAAATGGTGACTTTGGGTATGGGTGCATCCATTATGTTGGGTACAATGTTGGTTGATGGGCCAGCTTGCTTTTTCCTTACCCTTGTCTTTCCGAGAATGGGTGGCAATGTTGATCATATTAATTTGAGGCAAGGCGGATAAAAAGAGTGTGTCATGGAAGGTATAGTGGCATGAGGGACAAAATCCTAGTGGGGATATAATCCTTGTGAAAGTAGGAGGGTGCATTGGCATTTCATTGGTGGTTTAGCCAACTCTCTTATACGAATCATATTGATCTCGAATCTCGGGGTGGATTTTGAGAGTTGTGGGGTGTAGATTTTGGTCGGTGAGTAGGTAATGGGAGAAGATATGTGGAAATTGGTGAAGGTGAAATGGGGTCCTCATCAAGAAGATTGTCATCATTAAAATTTTCTTCAGAGGACACAATTGGATGAGAGCAGCTTTTAATTCCTTACAATTCTCTACATCATGTCCCTGGCACACAATAGTGGGGCAAAATTTTGGTTTCATCAAACACTTTTGGTTTGGGTTTAAGTGGGTTGTAAGGTTTAGGAGGTGGTAATGTGATGATGGCTATGATGACGGAAGTTTTGAGGAGATTGGTTAAGATTTTGGCATAGGGTCACACTTGCATGGATCACAATGGGAGGTGAATGTGGGTTTGGGTACAGTGTGTGCTGATTGTGGAATAAGAGTCTTTACAAGAGGGAGAGTAGGTTGGTCTACTAGTTTGGTGTGGGAAGTGGTCTTAGGTCTTGGTTACATCTTCTTTGGTACATGCATGGTAGAAGAGCTAGTGGTGGAAGGTTTACTTGGTTTAACTACCTTATTGGAGGGTAAAGGATTTTTATCTTTAGGTTACAAATTTTTGGGAAAAGGTGATATGGATGTACGAGTTGTGGAGGGAAAAGTTGATGGTGGAAGAGGGCAGTTACCCATGGGGGTAACCAAGGTGCCGTGGAGGCAAATGTTGTAGGTTGGGTAGGAGGCATGAGTGAAAGAGAAGAAAGTGTCATGGATAGTGAAGAAGTTATTGGGTAGTGGGGAGGTATGGGTGGTAAGAAGGTCATGGGTGAGGGAAGAGGTTGTGTGGGTCACTTGGGTATGTTAGAGGTCCGTGATGGGAAATGGGTTGTTGCATTCTTGGTTTACCTATGGATGGGGGTTTATTAGACAGACAGGTCGAGGGGTGAGGTCTTAGGATGGATGGAAGGGGTGAAGGTGATAATGGCATGGTAGGCGAGGTTTGTGTATGAGGTCTAGGAGGTTAGATCTTCTTTTAGGGTCAAGGGTTAAGTTTAGTGTTAGTTTTGGAAGATGTGGCTAAATCTAATTTGATGGGTGAGTGAGTAAGGCTAGTTGTTGGCATGACCTATGAGGTAGTGATAGGTTTATGTAGGGGAGATGATATAGGCATGGGTAGGTGTTTTGGTGTAGATGTATGTTGGGTTATGGGAAGAGGTGTGACTTAGGTCCCGGTGAGGATGTGGAAGGTGTTGCAATATTCATGGTTGTGTTTTGTTTTTTCACTTGAAACAATTTTGGATAGATAGTGGAGGTGTGAGCAAGTGACAACCGCATTTATATTGAAATCGGAAGTAGAAGGCATCCCAAAAGTAAATCTCTATCAACATAATCCGTGTGATTGGCCAAGCATGAAAATGGTGTTGTTGTAAGCGGGGCTGACCGGGAAATGGCTAGCTTCCGACTCTATGGGTAAGAGAGCCGAAACTAGATCAAAAGGATCTTGAGGGTGTGATGGTGAAGGGTCATCATAAGACACTGGTACTTCTATAGAATCATCCATGGGTAGAGGAGAGGATGGGCTAGATGAAGTGGAATCTCCTTGTGTTGGTGTAGGTGGTGGACCTGAATCTTCTATGAGTAGGAGAGGTACCACTAACAATTTCTCAAAAATTCGAGGGGTCAAAGGTGGTGTGTTAATTATAGGCTCTTCCATGGGTGAAGAAGAAAATGAAGGGGGTGCCTCTGTGGGTGGAGGAGTAGATGAAATAGGCTCTTATGTAGGTAGGGTAGCTCGGGCTAAGATTTCATCTATGGAAGGAACTTGAGGAAATTAGGGAGCAACTGGAATGTCATTAAAAATAGTGTGGACCTCACGAACATTACTATCATTGTTTGAGGTATCACCAGCTTGGTTGGAAGATGGGGCATGATTAGGGAATGGCTTCTTGAAGATGTGTAGATTTTGGTTAGTGGGTGCATTTGGGCTATCCAAGACTAGATCTCTATTGTCTAACATTTCTTGGATGATATTCTTGAAGGTTATGCCGTTATTGTCACTATGACCTTTGAAACAATGATAGTTATAGAAATCATGTTCCTTATACCATGTGGGCATGGGTCTCTCATGGTCAAAACCAGATGTGGTTTTGTAGGTGGAAGGGTAATGGCACCTGCCTTAATAAGATTTTCCAAAACATAAGAGTAAGAGTCTCCTATCAAAGTGTAATTTCATTGATCTCGTCTCAACTAGAAAGCTTGGATGGGGAGAGATTAGAAGGACATTTTTCTAGGTTTGATTGATGAGGGGGAAAAGCCTTGAGAACTACGGCATTGGCAGATCCTTTGGGTTTTGAGTAGTTTTTTTGGGGTTTCGAAGATGATGAAGCATCATTTTATTTGAATGCAATGTTCTTGTTATGAAGTTGAATTTTCTTCTCTTCGATAGCACAAATTTCTAATTTCTTTTCCATGGTGAATTCCTCGTCAAAAGCGTGAAAGGTTTGCACCTGTAGGGTTGGTGAGATGTGTCTAGCACAAGCTCAAGTAAATAGCTCTATAAGCTCAGTCTAAGGTAGTTGGAATGTGAGATGATTAATTAAACTGTGCCAACAAGTGATAAAGTCAATGATGGACTCATCATCGTACTGTCAAGTGGAATAAAGATCAGTCATGGTAACCTTCTTGACAATATTAATCAAGAAGTGGTCTAAGAAGGCTTAGGATAGTTGATTGAATGAGTAGATGGAATGTATGGGTAGCCCACTGTACTAGTCTAATGTAGGTCCCGTCATGGACATTGGGAAATTCCTCGAAGTAAATCATTTTCATGGGTGATTAGGTAACACCCATTTTTGAAAGACCACAAATGTTGCTGCAAGTCATTTTTGCTATTGAAACGGTTGAATTTTGGCATTTCCCAATGTACAATGTATGGGAAAATAGGTATGGATGGATGAATGATATCGTTACATATTTTATCATAGGTTAGAGAATTATGTGAGATGGAAACTGATGCTTCTAGCGTCTACATCCTTTTCATCATCAATTTGATAAGGTCATTGGTAGGTTGTGGTGGAAGGGTTCCTCCTGTGGCATAAGGGGGCTGGTATTGAACTTGTGACATGGGTGGCATTCCATTGTATGGTGATGCCAAATAGGGAGGTTGAGAATAGGAACCGACATAGAGGGTATGTATCTAGAATGGGTAACAAACGAGATAGGGGGTTGTTGATAGTATGTGTATGTAGGTGGGATGGTCGTCGTGACTCTAGTAGCGATCGAGGGCAGTGTTTGTGGGATGAAGAGAACAAGATTTTGGAATGGAGTAGTGTTCACCGACACCACGGCCAATTGTGTTGCAATGGGTGTAGACGGGGCTATGGTCTAAGTGGTTGATGAGGGGACAACATATATGATAGGTGCAAGTGATACTGTAGACACAACGGTTGTGGTGAGTATGGGTCCTATCCGAGAAACTATTATGGGTAAAGTAGGTGAGGGAACTGCCACATTATTAGGGGTAGATGTAGTAGTAGGAATAAGGGTAGGAGAGATGGATATAGGCATGTTGTATATCAACTGACCTGAGGAGTCCCGGGTAGAAGAGTGGGAAAGGTAAAAGTAAGGTTATGGGATTCTCGATCAAGGATTCATGTAAATTCATCATCGCCCGTAGTAATGGTAGTTGATAAGGTTAGATTCATGGGTGACAGGGATAGAGGGTGGTGAAGGACTAGGCTAGAGTGGTTGAAAACTTAGATGGAATATGAGGGTGTCAGTCTAGCTGCGAGTCAAGCACCATGTGAACAAGCGCTGACCTGGTAAGATTGTATTCTGTAGATGACACAGAAAGTAGCAGGATAGAAAAGAATGAGGCTGGGAGGGTGAATTTGGTCAAGATTTGGATCTAGAAAACCAAATATAGACACTCGATGATGGTCATTTTGACCGGTGATGGTTGCAAGAAAACCTACTTCGGTCACCCAAATCGATGTCGGTTACTACAGAAAAATCTCCAATTTCATAAAATGAAACAAGGTTGATAGACAATATAAGGAGATGTTTTCTATATGATGGTAATATCAATAGAGTAGAATAGAGTATCAATAAAATATGTTAGTGCCCAAAGGGCCAAAAATGAGAACAAAATGATGAATGAAGATTGTCCCAGGCCAAAGTACCCATAAAGTCGAGTCGACACCAGGTTAGGATTAACGATGATGGTTAGTTGAAAATTGACAACGGTCACTAGATTGATGCGATTCCTATGAAATTGAGACAAAAATGAAGAAAACTAGGTTTTGATTTAAATCAAGTGAAGAATCAAACTTAGGAATGAGAATGAGAATATGGGGCCCTAGCACACTCAGATAAAGTCGAATACTCCAAATATGATGGGGGAGTGTGCAAGGAAAAAACAAAAATGTGGAATCATGTCCTCACACCTCAAAATGCAAAGCAAGAAGAACACTAAGAAAAATATGATCCTAAGAGTGATTTTTCTTTATGTGTGTTCAGCTTACGCTATTTAGAACTAACTGTGTGTATTTAGAAAAAAAAATTGGTTAGGAAGGCATCCTACAAAGAAGGAAATCTAGGAGAGGTTTCAGGTATGTTATGACAGAGGGTAGGTCATTCCTCTCGAGATGATGACTCGATAGAGGCAACGAGCTAGGGAGTACTTTCCAATCTGATCATGTGATCATGGACATGTGTTCCCAGGTAAGATGTTGTTTAAGAAAGATGTGTATATTTCAATTTTGTGCAATTTTGGTAAGACAGAGAGGGAGAGAGAGAGAATGTGCTTTCTACAATTTTTATGTTAACCATCACTGGGCATGAATTCTAGCATATAGGTTTCCCTCATTTTAATGTGAGCTAAATGTAGCAAATCATAATGTAATGCAACCAATTTTAATCCCAAATCGAAAAGATTACATTCGATGAAACAAATGAGGAATAGGAAAGGGTATGCTCTTTCACTAAATGTAGAAAGAAAGAAAGAAAGAAGAATGATTCCTTTTTAAATGCACCAATAGAAATGTTTCTTTTAGAGAAATTAGAAAGAAGAGAAGATTACCAGAGAAAAAGATTAATGTGTAAGCCTTTTAAAGGGAAACAAACACATAAGTTTCACCCAGAATGAAGAAAATGCAATAGAACCCTTGATGGGTCCCACTAGGCGTGCTAAAATGTTTCACCATTTTTCTGTACCTTTTGAATGATGAAATAGATAAGGGTAAGGGCTAGGAGGAATACCTGGTAAATGGGCTGGTTGATGGTTGTTGTGCGCATACTGAATTCTTGATCCAATTCCAATTATGAGAGCTTCCTTTTGGCTAGGAGGAATTACTTGAAATAGAAAAAATACCACAAAAGAATAGTTAAATGATATATGACAATGGACTTCCTAGCATATGCTAGTTCCGGGAAGTGTGATACTTCCTAGATGGCTATCAATCCACTGTTTAAAATAAATTAATACAAAAATAAGTAAAGTCCTAATGTAGTTGATATGATTTAGGTATCTCATTCAAGTACAATAAGCAAATCTAATCACAACAGGCTAGGCTATAGTTGGATCTAAAGGATGAGGTGTCTGTCAAGGTACTGGGACTAGTCAGGATTTTATTTTGGGTTGTTTAGGTCAAGTAGTAGGAGGTTGTTTGGCTCTGTTCTTAGGCAGGCCATAAAATATAGATACCAATGTCGATTGGGTATAACTGAAAATGGTTAAGGGAGGTTAATGATAGTTATGGGTAACCGATGTCGATACAGTAGGGTGACAATGTAATTCAATGAAAACCTTATTATAGAGGCTAGGTGAGGTTGGATGGGGCTAAAGGAGGAGATGGCGAGGTCTGTGGGAATAATGAGAACACTCAGAGAGGTGGAAGGGCCAAGATAGGTGATTTGACAAGCGGGTGGGTGAGATTTTGGGTTTTTCAAAAGAAGGCTATGGAGGAATGGGAATATTAATAGAAGAATGGTAATAGAAATGATAACAACTCTATGAACATAATATGAATGGAAATGATTAATGATAAAACAATTACCAATATTGTAGGTCCAATGGTTGGGTGGTGGTGATGATCGGTTGATGGAATGGAACTTGGTACAATAGTGACACTTCCTGAATGTTACCGTGAGTGCCAATGCTTCTGGATCTATCCTGGTGCTGGCTATGGATGTCTGGGTGTGTGAAAAATATTTGGTTCTTCTTGCATGAAAATATCTTCTCGTTCCTCTTGCTCTTAGAATGTGCCAATGTAAAAATATGGTTTCTTAGGTGAATAAATGGTAACCGACGATGGTTCTAGGTTGAACAACGTCAATGGAGATGGGATTCCCTAGGTTTACTAAAATGGGCAAATATTTTTGATTTCTTGGGCCGAGTTAGTTTTATTCTCATGGATTAGAACAAAAATTCCCTTCTACTGGGTGGGAATGTGGTTAGAGATATTTTAGGGTTAGACCAAATCTTAGCTCATTAAGGTAAGTAAGACTTAGTTATTGTTAGTTATGGAAACATGTCAAGAATAGGTCTAGGGTGAGGTGTCTAGGTGAGGTGGTGGGGTAGAAATTAAGATAATTAGATAATAAATATTGTGAGGATATATATATATATATATATATTTAATTAAATTAATAAAATGAATAGTGGGGTGGAGTGGAAGGGGCCTTGGTTAGGTGAGTATGTTTGAGTTGGTTATTTGACTTGGAAACAAGGGAGTGTCACCTAATTTTGGTGTCTACATATACATGAGATGAGGATCATTTATAAATTCCCCCTCGTAGTCGAGAATGAACCATAGAAAAAGAGTGTGACATTGGGATATGGTTTGAATTGTGCGGTAGAAAGATATAATCAATAAAGCATAGAGCGAAGAAAGTGAGTAAGTGAGTGAGTGAGTGTGGTGAGGTTCATTTTAGATTTATACCCTCAACACTTGATTATGAACCATGGAACTAGATTGCATCATCGGAAAGTGTGTTGTGTGATGAATGTATGCAATAAATATGTGTCAAATATTTACCGAGTGTGAAATGTGTTGTGTATATGATGTGAGGTTCATGCATGTAGTAACCCCTCAATAGTCAAGTGTGAATTGTAACACAAGATTAATTCATCAGGTTATGATGATAAAAATGTATCAAGATGTGTAAGATGCATGTGAAAGACTAGATGTGAAGTGTAGAGTATGTAAGACACTTGATAATGCTAGAAGGGGGTAAAGAATAAGCATGATGGCCCCTAAATGTGTCAATGGTTGAGATATATGTGGGGACACGAGAAGTACCATGATATTGTGGGAGAGTGTCATTTGTATCATGATAAGAGAGAGGAAAACACAATGGTAGGTAGAAACAATCGTATCGACCATCACAAAATGGTTGTTATGGAAAAAAATTAACACCCTAAGATTTGTACATTATAGACCCCTACTTGTTGATAACATGGGATGATCTCACAAGTATGGGACATGTATATTGAGATCAACCTCTAGAGTAGGCTGGTTCTTCTACCTATTATTAATGCTAAACTACTCCTAGAAAGGGAAATGTAAATATTTAACACTAATCTATGATTCCAAGGGACCAAGGAAAGAAAGAGATGCATAAAATTAAAATCCTAAACTAAGGGGAGGTGATAACACCAATAATAAGGGGTGAAAATATTCCAGTGAGTAAAAATGAAGGATGAAAATAGAGACATGAGTGCCACAATCCAAAACAACATTCAAATCACCATTTCCATGGAGAAAAATATATTTAAATCCTGTAAAGAGAACAAGATATGCACAATTTACCTTTAAATGAAATGAAAGGAAAGGAAATGCAATACAACACAAGCTAGGGAAGATAAGAGCCACAAAACATGAATTTTATTGCTTAAAAGGATGCACAATTCATTAAATTTTAGGAAATAAGACAAGAATCACCTTACAAGATGCCAAAATTTGAGGCCTCAGTAACTCATATAAGTTCTAGAATTTTTTTGAAATAGTTCCTTTACGTATTCAAAACATCCTCCTCCACAAATGAGTTAAATTTGCATTATATGATAAGGAAACTTAAATTTTATTCCACCAACTGATAAACTACATTAATTATCTGAAAATAGGTATGGGAAACCTTACTAATTTGTTTCCCAATGGCACATTTCCCATAGAGTAAGACATGAGCACCATAGCTCATTAAAGCTAATTATTGAGCTACCCCAAACCGTATTATTTAATGCGAAAGATTTGTCACCTAGTAGCATTATCCCTTAGAGTCGGTCGCCAATATACTCCTTTCTTCACTGTAGGTTTTGGTTGACAACATTAACCTTTTTAGAGTCAACTATTTGCATGTTGGTCGTGTGTCACTAGTTGTATTATTTATTCCTTGTGTTCCCGCCATTGGCTAGTTGGAGCATGCTTGGTGCCGACCAGTTGTAGCTAACTTGCTACTGCTCGGTGGCTTCCTTTTCACTATTGATTAGTAGCATCAATACCATTGTCTCCTACTACACTGCCTCAACTTGTTATGTTGTGACCTGACCATTATCTAACCTTGCTATTATCTGGTAGCATCCCAACCTACTATCGTCTTATAGCATTAGTACATACTACCGGAACCCTTTTCACTATCACCTAAATGTAAGTGTCGCATCACTTTCATCATGCTACTAGATGGTAGCATATATACTTACTCTTGTCGCAGCATTTATACATGCTACTGACTGGTATCATCCATAGATTCTATCAATTCCTTTTCCATACTTGACCTTGGTCAATACCCCTTATGATCTTGGTTGGCAACATCCAAATATGAAACCAATGGGTAGAATTCAAACATGCTACTAATCGGTAGCATTCAAATGAATGCTATAACCTTACATCATTTCTTATAGCCCCTTCATCAATTTTCTACCAAATTTCAAATACCTAGATTTTGTAAGTTAAACAAATTTGAAAAAAGGCAGGGGACATTTGGATAACAGTGGTGGAGTTTTAATTGGGTTTTGAGGATAAAAAAAAGGAACAATTTTTTTGAAAAAACAATTGGCTTCTCAAGTGGTGAAATATTGGGTAACACTATATAAAAATTAGAAGGAGGAGGTGTTGACTTGATTTTTAGTGGAGGTTTCTCATGTTGACTTGATAAGACTTTAGATGACTTGAGAGGAGGTGGAGTGAGACTAATTTTGAGAGGTAGTTGAGTAGTTTGAGTGTATTGCATAGGTAGTGCTTTAGTGATGGAAAAAGAAGCATTATCAGTGATGATATAATGGTCATCATCATGGAAAAATAATTTTTAGGAACCCATTGAGATGTAACAAGTGGAGAGAACCATGTAACAAAATTTTGTGTAGTGAATGAGAAAACATTAATTCTTAAGATGTTTGATTCTTTATTTTAAATATTAGAAATCATTCTCATTATGCCTATTCATTTCATGATAATTGCAATATGGATGACCTTGATATTTTGCAAGCTGATAAGGAGGATATCAATGAGTAGATGGAAATTCTATAAATTGATGATATATGAGCTATAGAGGAATACCTTGTTCCTTAGCATTGAGGTAAAAATTCAACAAAGATGGGGAGTGAAAATATTAAGGTTCACTAACATAAGAACATGCAAAAGACATAGAATGAGGATGAAAAGAAGAACTAGTATGAGCCTGAGAAGTGTCCTTAAGATGTTGGATTTCAAATTTTAGAGATGTAATTGTGGATTCCATAGCCTAAAATTTATCTTGAAACAAATAATGTAGATCTTGAATTGATCTGCAAATAGATTGATTAGAATTAGAATGAAGAGATTCATCATAAATATGATCAAAGATAACACTGACTTGAGTAGGTGGTGTATCTAGAGGGAGACAAATATTTTGTATGGATCTTTGGAGAGAATCTTTACAATATGGGTGGATTTTGAGAAATTAAATCAAGGGGACTTGAGGAGATTTAGAATCCATGAAAGAAGTCTAAATAAAATGAGAAAAATTAAGATCTAATAATGTTTGAAGGTCATGTTCACCAAATGATTAAGGAAATATTGAATTAAATAGATGCTAAATCTAAATATGTACCAGCACAAATGATATAAACAATTAAGTATAGATTTTGACCAAAGAAAATAAGCTAGAAAATATAAAACCCTAGTTGAAAATGGAGGGATAAAATACTTAGCTGATTCAAAAATAATATTGGACTATGTTGAGCTAACGAATTGATGAAAAGGAGGAGACAAGTGTCACATCGAGGCCCAAAAAATTGTGAGGCTATATGATCTTCTTGCACTAGGCACCCAAATAGGTTCAAGGGTGCTTGGGCGGTGCACACCCTCCTCCGAGAGCCTATGACTTCTCCAAACATAGAATAACCATTTTTTTAGGATCACAAGATTTTTGGTAATGTTTTCCTTTGAAGAAATATATATCGATGCATTTCATTGTTGTTCATCTGAAACATGCAATAAGAAAGAAACACTTGTAAAACCCCCAAACTACATTAAATCCTAAAAAATAAAGATGTAAAATGGGAAGTAAAAATATCCATGGTTGTCAACAAAGTGAACTTACAACAGAGTGCCACATTAAATATTAGAATCTATGTAGTTCTATGCATGTGTGTGTGTGTGTGTGTGTGTGTGTGTGTGTGTGTGTGTGTGTGTGTGTGTGTGTGTCTAGAATCACTCCTTAGGTGGCTCTTTTGCAAATCACACTTGAATAATGAGCAATATCTAGATGTAGAAAATGTAGATAGATGTGTGCATGGAAAAATGAACTTCCCCTCCTATGAAGTGTATACAAAATAATTCAGTCCCTTTCCCTTGTACGGATGTTATATGGATGCTTCAATGCTTGTGTAAATGCATTTGGATGTAGCCTTAGGTGATGATAGATAATTCTTAGTGATTGGTCCCTTATTACTATCATGTAGCTTTCTATTTATATGATATAATGCTCATCACCATGGAAAAATAATTTTTAGGAACCCATTGAGATGTAATAAGTAGAGAGAACCATGTAATAAAATGTTGTGTAGTGAATGAGATAAAATATTAATTCTCAAGATGTTTGATTCTTTATTGTAAATATTAGAAATCATTCTCATTATGTCTGTTCATTTGATGATAATTGCAATATAGATGACCTTGATATTTTGCAAGCCGATAAGGAGGATACCAATGAGTAGATGGAAAGTCGATTAATTGATGATATATGAGCTACGAGATGAATACCTTGTTCCTTAGTATTGAGGTCAAAATTAAGATGCATGGGGAGTGGAAATATTTGATGTTCACTGATATGGGAAAATGCAAAAGACATAGAATGAAGATGAGAAGAACTATTCTGAGCTTGAGAAGTGTCCTTAAGATGTTGGATTTCAAATTTTAGAGATGTAATTGTGGATTCTAGCCTAAAATTTATCTTGAAACAAATAATGTAGATCTTGAATTGATCTGCAAATAGATTGATTAGAATTAGAATGAAGAGATTCATTAGAAAGATGATCAAAGATAACACTTTGGTTTGAGTAGGTGGTGTATCTAGAGGGAGACAAATATTTTTATGGCTATTTGGAGATAATATTTACAATATGGGTGGATTTTTAGAAATTGAATCAATGGGACTTGAGGAGATTTACAATCCATGAAAGAATCCTGAATCGATGAGAAAAATGAATATCTAAGAACGTTTTAAGGTCATGTTCACCAAATGATTAAGAAAATATTGAATTAAATAGATGCTAAATCTAAATATGTACTAGAAAAATGATATAAACAATTAAGTATAGATTTTGACCCAAGAAAGTAAGCTATAAAATATGAAACCCTAGTTGCAAATGAAGGGATAAAATACTTAGCTGATTCACAAATAATCTTGGACTATGCTTTGAGCTAACAAACTGATTAAAAGGAGGAGACAAGTGTCACATCGAGGCCTAAAAAATTGTGCGACTATATGATCTTCTTACACTGGCACCCAGATAGGTTCAAGGTTCTTGGGGTAGTGCACACCTCCTCTAAGAACCTATGACTTCTCCAAACATAGAATAACCATTTTTTAGGATCACAAGATGTTCGCTAATGTTTTCCTTTGAAGACATGTATATCGATGCAGATTCAGTGTTGTTCATCGAAACATGCAATAAGAAAGAAACACTTGTAAAACCCCCAAACTACATTATATCCTAAAAAATAAAGATGTAAAATGGGAAGTAAAAATATCCTCGGTTGTCAAAAAAGTGAAATTACAACCGAGTGCCACATTACATATTAGAATCTATGTAGTTCTATGTGTGTGTGTGTGTGTGTGTGTGTGTCTAGAATCACTCCTTAGGTGGCTCTTTTGCAAATCACACTTGAATAATGAGCAATAGCTAGATATAGAAAATGTAGATAGATGTGTGCATGGAAAAATGAACTTCCCCTCCTATGAAGTGTATAAAAATAATTCAGTCCCTTTCCTTATACGGATGTTATATGGATGCTTCAATGCTTGTGTAAATGCACTTGGATGTAGCCTTAGGTGATGATAGATAATTCTTAGTGATTGGTCCCTTATTACTATCATGTAGCTTTCTATTTATATGATACAATGCTCATCACATGGAAAAATAATTTTTAGGAACCCATTGAGATGTAACAAGTGGAGAGAACCATGTAACAAAATGTTGTGTAGTGAATGAGATAAAACATTAATTCTCAAGATGTTTGATTATTTATTGTAAATATTAGAAATCATTCTCATTATGTCTATTCATTTGATGATAATTACAATATGGATGACCTTGATATTTTGCAAGTGATAAGGAGGATATCAATGAGTAGATGGAAAGTCGATTAATTGATGATTTATGAGCTACGAGAGGAATACCTTGTTCCTTAGCATTGAGGTCAAAATTAGGAGGCATAGGGAGTGGAAATATTTGAGGTTCACTGACATGGGAACATGCAAAAGACATAGATGAGGATGAGAAGAATAACTAGTCTGAGCCTGAGAAGTGTCCTTAAGATGTTGGATTTCAAATTTTAGAGATGTAATTATGGATTCCATAGCCTAAAATTTATCTTGAAACAAATAATGTATATCTTGAATTGATCTACAAATAGATTGATTAGAATTAGAATGAAGAGATTCATCAAAAAGATGATCAAAGATAACACTGACTTGAGTAGGTGGTGTATCTAGAGGGAGAAAAATATTTTGTATGGCTCTTTGGAGAGAATCTTTACAATATGGGTGGATTTTGAGAAATGAATCAAGGGGACTTGAGGAGATTTAGAATCCACGAAAGAATCTGAATAAGATGAGAAAAATGAAGAGCTAAGAATTTTTAAGGTCATGTTCACCAAATGATTAAGGAAATATTGAGTTAAATAGATGATAAATCTAAATATGTACTGCACAATGATATAAACAATTAAGTATAGATTTTGACCCAAGAAAGTAAGATATAAAATATGAATCCCAAGTTGAAAATGGAGGATAAAATACTTAGCTGATTCACAAATAATCTTGGATTGTGCTGAGCTAAGGAACTGATGAAAAGGAGGAGACAAGTGTCACATAGAGGCCCAAAAAATTGTGCGGCTATATGATCTTCTTGCACCGAGCACCCGATAGGTTCAAGGGTGCTTGGGGTGGTGCACACCTCCTTTGAGAACCTATGACTTCTCCAAACATAGAATAACCATTTTTTAGGATCACAAGATGTTCGCTAATATTTTCCTTTGAAGACATGTATATCGATGCACTTCATTAGTGTTCATCTGAAACATGCAATAAGAAAGAAATACTTGTAAAACCCCAAACTACATTAAATCGTAAAAATAAAGATGTAAAATGGGAAGTAAAAATATCCTCGGTTGTCAACAAAGTGAACTTACAAGTGAGTACCACATTACATATTAGAATCTATGTAGTTCTATGCATGTGTGTGTGTGTGTGTCTAGAATCGTTCCTTAGTTGGTCATTTTGCAAATCACACTTAAATAATAAGCAATAGCTAGATATAGAAAATGTAGATAGATGTGTGCAAAGAAAAATGAACTTCCCCCCCTATGAAGTGTATGCAAAATAATTCAATCCCTTTCCCTTGTGTAGGTGTTATATGGATGCTTCAATGCTTGTGTAAATGCATTTGGATGTAGCCTTAGGTGATGATACATAATGATTAGTGATTGGTCCCTTATTATGATCATGTAGCTTTGTATTTATATCATTCATTTGCTTGAATTTCATAACTAACCAAAAAGGCCAACCACCAACAAACTAAGATGCTCAATATCTAGAAATGACCTAAAAGATGTGAGAAAGACACATAGAGATCGGGGGCTCCCGAGAATGAGTAGGGGATCTTAGGCGCTAGTGTCCTAGTTGGGTGCTACTATCTAGACTCGTAAAAAATGAAGGGTCAAAGGTTAGATTGGGAGAGAAGGTGTGTAACAAAAAAAGGAAAATAGAGAGAAAGAAAAGAGTCCAAAGATAGTGGTCAATTATTAATTTTATCACTTAGGAATCATATGAATAGTGGTATGTGATAAGGACTAGAAATTTACCCAAAGTGCATGATTTAGTGTCTACACTAATCCCAATGCCTAGTTAGAAAAGTGACCTAGAATGGTGAAGTGAAGGATTTAGGGTGATGGTGAAGAATGTTAGAGACATAAATCACATAATAGGACATGGTTAAGGGGCTACAAGGTGAAGAACATGATAGTCATGGTGAGTTGCAGTGTAAACTATCCCAAATTGGCCTATTTCAATCACCTAACATGAGGCTATGAATAAAAACATTTTGATAAATAAATAAAAAGAATTTAAAGTGTGTCGAACATTTTTAATATTTATCAAATGAAGTATCCAAATCATAATTCAATAGTTAGAAGCATATTCAGGGTCAATGGTATGAATATCCTTTAAGACATACAATTTTAGAATGCTCAAATGAGATGGGATTGGAATTTTCTGGATGAACTAGAAAAAATGACTATTAAAGATAATGGAGGAGGAAGTTATTAAGGAGTGGACCAAATTTTATGCCCTGAGGAGGAGTTTTGTGTAAGATATTACATTTTTATTGAAACCGAGTTAAGTAGGATATGGTAAACTAACACTATGGATTCCTAGCATTCAAGAAAAATTTCAGATCCTACTTTGGATAAATCATAAGAGAAAAATTTGAAGAGCATATGGATTAAAATATATTGCAAAACTTTTGAGGAAAAATGATTGAGAAATAAGAAACTGTTATTACTTTTTGTGGACCTGTGTTAAGCCTTCCTTAAACCGAGTTAAATCGATATAGAGAAATTTGTTTGGTTAAGCCTCTAAATGAAATTTTTCTTATGGTTTATGAACTTGAGCATGTATATAATTCATTATATCATATTTCCATGGTGTTTTAAGCTTTTGAATCATGGTGGATCCCACAATAAAACAATATTTTTGTGAGAAACTTAGTGTATAGAAAAAGATTGTAAAGTAAACCACGCTTATTTTTTTGTGGAGGATTTTGGGGATGTGTAATTGGTGTTCATGAATTCATCTAGGTGAATCCTTTGGAGAAATTTTTGGTATAGTTTTTATCTCTTACCATATGAGAATGTTAGAGTACAAGACTAGGCTTAAAGGTATGGAGAGTATACATGATGAATTTCCTCATGAAGTGGTGTTTTTGGTCCTGAACCACGTGAAGACATCTCATATTATCCTTAAGTGTTTTTTTTTGGTTTTATGAAGTGTTTACATGAACACGTTTGAGTGATCCAAAACTTCCTACTTGAGCTAGTGAAGAATCCCTCAACTACAAGTATGAAGAAGATGTTTTTCCCAAATAAGGTACATGTATGAGTGTTTGAGAATGTTTTTTAGGATGTATATGAAGTACTTACTGAAATAAAATGAATTGGTGAGTGTTGTGAATATGGTTGTGCCATGTTAGTTGAAGACTAGCTTTTAAGCTCATAGAACCCAGTCAAACCTATTTGAGAAATGAAGGTGGTTGAGTGACTTCTACCTTATTTTGGTGAAATAAATTAGTAGTTCCATAAAGTAGACATCAATATATTTCCAATGATGTATGGAGTGAGTCTTGATGAGGTGGTTTGAGGTATGAACAAGTACATTCTTTAAGACCTAATTCTGGTGGCACAAGACCTATGAAACAAGTATGAAAATGGAAGTGGAAGAGTGAATTTCTAGAAATAACTCATGCAAGTGAAGGATTGAGAGTGAAGTAGAGGTCCTATATCACCTTCTTCAAGTATTTAGAAGTATTTTTTTATGCATTTGATTATAATGAAGTGTTGATGCAACTAGTTTTTGAGACCTCCATGACAGTGAATGTCTAGCTGAGAAAAAGGATGAAATGAAGATCTTTTGCCTTGATTTGATTAATCCTAAGCACATGATGATGAAGTAAAAATATTTTAATGAAATTCATGTGATTTATAATGCTTTACATGAATTTAAAATGTAGTTTCTACTCTCAAAATGCATACTAGTTTTTATAACCTTAAACTTTTGATGCTCATGAGATCTAATGGAGTTATAGAGTCAAAGTGGTGAGTTATAAAGCCCATCAAGAGAGTTTATAGCATTGTTAGAACCTTTGTAACATACATGCATGATTATAACACTTGTAACAAGCCATATTAGCTAGAAGATGAGATTTTACATGCAAAAAGAATAAGACAAAAGTTTTGACATAGTAGTTAGAAAACAATGTGTCATATGTCAGTTTCAGTGTAAGAGAATATATTCAAGTGTACAATGAATTTTATAGTTATTTAGTGATAAAAATGAATTTAATAACTGATTTCACTGGTCTGATAAAGAATACATGTAATTTGACAATAATTCATAGATAATTACTCCTAAATTTTAGTTTGTATGAGATCATCCTCTCTTCCCAATTCAAGTTGCAATATGAAGATGAAAAGTTTCTTTTTGAAGGTGAAATGTAAAATACATATGATAATGTTTATATTGATGATATAAGTATAAAATTGTGTATGTAGATGTTATTTTTAAAGTGGGATAAAATAATGCATGAATATTATCTCTTTGGTGTGTAGGAGTATGCGAGAGTGTGTGTATGAGAGAAGTCTTGTGGAATGGTATTAGTAGATCATGTATAGAGGGGAATTGAAATATATATGAGATTATTTCGAGATTATAACCTATTGTATTAAGAAAAATAACTGAGAGTGATCAACCATATTATTGAAGACTAAGTTTTAGCTTATCCAGATTGAGTTGAAGTTTCCTTGTGAGTTTTAGCTTACGAAGAAATAGGTAGAAGTCCTGGTTGAATATTTAGGAGTTGTAGCTTTCAAGCAAGTAGATGCTTGTAGAAGGTTAAGTTATATTTGGGATAAATTTTGGGGGTGTAGCCTCAAATTGAGTGGATGATCAATAGTGAAATCATTGTAACTATAAAAGGACAATTTTTCAAAGATATTTCTTTGGTTTTAGTGGTTTTTCTCCCATTAAGGTTTTCCCACATTAAAATTAGTGTTCATGTGTGTGTGTTTATCTTTCTCTATCTCATTTTTGAATTTTCATACTTTATCATGGTTAAGATTGTTTAATTTTGGATGGTTGAAGAATTGTAAATTAGTTCAAAAGTTTGAACAAACACTTATTCACCCCCTCTTATTGTCTAGGGTTTGTAACACCCTCTGAAGCATGGTCATTTCATACTATAGTCAAGCACTAACGCATCTTTATGAAAAAATTCCCAATCAATCTAAATATTTTCAATCCAATGAATTAAAAAGTAGGTCATTGGCTTGAGGGGGAAATAATATCCTATCATAAAATCGAGCCATCTTCGCACTAGTTTTTATCTCGCACCCAATGTCTACAAATATCTCAACTAAAAGGGTAAAATGTAAACACTGATTTTTCACCTCTAGGTTACCCGACACATATTAATTACAATATTTTTATTATCATTATCACTATCCTAAGTCCATCATATTTATAATCAAATTTATCATCATAAATCTTAGGTTACCCATGTAAAATTTTATTTACCCTCCCTTAATAAGCTACAACCAACCTAGCCTAATTTATCCTATCCATCCTAACCCCTTAACCTCATCCTACCTAGATTCCTAACCTCTCACCAATCATAAAATAACCTGAAACCTTGGATAGCAAGTTGTTTTAACCATTTTCCATCTTTTCTATACTTTCTTTTTAACATCGTAGGAAAAATCAAACGTGATCCGTGATTTCTAGAGATTTTTACCGACATCATTGATCCTATAAAAACCACCCTCTTTTATTTTTTAGAGTTAGATAGGTTACACAGACATACTTGAAATATAACTAGATTTTTGAGCCTCCACATGACATTACGACACTAGGAGATATCAATACTTTGTAACCATTCATTTAGATAAATCTTGTCAAATCTTCATCATGTTTTTGGATATCTATAATCCTTGAAATCATTCAACAAGGTTAGTACATTTTTATTTATCCTTTTCAATTGTATTGTGCATTGAGCATACTCTATAATCATTTGTCTACTTTATCCTTCATAGCCACATTATGTTTAGTACCCCATTTAATCATTTGACCAACTTCTCTAATATCTGTAATATTTTCAGTAATCACCATCGATCCTTGATCTACATCGATTGTTGTTTTGATCCCCTTTACCTCATATTAGCCCTTCACATAGAATTAAATTACTATTTTTCTTAATCTTGTCCATTTCTAAACTCCCCTATACCATATTAGCATTGTCACAATTAATTTTGCATCAATTACAACCTGTTTTATCAAAAAAAAAAATTTCTCTACGATTGACATCTAGTTTCAATTGTTTTCAATCTCAATAAATTTATTCATTTTTATCAATTATCATATCTTCATCAATTTATCTTGGTCTAATCTCCTGTCTTACAAGATGTATTCTTTTTAGATGACTACTATAGGGTTTTTACACCCCATCATGAGTATTTATGATCTCCTATCATCCAAGAACCTTTCATGTGGGAGCGAGCTTAGATATCTCACACGATCTCATCCTATGTGTCAAACTCACACCGATATTGAAAACATCAAAGACCAAATCGAAGTGATAGGCGAGATACAAGATACAAGAAAACAATCTTGGTTCATTTATTTCCTAGATTTTCGAGCTCTCCATAGGCCTATCCTAGGCCACCTACAATGAAAATAAGGACCTTTCACCCCTCTTAAATTCTAATCTTGTTATCATTATATTATCCTATTATCATACCACTTGGTTTTATAATATGATTTGACACCCTTGAAAGAATCCCTTTCGAATCATGGGATCAACTATTACTTGAACAACTTGTTAAATCCTTATCTCTTATTTGTCTTATAATATTTTCTTTGTATAAAGGTCTTCTCACTTGATGAAAGGAGGAGTCTCTTTCATTATTCTTATATACACTCATCCCACATTGCAATTTTCAGCAAAGGTATTGCTACACCTTGATTTATTTAGATTTTATGGTATTTTATCAAAATAACAACTAACTGAAAATCACCATAAACATTTATGATACCCGTAATTGATCCTTATAGGACACGGGTTCCTAATGGTCATGTAAAGTCTCGATTGTCCAAAATATCCCCATGGGTTATTTTAGCAACCTAAAACTTCAATTCTAGACTTGGGAATAAAAATTCCAATCCATTTTGGGTCAAGAGTTCAAATTTTAATTATGTCACTTTCCAGGGCTATTCGTGATGCTCCACATGTTCCATGCTCCTCAATTTTGCCTTTAAAAATCATTTGAGAAATATTGAAAAAAATTCCGAGGTGTCGAAATTTCCCTTGTATTTCGTATTTCAGGGATCAAAATGTAGTTAACATACAAATTTTTCCTCAAACCAAAAAAACCCAAAATATAAATGATTTAGTGTATTTTAGGTTTCAGATTCAAATTTCGATTTACATGCAAATTGTAATGTGAAACCCGATCTCTCAAACCCTAACTTCCCAATGCATTTTTGGTTTTAGGTTTGGATTTATAATTTTCATGTAAATTTCAAGTCAAACCCTGATTCCTAAAATACAAAAAAAAAGTGCATTTCAGGTTTTAGGTTCTGATTTGCAGTTTTCATGCAAATTGTAACTTGATCCATGAAACCCAAACACAACAAGTTAAAAAAGGATTCCAACTTCCAAATTATGTTTTCTTGGTTTTGAACGTGCATTATAAGGATCAACTTCCACCATTTTTTATTTTGGAGGTCAACAAGTGGAAATCAAGGTGAAACTTCTGACATACTCCTTCATTTCAAGTTTTCGTGATTCTTCTTCATCAAAACATTGTCGATAAAACACATGTATTTTTCCACTTGTAGTTTGATCCTGAAATAGGATTTCCTTTGTGTCAGGTTTCTAAACTTATTTTTAGGGTTAAATATATGAAGGAGACATGATTTAATAGTTCAACTACTCACATTTATTGAAGTATGACACCTTGAGCTTCAAATGGCCATAAATTTCTCCCAAAAGATCCAATTTTCACAAAATTAGACCTTTTGGAAAGGTCTCATCATGTACTACACCAAAAAAATTGGATTTTTTATTTTTATATGGTTAGGTTGGTGAAAATGTTGAAATATAGTTTCCACATTAAAATAATAGTTTCATATTGATCAACCACCAAACAAGATGAGGTATGGTGCCCATCCCTTCTCGTACAAGAAAAATAACATAGGGGAATGGCCTTGGCAAGGTACCCATACTTATTTTCAAACAATGAATGCATATTTTTGGTGGTTGAAAGAAGAAATATGAGTTCCCTCTCTTTCCCCATTCTAATATATAATGTAAAATCTCTCATTTGTAAGAGAGGATGTTCTAAAATGGTCCTTGAGTAGATATGAGTTTATAATTTTCATTTTGGGCATCTCCAATGCACTTTTTTCCTTATTCTACAATTGTAATGATCTCTTCATGTTTCTATTACAATAAAACTTGTTTTGTGGTATTTTCTCAACCATGACTTGTGTTATCTAAAAATTTCCTCTCTTTTATTTTTTTAGTGTGTTTTGCACATTGTTGTGTTTCATGGAGAATACATGGTAAATGAAGTCTTGGGTTTATGTTACCTCTGTTTGAACTCCCTCTTCTCAAATTTCCTTCTCCCTTTTCCATCATTAGAGTGTATTCACCCTTTTCATTGGTATTATAACCTCTCTTTAGCTAAGGATTTCCCCTTTTGTGCATCTCTCTCTTCCCTTGGTCCCTTAGATTTTTATATTAGGTTTAGATAGTTGCATTTCCATTTGTAGGAGTTGTTTAGAACTAGGATTAGGTAGAAGAACCAACGTTATCTAGAGTTTGATCTCATTATGTAAGTCCCACACTTGTGAGATCATCCCATATTAGTAAAAAGTAGGTATATGCAATAGGAAAATCCTAGGGTGTTACTTTTTCATGATGGTAGTCTCATTTTACCAAGGTAAGAAAAAAACATCCTTATGGTTATGAGAATATATGGGAGAATGATGACATATGTCATTTGAACCCTAAGTCTATTGATGAGGTGATAAATAAGATATAGGTATAAATTTTAATTATAGTTGATACACCAATTGTGAATTCTCCATCTTTACCAGATGCCACATGTAGATATTTTTAAAGGAGTATTTCATAGTTTGTTACTCCTCCTTCTCAAGTGTTAAAAAGAATTAATGTGATAAGAGAGAATTATTCCTCTATACAAAAATACATATGATTCCAATTCCCTAAATGACATCATTGACATCAAATTTGATTCTTTCAAAAATGGGCCGAGACTAGAGGGGAGAGAACAATTGTTCTGAAAAGGTAAGGAAAAATAGAAACAAGTTGATGTGGAATTAAATATTTAGAGAATGGTAGGATATGATTTCACTTTTTTGTGAATTTTCTATTTAATACCCTTTTAATATTTAAATGTTTTTCTAATGAACATACATGAAAAGGATGAAATAATGTGATAAGAGGCTATTCTGATTTAATTAAATTCCAAAATAAATTTCCTAAATTAGAGTAACTCTTTATAAAGTGACTATTAATCTAGGAACTATTAAAAAAAAAAGATTGCACTTAGCTTGTCCTATGAGGATTTGTGAGATTCAGAGTAATGTAGATGCAATAACAGCTGATATGAGACTAAAGCTACTTCATTTCTAGAACTAGGACTTGAAACTACACCTGGTCCAAATCCTATAGCTAGGTCTAAAGCATCCATACATTCTTCACCCTTATGTATGGTCTTGGACCTTCTCTGATTTTAGATATTTAACTTTTTGTTTTCCTCTTCTACCTAAAAATGAATATAATTATGTGTTTGTCTTATTTTCTCTTCTTCATAATGGATTTGTAACTCTGATCAAATCCTCATAATGAAAAATGGAGTTTCTAAAAAATGGTAGGTGGGTTGTGGGCACCATTGTGCATCAAAAACATTGCTACCACTCGAAGAGTGATAAAACCACACATTGTTCTCCTAGCATGTGATATCTACCATAGTGCAATTAGACTTTTACAAAACACTCTTTGTCAATACCTTGTTTGATTTTCACACTTTCTTAAATACTTGGGAAGGGTCACTTTTATTGCACTGTGGAGAAATGATAGATACTATTAGATATCGTAGGTGACTTCAAACCTATTGAGATAATTTTACTAATGGATGTGCATGAGTTATTTCACAATTTTGGGAGATTAGAGTGTCTTTTTGCTTGTTTTTACATGAGGATCTCTTAAAGTGCCAAGACCCTAAATGAGGTATGATTTACTTGCTTATATAGGATTTTGATGATTAGCATATCATGAAATTCCAAACAAGAGGAATATTAGTCCATATGAAGATGATGTAATTGAAATTTTTAATGCACAACATGTCACCTAATACCATATAGAAGGGTTGAGTTTTATATTTTGACAAACTACCTAGAGTTGATTTTTTTGACATGGGAGGAAAATGTAACTTTGATTTCATGGAGCTAGCGATAGATGTTTCTAGGTATATTTTGTCCACTAAAACTCATAAAATGCTGATAGAATTACATGCAAGGATAAACAAATTACCGAATAGATATTAGAGTATGCTAAGAAAGAGTGAGGAGGGTGTATTTGTACATGCAAGTGTGCGATCAAGACCGAAAATCTCAAAGGATATATTACCAAATTTGAGTTTTCATAGGTTCACTACCACCCCTTCCAATGCCATCGTCTTAAGAATTCATGAAAAGACTACTATGGTGAGTTATGTTGAGTCTTTTCCATTGATTTTTTAAGTGACGTTCGAGTTCAATTATCTTATAATATATGATGGTGTCCACTCCTTCCCTTACTTCTCCCATTTCTCCCATAAATTTCACGTCATCTTATTTTTATTCCACTATCACTCTACGCACCTATTCTTCTTATTACCTTATTTTCTCTATTAATCCACTATTTTCAAGTTCCCACCATCAACAATGACAACCAAAATACCATTCATATCTTTTACACAACACATCTCTTTCATGGGGATGATTATATATGAGATTCTTAATATAACCATGCCATTGCCACCATTTCCATTATTCCACATGAGGCCAACTAGTCAGGGTTTATGCTATTTTTTTAGTTTCATGGATTCCAATGGGTAATCTCTTTGGAAAAATGAGGAAACCAAGTCATAGTGCTCCTCCTATAGGTAATCACATAAGAAAATTATCATCTTAGACTTCCACTACAATTTTACTAGTTTTTGCAACTTTCACACCTTCCATTACATCAATAGTGATCTCATCTACATCCATAGAAGTGACATAACCTACAAAAGAGTAGGTAAGGTTAGCTAAGTAAGGTAGTAACTATAATAACTAGTTAAAAGATCTCTAAAACCTACCTATAAAACTCTTTAAGTTTCCTTTTTATATAACAAGAAGGAAAAGAAGATACAAAAGGTAACAAATAGTAGGATAAGAAATTATGTAGAGAAATGAACATGATATAATGGGATTATCTAGGATTACAGGTAGAAAGTAAGGTCCATCTATTAACCCTTTAGTGTAGTGGAATCCTCTCTCAAAATAGAAAAAGGAGCTTTGAAAGAAGTAAAAAAGGGTGCCACTACTAATAGGTTAGAACTTGGTCTACCTCCCTCTCTAATATCTGATGTATATCATGGTATAAGATACTTGAGTAATAAATTCATTGATATATATGTTATATAGGATAAGACAAATATAGTCCAAGTAAATATTGATAATTTAAAGTAGAAGCTCAGAATTTAAAAGTCAAGATTTCAGTCATTTTAGGAGTTGTTAAGCGAAATCTATTTCCAACGTTTCCTCGATGATGATGTAGTCACAATTAAGAACAAGCTGACCAAATATAAAGTTGAATTGGTAGACACATCAAGAACACTTATAACCACGTTAAATCACTTGGACATGTTCCATGTTAATATTGTTTATTTCTTTGATAAGGTGGGATTAATATAACTACTAGATTTGGCTGGCCAAGTCTTGACTTTAGAGTATTTTGATGGTATTTTTCTTTAATTTATGACCATTTTTAACAGGAAATAAAAATCCCTCTTTTTGAAAACAATGTAGGAATGCATTAATTCATTGTTACCACCTCCATCAAGCTATAAAAATATAATAGCATAAAGTTATTTTTTGTAGGAATGCTTGTCGACCTAGTTCATGTAATTCAAAAAAGTGAGGAACCTTGTAAACCACTATTTATAAATACAATGATAGTATCTATAATTTTAAAAATGTGCAAACAAGCTCAAAGTCTAAGTTTGTACCCAACTTACAAAGAATAGTGTTTTATGTAGTCATAGATAGCTAATTTTGGTTTTTTATTTTATCTATTTTTGTCACTCTATACATGCAATGATTCTCCCAGTGATGACTATTCAAGCTAGATGGATAATCTAAAACAAATAATCCTATAATTAGGATAAGTTTTGTAAGCATGAGAACATGTTCTCATTTTATCTTTTCAATCTATAATTAGCTGATCTTTTTTTGTTTTTTATATATTTTTAGAAGTCTCCAAAATTACACATAGAGCATGAGGTTGTGTCCCATGAATCTATAAAAGAGGAAATTTTTATTATTTTTACACCAGGTGAATTAATATAAGGAAATATTTTGGAGCTTCCAATTAGTTTTGTGAGTTTTGAATTGTCTTTTAATTTTTGGTTCATGTCTTGATGCCTAAAAAATATATTTTTCTTATTAAGTAGTTTCCACTTTTAATTCTCAATTAGATATTTACTGAGTAATAATTTTGAGCTATGATAATATCAATTTCATTAGTTAGTGTTTGTTATAATTAGATTTTTGGATGTGATTTTGTAATATTATAGGTTTAGGTGGTTATAGAGGCTAACAAATGGATATTATTCCATTTTTGTTTGTAATTTAGCTAGATTTAAATAATTTTTAGGATGATTAACTCTATGATATATAATTATTTAATGAAATTGGTTATTAACTTATATGATGTAGATTGAAATTTCCTTCTATTTTGTTTCCCTTGATTGATTTCCCGAGGAAGATAAAGGATTGAGTCATAAATAATTCTTGTTTGATTTAGTGTATGTTTGGTTTAGCTAAGATGATAGGTATGTGTTTTGTTTAGTCAATTGAAGAGAGTCTAGTTTTATTTTATTCATTAACCTTATATTTTTATTTATTATTTATGAAGTATATTTCACCTAGGTAGGTTTTGATCATTGTGAATATTCTCGTTCATTATTTAGTCTTTTTATTCTTGAATTTGTGGATGTGCTTTGTAATCTTATAGGTTTAAGTGATTTAGAGATGTTAGAAAGTGGGAATTATTTTGTTTGTGTTTAGAATCTAATTGCCTTGGAAAAATTATTAGGTTGATTAAAACCATGGTATATGCTTTGTGAATGAACCATTTCTTATTTTATTAGATGACGTTGTGTTATGATTCTATTTATGCTATTTCCTTTGAATGATTACCTAAATAATATAAATAATTGAGGAAAATAGTTATTATATACTTTTTTTTTGTGTGATTTAGATATGCTAAAAGGTGTTGGTGATGATTAGTGTGAGAAAGAGAGTATAGTTTCCATTTCTACCCTACCCTTACTTTATTTTTAGTTTTTAAATAACTTAGTTAGATCATGGGTTGAGATAAAATCCAAATCATGGTTATTTGAATCTAAGAATTGAGTTGAGATAGGTGGTTTTCCCAATCACACCGGTTCCTCTAAAGCTTATTAGTTACTCCCATAGTTTTCATCTAAATCTTTATGTAGATTCTCAAATTTGGTAACTCACTCTTTGACATTGCTAGTATTGACAATGCACTCCCACTAAGATAAATACGTATTTATTATTCACGCTTACCATAATATGAGGTATCTTATTTAGATTTTTTATCCTTGCACAATTAAATGTTGTCAAATTTTAAGAGTACAATGCAAAAAATCCATAGAAAAACATCAAGTAATAACTTCCAAACTTCAAAGTGCATTTTTTTCTTCCCTGGTCAAGGTCATACAATTTTCTTAGGATGGTATATCTATTACAAAATAAATGATATGGTTTTGGACCAAAATGTCCTCCAAATTTTGTTTCAAACTCATATATATTTTTGGATATTCCAATCTCTCTAGGCTGGCATTTATTCAATAAATCATCTACATAAGCCTATATAAGAAAGTAAACACTACCTAATTTTCTAACTTAGAAATTATATGGAGCTACATTGACAAAATCACTGATACACTTGTAAAATGTACCCATGACTGTTAAAATATTATAATAACATATCCACAGTCATTATGTAATAAATATCTATAGGTATGAATATTTCTACTAGGTTAAGATAAAAATCTCTCACATCTAAAATCACTCAAACATCCCTTCCCCAAGTATTTTTATAAGAGAAAACTCAATTCAAGCATTATCAAAGGTTTTGTCTAATATAATTTCATGTATTCAAATAATAAATGCTAGGTGGAGAACAACGTGTGGTTTGAGGCCTCTTCAAAGTAGTTCCAACATCAACAATGCATAAGGGTTCCCACAAACCAACCAAGGTTTGTTTTATAGGACTTATCATCCATGGCTATGGTTTTAGATCATGATCGAGAGAATTCAAAAGCTTCACAACATGATCACAAATTAGGGTTTCAAAATGATAGATAATTCTAACCAACAACCAATGTAAACAATTTACAAAGCCTAAAACCACGTAGTTCTAATACTATATATAAGGGTCAAGATCATACAATATAACCATGGAAAAGTTGTCCAATTATACTTTATCCTAAATAACTCCACTAGTTATTTGGATAACTAACATCCCCATTTTGGCTCTAAAGGTTCTACATTGTGGATTGTGCATACTATAGTTTCTCCTTGGCACATTTCCATGGTGGAAATTCCTCGCGCACACATATGCACTCTACTTCTTTTCCTTTTTCCTTTTCCTCTTTGTTCCATTCTCCCCTTGTGCACACTCCTTATACACTTACCTTCTTCCTAAGAATTCATACACCATGCTTATGCCTTGGAAGTGCTTCCCAAAATTAGCTAAGTCCTTGGCACTCTCACATGCCTCCCCACATTACTTTGTAGTAGTTGTGCCTTCACCATGCATTCCTCTAGTAGGGGTTTCTCCCATTCCATTGAAATGCATCACCTTTGTGTGCCCTTTTCCTCTTTTTCCCTTCTCGCACCTTCCTCTTCCGCTCGTGCATCTTATGCCTCCTATGCCCTTTTGTGTCCCATGTTTTGTGTCATAATTTACATGTACTACACAGAATCAATCAAAGAACACCAATTGTGAAATGAATATTGAAGAAAAATCATTGATTGAAACATGACATAAATGACAAAGTGGTTGAACAGTTGATCGTTCCTTTCAATCAATCAATGCAAACCATGTGTCATTACGTGTCGAGTGACCTATAGAATTCGACAACCATAACGTGTGCACCATATCTCTGACACACATACGCCTAGTCTCATTTCAATGTTGCTGACATTGTCTATAGTGTAGGATATTCAAATTCAAATTTCATCAGGTTTTTGGTAGGTGAGAAATGGGAAAACATATTTTTGGCCATTAATGAGGATATATGATTGCTCTAACCACCTGATTTGATATATATCTCACCTCCTTCCTTCTCCTAAATGTAAAAAAAACATGGGGAAGTGAATTTTATAGATATATAGGTGGATTTACAGGCATTGAATGCTTGTTATTGGTGGTTGTGTTTAACATTCAAGTTTTCCCTCCTATCCTCCTCTTCTTCCATATATAAATGTAAGATCTTGGTTCATTGTAAAGGGTTGTAAATTTTTGTATCCTTTAGTGTTTGTTAAGGATTCTACATCTCTAAATTTTGAGTCACAAACCTTTAGATTTGGTTCATGTATGTGGATATTGGCCTTTAGATGCCATTGTAATCAACTGTGCATACCTAGAAGTAATAAAAACATCATTTTATGGCTATTCTATGCCTTAACATGTCTATATTATTCTTTCTTGCCTTATCTTTGCATTGTGTTCTTTGTGTCACTTTAAATTCCTTACAACTCCATTTTCTTGTTGTGTCTCATGAAATCGATCACATGAATGCATTTTAGAATGTGCTACGTCTATCTAGCCTCTCTTCATGATTTCTCTTTCATTTTCACTCAGAACAAATAGTGTTCATCCCACTTTTTCTGGTTCTATCACCTCCCTTTAGTTTATTTTACCCCTTTTTATCCTTCTTTCTCGAGTCCCTTGGATTTTTTAGCTTAGATTCCCATTTAAGCATTAGGAGTAGCTATAGTAGTAGAATTAGGTAGTGGAATCAACATTTCCAGAGGTTTGTATAAATACTACAAGGTCGACACTTGGAGACAATCCCATTATTGACTCAAACAACTCCGTTCTACCAGATCTGAGACACGGGTGCAAGTTTGAACAACCAACAGTTTTTGGTACACCTAGTGGGACAAGCATTCTAAACATAAATTTCACTCTGGTTTGTGATTTAGTGATTTCCATCCTTTGGAGGCTCATTTTGGCACATTTGGCGACTCCCAACATTTCCGAGATCTTCTATTTTCAGTAGTCATGAGTTCTTTTTATGAGAAGAGTGCATAGAAGACAAAACACAATAGCTAATTTTTTTTTGACAAGTATCTCTAGCTATCTCTAAGGAGCGTATAAAGGAGAGAACCTGCACACACATCCCCATATCCATCGCATTGAGCACATTCCAATCCTCATTAAATAAGACCTATGCACCCTTCCATGGCACTCCAACCACCTCCTTCTCTAAGAAAATTTTCCAACCTCACCGGCGTAATCCCACTCAATCTAAATGCACAACATGATATGCCAACAACCATGTTTAAGAGTATTCCATACTTCACTGGTGAGAATCAAGTCACCCTTGTTGAGCATATATATGATGTAGAAAATGTGTACTCTATCTACTTGAACTCACATGATGATGTACCACAAATCAGGTTGCTTGTAGCCTCATTCAAAGGCAAAGAACTCGAGAGGTATAGAGGTTTGAGACCTAAACCTATTGCCACATGGGACAAGCTGAGCACAAATCTGTGTAACTATTTTTAAGACAAGTCACTTATCTTTAGTGGATAAATTGACTACAACAAAGAGGGAACCCAACAAGCAGATGGCTTATTTCAACATTAGATTTTAGAAGACTTGGGAAAAATTCCTCTAGTGGTAAGGCCTACAACACAACATGTTATCTTGTACTATATAAGGGATTTGAATAGTGACATATCAAACATGATTCAATCCATGAGAGGTAGAACCTTAATTTATACTTACAACATTATAATAAGGGAAGATATTAGTCTTATCCATGTAGGAAAGTTAGCTCCTCGACCACCAACACCCTTATTCTCATAAATGTCTCCAAAGACCCCACCTTTTGTTACTCTTTTTTCAGTGTAGATCATGTAACCTATCGCATCCACATCATGATCTCCTGCGTAGTAGAAATAAGACAATGAGATGAAGGCCCTAATTAGGGACATGTCTAACAAGGTCATAGACTTGAAAATTAGCAAGTGCAAGCTTTCAAGAAATAGTTCTAATAAGGAACATAACCAAAATAATCATCCTGGAAGAATCAAGTATGGAAACCAGAGATACATGTAGAACTAATAGAGTTATAGATGGTAGATTAATACTCATCTTCCCTAACAAGTAGTTCCTCTTTCACATCCTCTTCCAAAACCCAACACAAGTCAAAAACTAGTTCTTGTTGACAATAACATGGCTCGAGGGTCAGATTTCATATTCCTTTATCATCCTCTTTGTTGAGTTGTGGAGCTTAATCGCTTCACAAGCATGCTTTTTCAGACTTACTAAAATACACAAAGAACTAAGTGTCGGCTGAAAAACCAATGCCGGTCACCCATGGACTAGTATCACCAAGCATGGAGGAACTAACATCGCTTAAGGCTAACTGGAATTGGTCTCTGTTTGTGACTATTATAATTAAGTTGTGGGAATTAGATCTCTCTTTAGTTGTAAAGTAAATATAATGGTTGTAATTGCATATCTAATGTTCCCTAATATTGTAGATGCATATATAAGCATAAATCTAGGGTTTATAAGGGAGAATTTAATTGAGAATAGAGAGAAGTTTACTTTGAGAGAAAAATATAAATTTGTAGAGAAGAAAGTATAGTTCATACAACGTGTGGAATATTTCAAATCTTCATTGTATTTCCTCTTTGATAATAAATTGGTTATTTCTTGGTGGACATATCTAACACTAGGCGAACCATGTTGAATCTTGTGTATTACTTCTTCTTGTTTATTTCCATATTGATTTATTTAATTCTTAGATCTAATTAATGTATATGTACAACCGGTGCTAACTTGTATGTAGAGAAAAATCACAGTGAATGAAAGATACACAAATAATAATGTAAACCTCCATATAATCCTTTAGTGCAAACCTTAGTAAGGTTGTGGAGACTTTCTTTATGGAACCTTGTAAATGAATGTGGGTGATCTTGAATATTCTCCAAATATATAATGAAAATGTTACAATCACGATACTTTGGAAAGCTTCAAATTGTAAATTGACAAAGTTTATTTGCAAACAATTTAGGAGGATTTGTAAAAGAGTAAGCTTGCAATTTATAGAAAGTATTTGGAAGTTGTTTGAACATGGTTTAATTAACATGCTAAAAATAGCATTGGAGGAAGTTAAAGTAGTCTTTGAGGAATTTAGGGGTAGTAATGGATTTAATTACATAAGTTGTATCCAGGAAGGTGGTTGTACGTGCAATTCAATTACCCCCACCTTTCTAGGATTCTAGAAGTGTAGTTAACTAGGATGAGGATGTGGAGTCTAAGTGGTTATTAACTGAAATAAGTGGAATTAAATAACTAAATTTAATTAGTATTTAATTGTGAGGAGATAATTAACCATTTAAATAAATAAATGTTTAATTATATTAGCTAGAAGGTGTTAGGAATTAATTTAATTAATTCTAAGAGAATGGTATAATTAAATTAATTAAATTAATTTAATTGTGAGGAGATAATTAACCATTTAAATAATTAAATGTTTAATTATATTAGCTAAGAGGGTGTAGGAATTAATTTAATTAATTCCAAAGGCATGTTAGAATTAAATTATTTAATTCCAATGGGTAGGAATATAGCTTAGGTAATAGAGTTAATTTTAATTAATTCTAGAGGGGAATATTTGAATGATGACACTAATTTAATTAATTTCAAAGGGGTGTATTGTGGCAAGATAGAATTAATTTAATTAATTATGATTAGATAGAAGTGGGATAGAACATGTATGTATTTTTAGGGTGTCTACATTTTGCTCCTCTTTAAAGTGATATTGTGAAGTAATAGTGATTTTAAATATAGTAGACGAATGTATATCAGCAAGTGAAAAATTGTGAAGCATTAAGATGCTTGAGCATGCAAAATGGTAAAGTAATGCCCCCTCAAGTGGGTGGATGACACATAATCGTGGTGGAAAACCGCTTGATAGGAAGAAAACAAGGGATTGGAACAAGGATAAGAAAGGACAATGTTTATAACATGAGTGTTATTTGAGAGTAATTTTTTTAGAGAAACCTGTTTTTTGCTTTTACACAATAGATTTTTCACCATGATTATGAAAGAATCAAGATGTTTAACCCGTATGTGCATAAAAAAACACACACAATAAAGAAAATATATAAAGGAAAAAAACCCAATATACAAAGTAGGTGTTGGCACCAAGGTTATAAAGGAACCAAGATGTGATCACACTACTTGTAAGTGGTCCAAAAAGAGTAAACATCAACGGTGCAACACAAAGTCAAAAAAGAAGAAAATCAACTATGCCCCTAATGCATCCAACAATGATGATTAAGTTGATACAAATGCTCCCAAATGGAAATAGGATTAAACTGGACGAGTGGAGTTAAGGTGACTCCTTATGAAACTCTTATTGAATCCATTGTGAAAATGATAAAAGTTGAAATTTCCCAAGAGAAGTTATATTGTGAAGGAAAAACAATTTAGTTACTTTTCCCAAGAAAATTTAGCATATCATGCAAAGGGAAGAAAGTGATAGTTGTAAGATTTGCACAATTGCTAGGGTAATAGATAAAAGTAGGACGTTTACCAAGATTGTATTGAAATGTTGAATGATTCACTTTAAGTGTTTTCCAATTGTAGGATTTCTATGATAAGTGAATGTTTGTCGAAATTTTTGTGATGATGTTTTTATTTTTTAGATTTTTGAAATATTTGATTTTTTTTTTTGGGTTTTGCAAGTTTTGAAATACAAATGCAAACAAAAATGAAGACATTCCATGGCTTAAATAAACCAGGAGGAAAACACAACATGTGCAAATGACAAAAATATATAAAAGAAGTAATATAAAGAAACCCAATATGAATAGGAAGGAACCACACCAAAGTTATATGTGAACTAGGATGTGAATAAATTTCCTACAATTAATCTATAATAAAGAAAAATAAAGAACAAATAATAATAATAATAAAATGAAAGAAGAAAAAAACATTGTCACAATGTTAACAAACAACAACAATACAATACAACGTGTAAAAACAATGTCTAATGACACTTCGAATGTATTCCACATTGAAAAACTAGTAATATTCGAAATCCCCCAAGCAATATCTTAACACGTGAGAGGATTGGATCATGGTGAAGATCGAAGTGATACTTAGATACTCTAAAAGATACTCTTGTTGGATCCCTTTGAAATTTGATCTGTATTGGATTTAAAATATGAAATCAAAATGTTCCCAAGAAAATTTATATTGCAAAAGGGTAAATGATTACCTCCAACATAGATATACACCATAGGAAAAAAAGATGAGTATGATCTAGAACGATCATGAGGAGTGCCATCAAATGGAAAAAAATTTGAACTATGTGTTGGTGCTAATTCTCAGTTTGCATAATGTGCCCTAATGTTCCATGCCCAAATTTTCTCACAAACATTTCACTATTCGATTTGCTGATATGCAATTTGTTTCTACCAATTGAATGATTTGAAAATGCCCGAGATATTATTATTTTTCCATATTTTGAAGCAACAATCAAAGTTTCCCCCTTTTTGTGCCCTAGCTTTTTCAAATGGTTAGGATGTGTCACTTTTCCTTTGTCAAATCATGCAAAAAGTTGAAATTAATCAAATCCGAATTGTTTGCAATTAGTTTCCCAATCCCTAGGTTGAAAATAATGACAAATCATGCTTCAGTCGGTTTAAAATAAAAAAATCTACCTCCCTTGTCGAAAATTTCAAATTCTAGGGAATCCTATGTATTTTCCACATTTTAATGGCTAGACGGACGTTTTTACCCATAAAATTCATCCTCTTCATACAAGGGCAACATGGCGGGTTCCTGTTGGCCGAGGATGGTCGGGAAATGTTTTTAACTTATTGTTTTGAAAATTTTGGCAATATGGCACATTTTGAGCCATTGCTCCATTTTCTACAAAGAGTGCCTACGTGGCACATTGTGATTGGTCGAGGATCATGAAATTTTGCCTTCATTTTGTAAAATTTTCGTCACATTTTGGCATGGAATGGAATGGGAAAAGGACACGTGGCTCGGGGACATGCGATGATGGCGGGAGGAGTTGGTGAATTTTTGTGTTTTTGTTTCAAAGTGTTAAGGGAAAATTTTGACCTGAAGGCTGTCATCCAATAGCAGGTGGACACGTGTCCAAGAGAGCCAAAATGGGGTAGCGGGTTTTTACGATGATTTTGAAGTTTTTAACTTCAATCGGTACAATGTCAAATTTTGGACCGAAGCTCTGGGACCAATAAGAAAAGGACACGTGTCCTAAAAGGTAGAAATGGGGAAGTGCGGGCCTAGGGAGAATTTTGAAATTTTGCAAATTTGGCAGGGAGGTCTGAAGGAAGAATTGGAGGCCTGGACCCGCAGCGAATGGGAGAGTGCCACGTGGCGAGGAAGAGAGTGGGTGTTCGGGCCCATGGAGAATTTTGAGAAAAATTCCTTTTTCAAAAAAGGAGCAAAATGGATAGAATTGATTTGTGTTTTCAATGGGGCCCACCTTTGGACACGTGGCGGGTCCAAGGGAGAAGCGGGAAATTTTGCAAAATTTTCTGAAATTAAAAAAGGTCGCAAATGCAATTTTAAAGATGGGAGCCCGATCCAATCGTGTTTTGACATGTGTCCCACATTATCTAGAGTTGAAAAAGGTAATTTTGGGCTTATGTTTGGGATCTCATCTGCCACGTGGAGGGCTGGTATTTAAAGTTATCCAAAATCAACGACAACTGTGCATTCTTCCTTCTTACCGCCATTAGAGCTCTAGGAAGCTTGGAATCATCATTTTTCCATCAAATCACATCAAATTTTATATGATTCTGCATCATCTTAGCCTTCTGAGTGCATTGGCATCATTTTTATGACTCAATTCCTTGATCTATGGTGTTTTTGATGAAATTTCTACTCGGGCCTCGATAAAAAACGTGAAAGATGAAAATAAAAAATTACAGAGGTGAAATGATGAGGTGAAAAGGTGAAAAATGATTAGTAAAAGATGCTTGCATGCCTAAATGGTAAAAACATGACTCTGGGGTGGATAATGATCCAAATTATGTAATGATTTAAGATTTTTGGGCACACCTGGCGTTCATCGACCATTTTTTTTTTGCTGTCCCTTTCTGTAAATCATGAAGTTTTTGTAACAAATTTGATCCCATAAGCATATTATTTTCTTGGGAAGTAAGACTCTAAGCTGACATAGAGTATATATTATATTTTGAAGAATTTTGTAATGGTTGGAGTTGAAAATAATGAGTGCATTTTTGATAAACAAAAAGCCCATTTTCTCCGAGAAAACCACCAGAGCCATTTTCAATCATATTTTGCATCAAGTTTTATCATGTTGAGTTGGTTTCAAGTTGTAAAGCCATCAACAAGCTCTTACATTGTTCTCATGACATTCCCGTTGATATATTTGATCATTTTCTGATTATCTCGGTTTATTCTCTTAGCGAGTTTGAAAATACTTATGTTTCAAAATGTTTTCAATTTGTGTTTCTTGCTCATGTTGCAATCTTGAGTTTAGGATCTCTTTGATCATACATGGTTTCATTTCTTGTTTATGGTTTGATGACATCTACAATCTTATATCTAGAAGATTCTTCATCGATATAGGATAAAAAGATTTAAAATCATTTTACTTGTCCTTGAATCTTGAGATTACTTGTAAACCTTTGGGAGTACCTTAGGTCATGATCAAATAGGGATTTTTGGATACTTTTTGGTATATTTACTTCAATATTTTTTAGCAGGTTGTCAAAGATTGTGTGGAAGAGTGCAGATCTGGGCCTCCATTTGTGGACTGGTTGAAGGAGTATTTTAAACCTTTTAAAACATTTCTACTATTTAAGTGTTATAAATTTCCTGCAAAGGTCCTCAAAGAGTTTGGTAATCTTTGGTTGGTCTTGTCTAACATCTCCCAACAAAATTTCATTCAAAATAACTAACCCTACCTTATACCACCCCTACATTTAATTGTGTGTTAACAAGAGAGCATAATCCATTCACAAAAATACACAAAGCAAATCAGATAATACTATGTCTCTAGTAGCCTCAGCCTTGTTTTGAAAACATTTCCATCATTTAGTAGTGACAACTCATTTGATTTTGAATAATGGAAAATTGATCATGTTTTCCCAAGGCCTCTTCCATACAATGTGAAAAATACAAGGATATCTCCACCTCCTTCACCAAAAAAAGGTTACAATATAGGTTCTCTTGCCTTGGTTGATAGGCACAACCTAAAATAGTGAGGATTAGATCAACATCCTTCTGAGGTGCTACCCACTCCTTCAAATATTGAGTGTTAACAAGTCAGATAGATGTCTCCCTAGCTACAAATGACATACAAATCATTTATCTGCCTTTGTGTATTGTGCAAATCCATGATGCTTTAAGCTTAAGTTGTGAAGGAGATTAAGTTTGGATACCAACATCTGAGTGGCACCATAGCCAGGGACTTCTTGGAATTTCTTAGTGTTTTTGAGCTGTATTCAGGTATTTAAGCTGCTGCATTATTAAGATATCATCCTATGTTTCAGATCTACAAGTTTTAAAGAAAAGGTTTCAAGCTCACTTGCCCTTTTCATTTCCCAGTAGTTTAGACACTTTTTGTTGCATTATGTTTGGTTGATTCAAGAAGAAGAAGGTCTGATTTATAAGGCTCTGCAAAGTTATCAGTACTAGCAAACATTTGACAAAATTACTTTAGTGCATTCTTACACAACTGAGGTGAAATTCCTTAGTGGTGACTCCATGTTGATTTGAATTTGGAAATACCAGTGTCTTAAGCTTTCTGTCATTTATTTTTGTGTTGTTGATCTCTACAAAACTAGAGGGAAGAAGATCTATCTTCCTTAAAGACTCTCTTTAAGAAATTGTTCTCGATTTTAAAAATTCGAGTTGTAAGGGAGAAGAGTTTGGAAGGTGGTTAAAGGTCGACATCAAGCAAAAATATATTCATTAGTGAGAGAGATTAGCCTTTAGTAGAGGACTATCACTCTTCTTCAAGTGATTTTGATTCAAGAAATCCTCTTATAAACTTGTTTTCCTTAGCTTGTGAAGGTCCTTCTACTGTACCTAGTAATTTCCTTCTCTAGTTTGAACCTCTGTGTTTTAATTCGAGTCAAACTCTCCAAGAAAATCAGCACTTAGAGGATACCAGTCTTGTGAATCACATTTTGAGCCCCAAGGATATTGTACTCCTCACCAGCTTGTTTCACCTCCAATATCACCCCCACCAAACAATATGGCTCAGCCTAGACCTCCATTTGTTGTTAACACCTTTGGTCTTATAAAATTTAGAGGAATGGATGGTTACCCAAATGCTGTCCCACAAGATGTTAGAAATAGGTTGCCAAAATTCCAAGGTAACAATGTCATTATCGGTGATCGATCTCAAACTTTTTGATAATATGATGGAAGATTTTGAGATAGAATTTGAAGATGTGTATATTAAGTTGTTTATTCATACACTAGAAGAAGATGTCGAGATTGGTACAAGGATCTACCTGATAACTCTATTGATTCATGGACTGAAATGAAAAATGCATTTAGGTTGCAATATGGAGACAGGACTGATCCTATATTTCTTTTTTCTGAGTTTGAGAATATCAAGAAGAACCCAAATGAATCATTCCATGACTTCAACACAAGGTTTAATAAAACTTTGAGAAGGATGACTATTGGTTTGAGGCCTTGTGATGAATCATGTTTAATCAAATATATAGATGCATTTAATAAAAAGGTAGCCTATTACCCGAGTGACAAAAACCCAACGACTATAAGATAGGCTTTCACCATGGCACTTCAAATTGAGAACAATATCAAGGTTGTTGGGAAACCTCTTAAGAGAGATGGTGTAAAATTGATAAACCCTGAAAAATCTCAAGCTAGGAAGGGTGATGATTTAGAAGAGGTTGTGAAGACTTTGGTAGGGGCTATCAAAGAAATCCAATACAAGTTGGCAAGAGCTGAGAAGGGTATTAGGAAGACTTCACAAGGTCAGCCTAGGTAGAAGGCACAAGATAGATTTGGAAATAGATAAGGTAAAGGGCCTATTGGATCTGTAAATAGACAACCCCAAGCATGTGAAAATAGATTGGTTCCTAACCCTCTAATTTCCAGGGTCGCTACTGTTGATGAAGTGACTGATATGGATTGGTGTGATAGATGTTTTCTTCCTCATTCTCTATATGAAGTGGACCAACAATTTTATGAAGATGATAATAAGGATGGAACTGGTGATGATATTTGCATGGTGGGCTATTTTTCAAGCTCACAAGGAGGAGAAACATCTACTGAAGTAATAAGTACTAGGACTGCTGCTACCTTTTGGGATTGCATCAAGTAGGTACAATTCTTTCTCCCCCCTCATGCTCTCGAAGTTGATGTAGTGCAATATTTTGAAATTCCTAACAATGACTTTGAATATCTAAGAGCTTTGATGATCAAGAAGTATGATGGTGGTATCCCTTCGGAGGAAGATAGACAATTGTTGATGAATGCTATTGTAACTCAAGAAAAGGACTATAACACTAGAAGCAAAGTTGTTAAGGGAGTTGGGCCTCAAGCCAAAAATAAAACACCCTTGCTCACAAGCATTCCAAAGGATGCTCCTAGGAAAGAAACACTTGCTAAAGGTTCTTCTATCCCAAACAAAAATTACAGTCCTTCTCATGCCCAGGCTGCTAGGAATACTTCTCCATCTGATGAACCTTCTTGTTTCCCTTCCAATGTTGTCTTACCAAAGAATGTTCCATATGATATTTCCCAAGTATTGAGCCAAATTAAAGTGAGTGTTCCAATTATTGAGTTGCTTAGAATTCCTAAGCATAAGAAGAGAGCATGTGAGTACTTGGGATTGAAAGAAGAGAAGATCACCCCAAGCAGAAATGTAAATGTTGTTGAGACTCCTCTTAAAATAATTATTTGCCTCAAAACACTACTAGTTGTGGAAGATCTTCGAGAGGCACCTGAGGTATATTTTGGGACATCCTTGGTTAATTCCCAATTGAATGTTGATCCATTCTTTATAACTTTGCTCATAAAAGATAGACTACTTCACAATTGTATGTTTGTTTTCTGGTGCATCATGTAATGTCATGCCTCTAGAAGTCATGAATGAGTTGGATGTCAAGGTGACATCTGCCTATGGGAATTGTACTACCATGGATTCAAGAGAAGTGTCGGTGGTTGGTTGTGTGAAGGGTTTGGTTGTGCAACTTGCAGCTTATCCAGGTAAGAATTTTAAACTAGATGTTGTAATTGTTGACTACCCTGCCAAATGGGGTATGCTTTTGTTGATAAAATGGGCTGCAAGTGTTGGTGGTAGTGTTTAGATGGAAATGTATTTTTCCACCATTCCCATTGAGGCCAGCCTTGTCAAACTCTATGGTGAAAATAAAATGTTGCACTTGATTGAATATCCCAACAATGCTTCCTATGAAGTGTTATTTGCTGATGTAGATGTTGACAATTTAATTTTATTTGCTGATGGAAAAGAACACAAGATGGATAGATCAAAGTTCCTTGATATGGTAGGTTCTCCTTGGACCTTGCTATTTGATGGACCTTGCTCCAAATTTGGAAATGGTGCTGGTATAGTTCTTCTTTCTCCTAGTTTAGAAGAGTATGTTTTTTCCTTCAAAATTAATTTTGAATGCACTAACAATGTTGTTGAGTATGAGGTATTGTTGTTGAGGTTAAGAATTACATGGAAGTATGGAGTAAGAGATATTGTTACAAAAGGAGACTCGTAGAGTTGGTTGTCGACAAAAAGAAAATTTTATGCTACGAAAAATCAGCGTATGAAACAATATAAGCATGCAATTTGGGATCTAATTGAAATGTTTGATTCCTTTAATATTGTCTACCATGACAGAGGTTTTAATGCTGCTACTGATAAGTTGGCAGTGCTTGGTTCTAGATTTGAAAACTACACCATTTCACCTTATTGTGAATACAACATTGAAGTCTTGACTAGGGCCAGCTGTCCCTGATAATGTGAAACATTGGCAAGTCTTTAACAATGATGCTCAAGTGCTTAGGTTATTACAAAACCAAGGTGAGTTTGTAAATAGGAATATTGATTGGGATCCAATGGTATGCATGATTGAAGGAAGAGAAACTTTGTTTGGAAAAGATAACATCAAATTGAAAACAAACACCATTCCTAGAGGTCTCATTGCACTTGAGTCAAATTTTAACAATGTTGATTGCATCATAAATAGACAGATGTCTACTTCATGGGATGTGGAAGAGAATAACTCTAGAACAAAGGAAAAACTAAGGAAGGTTTGTTTAGGCAATAGTCTAAACAAGGAAGAAAAATAGTCCTACCTCCAATTGTTGAAAAATATCAAGACTACCTTGCTTGGTCCTATTCAGAGCTAAAAGCATATAGAGAAGATTTATTTCAGCATGAGATCCCTCTTGAAGAAAATTCCAAACCATTTAGACAGAGGAAAAGGCCTATTAATCCACTTCTCTCCATGAAAATGCAAGAAGAGTTAAAGAAGTTGAGAGATGGAGGTATTATTCAGCCTACTAGATATTCATCTTGGGTTGCAAACCTTGTGCTAGTCAGAAAGAAGAACGGAGATATCAGAATTTGTGTGGATTTTAGAAATCTAAACAAGGCATCTATGAAGGAAAACTACCCCTTGCCCAACATGGAGAATATGTTGCAACTTGTGATAGGATCAGAATTTCTCTCTACTTTGGATGGTTTCTCCGGATACAATCAAGTAGTTATCAAAGAATCAGAAATACTTAAGACAACCTTCACTACTCCATGGGGGACTTATGTTTTTGTTAGGATGCCCTTTGGATTGATGAATGTTGGTGCCACTTTTCAAAGGGAAATGGATGTTGCTTTTTCTAGTTACATCAATGAGTTCATTGTAGTTTACCAAGATGATGTGACTGTGTTTTCAAGACAGTGAGGTGATCATTTGCAACATTTGGAGAAGATGCTAATTAGATGTAGGGAGTATGGAATTTATCTTAATCCACAGAAGTTTCATTTTGGAATGAAAAATTCCAAGTTGCTAGGACATATTATATCTAAATATGGTGTTATGATAGACCTTGGGAGAGTGGATGTAATAAAAAAGTACCTATCCCAAGAACCAAGTAAGGTATCCAGATTTCTTTGGCCAAATAAATTTTATTAGAAGGTTTGTTTCCAATTTTGTCGAGCTGAATCTTCCAATCACAAGCATGTTAAAAAGGATCAAGTTATCGGTGGGAGAATACGACCATTTAAGTTTTGAAGGAATAAAGGATGCACTTAAGCATGCACTGTTTTGGCAGCCCCAAACTATAAGAGGCCTTTCCAAATTTTTTTCCTTTGCCTCTAAATATACTATTGCTTCAATTTTGTTACAAAAGGATGAAAATGGGGCTGAGAGGCCTATTGCCCTCTTTAGCAAGGCTTTGCAAGTAGCTAAGTTGAAGTATACAATCATGGAGAAACAAGCATTTGCCTTAGTGAAAGCAACAAAAGTTTTCGGCTTTATATATTAAGTTTAAAAGTTGTTGCTTATGTTCCCACACCATGGTGAAAGACATCTTATCATAAATGGAGATCTCAAGTAAAATATTTAGGTGGGTCAAAAAACTATAGGAGTATGATATGGATATCCAAACCACAAAGTTAGTAAGAGGTTTGGGTCTTACCAAGCTCATGGCTGAGAGCAATTTTCAAAATGTAGAGGTGAATCATCTAGAGGAAGAGAGGGCAGATCTTCTTGAGAAATTGATGAGTTATGAGTGGTAAAAAGATGCTATCTTCTACCTTAGGCACCTATGTTGTCCTAGTCACTTGAATAAAAATTAGAAAAGAGCCCTCAAGTTGGCTTCTTAGAAATATATCATAAAAAACATTGGGCTAGCTTGGAAGAACCCTAAATGTGTCCTATTGAAATGCATAACTGAAGATGAAGCTCCTAGAATATTTTCTGATTTCCATGGGGAGTTAGTGGAGGAAATTTTAATGGGAGGGTTACAACACATAAGATTTTGAGAGCTGATTATTGGTGGCCTGCTCTTTTTAAACATGCAACCCACCTGGTTAGAAAGTGTGACAGATTGCCAACATTTCTCTGGAAGACTGAAAGCTTCAAGCTCCCTTCCTTTGTAGCCTATATCAAATGAAGCCCCTTTCAAAAAATGGGGAATGGAATTCATTGGTGAGATTTAAAACCCTTCTAGTGCTGGTCATAAGTGGATTCTTGTAAGCATTGATTATTTTACAAAGTGGGTTAAGGCAATTCCATCTAAGAAGGCAACAAACCAAGTGGTAATTTATTTCTTGTTAAATCATATCATATGTAGATTCGGAGTTCCAATTAAGATTGTATATGATAATGCCATGTTATTTAGAGCTAAACCTTTTAGGCAATGTGCAATGAATATGGGATAAATCTGACTTATTCTTCAAACTACAACCCCCAAGGGAATGGACAAGCTAAGTCCAATAACAAGAACTTGCTCAAGATCATTAGGAGGACCTTGGAAATGATCAAGAATAAGTGGGGAGAACAATTGAAGTTTTCAGTTTGGGCTAATAGAATAACTCCTAAAAGAGCAACTGGTAAAATCCCATTTGAATTGGTGTATGGAACTCAGGCTTTGCTGCCCTTACACCTGCAATTATCTTCATTTGAGTTTGCCCAATAGTTGGAGGATCAAGAGCATGACCCATATGAATCAAGGATCAATCAAATTATTGAGCTTGATGAGGAAAGAAGAGCATCCCATCAAAGGCATATCAGATTTAGAGAGAAATTGAAGAAGTTGTTTGACAAGAAGGTTACTCCTAGAGCCTTCAGTGTTAGAGATCTGGTTTTGCTTTGAGGGATAGTAGGCATGAAGATAAGGGAAAACATGGCAAGTTTGATGCATTATGGATGGGCCCTTATGCCATTGACATCAAAATTGGTGAGCATACATTTTTCCTTAAAGATCTAGATGGGGAATTGTTGGAGCTGCCTATTAATGGTAGACATTTAAAACATTTCTTGGATTAAATCCCCAAAGTGAGGTATGCACAAATTGTACATTTGTATAGTCCTTGTTCTTGCTTTGTTTTTGGCTGTTGGTTGGTGTGTGGTTTGCCCTTTTGTCCTTGGCAGCCATTCTGGTGGTTTTCTCGGTCTGTTTTTGGTGGTAATTCTAGTTTTTTGGGCTGCCTTATGTTTTGACTCCTTGCCCAATGGATTTTTGGCACTTGGTCTACATTTTGTCCTTGTGGCACTCACTAGGAGTGCCCATCCCCAAGAAAGAGCCAATGTTGGTGCTAATTCTTAGTTTGCATAATGTGCCCTAATGTTCCATGCCCAAATTTTCTCACAAATGTTTCACTGTTTGATTTGGTGATATGTAATTTGTTTCTCCCAATTGAATGCTTCAAAAATGCCCAAGATCTTATTGTTTTGCCCTATTTTGAAGCAACAATCCAAGTTTCCCCCTTTTTGTGCCCTAGCTTTTTCAAATGGTCAGGTTGTGTCATTTTTCCTTTGTCAAATCATGCAAAAAGTTGAAATTGATCAAATCAATTGTTTGCAATTAATTTCCCAATCCCCAGGTCGAAAACAATGACAAATCATGCTTCAGTTGGTTTAAAATAAAAACTGCCTCCCTTTTCAAAAATTTTGAATTCTAGGGCATTCTCTTGTATTTCCACGTTTTAATGACCAGACGAGCATTTTCTACTGTCCAAATTCGTCCCTCTGCATACAAGGGCAATGTGGCAGGTTCCTGTTGGCCGAGGATGGTCGGGAAATGTTTTTAACTTATTGTTTTGAAACTTTTGGCAATATGGCACATTTTGACCCATTGCTCCACTTTCTGCAAAGAGTGCCTACGTGGCACATTGTGATTGGTCAGAGGATTGGTGGGTTGTCCTTATGAAATTTTGCCTTCATTTTGTAAAATTTTCAAAGTCACATTTTGGCCCGAAGGCCCACAGTGAATGGGAAAAGGACACGTGGCTCGAGGGACATGTGGGTGGTGGGAGGAGTTGGTGATTTTTTTGTTTTTTGGCATCAAGTGTTAAGGGAAATTTTTGACCCGAAGGCCCTCATCTAATAGCAGGTGGACACGTGTCCAAGAGAGCCAAAATGGGGCAGCGAGGTTTTGTGATGATTTTGAAGTTTTTAACTTCAAATGGTATAATGTCAAATTTTGGGCTGAAGCTCTGGGACCAATAAGAAAAGGACACATGTCCCAAAAGGTAGAAATGGGGAAGTGCGGGTCCAGGGAAAATTTTGAAATTTTGTAAATTTGGCAGGGAGGTCTAAAGGAAGAATTGGAGGCCTAGACCCGTAGCGAATGGGAGACCGCCATGTGTCAATAAAGATAGTGGGTGTTCAGGCTGTAGAGATTTTGAGAAAATTTAATTTTTTCAAAAAGGAGCAAAATGGATAGAATTGATCTCAGTGTTTTCAATGGGGCCCACCTTTGGACATGTGGTGGGTCCAGGGGAGAAGTGGGGAAATTTTGCAAAATTTTCCAAATTAAAAAAGGTCGCAAATGTAATTTTAAAGATGGGATCCCAATCCAATCGTGTTTTGACACGTGTCCCACATTATCCAAAGTCAAAAAGGTAATTTTTGGCTTATGTTTGGGATCTCATCTGCCACGTGGAGGGCTAGTATTTAAAGTTATCCAAAATCGATGACAACTGTACATTCTTCCTTCTTGCCACCATTGGAGCTCTAGGAAGCTTGGAATCGTCATTTTTTCATCAAATCACATCAAATTTTATATGATTCTACATTGTCTTGGCCTTCTAAGTGCATTGGCATCATTTTTATGACTCAATTCCTTGATCTATGGTGTTTTTGATGAAATTTCTACTCGGGCCCGATAAAAATGTGAAAGATGAAAATCAAAAGTTGCAGAGGTGAAATGATGAGGTGAAAAGGTGAAAAATGATTAGTAAAAGATGCTTGCATGCCTAAATGGTAAAAACATGACCCTGGGTGGATAATGATCCAAATTATGTAATGATTTAAGATTTTTGGGCACACCTGGCATTCATCGAACATTTTTCTATTTGCTGTCCCTTTCTGTAAATCATGAAGTTTTTGTAACAAATTTGATCCCATAAGCATATTCTTTGCTTGGGAAGTAAGAATCCAAGCTGGCATAGAGTATATATCATATTTTTGGAGAATTTTGTAATGGTCGAGTTGAAAATAACGAGTGCATTTTTGAGAAAAAGCCCATTTTCTCTGAGAAAACCGCTTGAGAGCCATTTTCAATCCTATTTTGCATCAGGTTTTATCATGTTGAGTTGGTTTAAAGTTGTAAAGCCATCAACAAGCTCTGATATTGTTCTCATGACATTCCCCTGCTGATATATTTGATCATTTTCTTGATTATCTGGTTTATTCTCTTAGCAAAGTTTGCATATACTTATGTTTCAGAATGTTTTCAATTTGTGTTTTTGCTCATGTTGCAATATTGTGTTTAGGATCTCTTTGATCATACATGGTCTCATTTCTTGTTGATGGTTTGATGACATCTACAATCTTATATCCAGAAGAGCCTTCATCGATAAAGGATAAAACAGATTTAAAATCATTTTACTCTCCTTGAATCTTGAGATTACTTGTAAGCCTTTGGGGTACCTTAGGTCATGATCAAATAGGATTTCTGGATACTTTGTTTGTATATTTCCTTCAAGCTTTTGTAGTAGGTTGTCAAATATTGAATGGAAGAGTGTAGATCTGGGCCTCCATTTGTGCGCATATCCTGTTGAAGGAGTATTTTAAACCTTTTAAAGCATTCCTACTATTTAAGTGTTACAATTTCTTTCAAAGGTCCTCAAAGACTTTGGTACTCTTTGGTTGGTATTTTCTAATATCTACCAACAAAATTTCATTCAAAATAACTAACCCTACCTTATACTACCCCTACATTTCATTGTGTGTTAACAAGAGAGCATAATCCATTTGCAAAAATACACAAAGAAGATTAGGATAATACTATATCTCTAGCATCCTCAGCCTTGTTTTGAAAACATTTCCATCATTTAGTAGTGATAACTCATTTGAGTTTGAATAATGGAGAATTGATCATGTTTTCCCAAGGCCCCTTCCATACAATATGCAAAATACAAGGATATCTCCACCTCCTTCACAAAAAAAAAGGCTGCAATATAGGTTCTCTTGCCTTGGTTGATAGTAACCTAAAATAGTGAGGATTAGATCAAAATCCTTCTAAAGTGCTACCCACTCCTTAAAATCTTGAGTGATAACAAGTCGGATAGATGTCTCCCCAGCTACAATGACATACAAATCATTTATTTGCCTCTCGTGTGTATTGTGCAAATCCATGATGTAGCTTGAGTTGTGAAGGAGATTAAGTTTGGGTACCAACACTATGTTATCTAGTTGTTGAAATTTTGTCAAACATAATCAATGTTTTAATCATGATAGTTCAAAACTATTTTTGGGGTTTTGGATAATTTAATATTGTTTTTGTATTTTTGAAGTTTTGTGAGACATTTTTTATTTTTTTGTTCAAGACAACTTGGTAAAAGGTACATTCTTTGAAAGAAGGTGAAAATAATTAAAAGCATTCCATTCCGTTGACATTAATGTAAATTGTAAAATGATAGAGTGCTTCACTACACTCGTGGCTCCATGTAACTAGGAATATGTAAGTGCTTGTCACCGAGAGCCACGAACAACATGAAAAAAGATGAATAACGATATGAAAGGTGAAGATAAAATATGCGATGACACAAGATGTAACAATGATCTCAGTATGAGACAAATGTAACTCATTACAAGATTATCTAACCGATTACAAGATTATTCCATTTTATAGGTTTTGACTTGACTTGTACACACTTTTTCATTTTTCAGTTGAAAAACAATGTTATAATACATATTTTTATTCTCTTTTTATGCTTTCTAAGTTTTTTGAATGTTGGAAAATGAGGATTTGAAATGGAATTACAAAGAAAAAGGTCCATACTTATTGAATTTGAATGGTCTTGAGATACGAGGCTTGTGTAGAATAAATTTAAACCAAGAGGGAGAATCAAAAGGTCTAATAAGTCCTCAAATATGAGACTTGAACAAACATAAGCCAAGTCAAAGGAGTGAAACTGAAGTTTTGATAAGTCCTATAATATGAGACTTGGGTGGATAAGATCCAAGTCAAAGGAGGGAAACCAAAGTTTTGATAAGTCCTGTAATATGAGACTTGGGTGGATAAGAGCCAAGTCAAAGGATTTGTGATTAGATGATCCAAGTCAGATTATGTGTGATTAGATCAATCTTTGATGGGATCGAAAGACATATGTGATGTTAGAAGAAGATTTTCAATGTGGGAATATGTTGAGATACATATTAACTTGTGAGTAAAAGAGCGTGAGGAAAGAAGGATAGATATCTAGATGTATAATCAGGGTTCTTTGTAATCCATAGAGAGGAAATAGTCAATGTTTCTCCTTTTAGGTTGTGAATTAGTTGATTGGATAAAATATTTTCAATTAAAGCGTGAAATGGTTGAATAAGGATATTCCTGGGTATATGTACCTCAAATAATGTGCACATGTAGATATCTTGACAAGTAGGAATCATCATTGATGAGATTCCTATAGGATGGATCATGTGAGGTATAATGGACATGGAAGGTTGCGTTGAAGCAAGTGTCCAAGATTGTTGTTGTTGTGGTTTGACAACAAGACTAGAGATGTTAGGTGTAAGAGATAGAACAAAAAGAATAGAATGAAGCTCAATGGTGTTTGATGATGGAACCTCTTTTGTCATGTCAAGGGTTGAAAGAGAGTCTTGAAGAAAATTCAAGTTCTCATTAGGTGTTAGAAGATTTTCTAAAACATGTTCAATGTCTATTTGGACTATAGGAAGAAAATATGTAGAAGAAATGGATTGGTTTGAAGGGGGAGATACTTGACCTTCATCGTGATCTCATGGAATGTCAGTATGAATAGAAGTGGGAATAACATTCAACTCTTCATTTGAAGGTGTGGAAGTTGACATGTCATCAGTTGCAAGAGCTTCATCATCAAGATCTACAAAGATCTCTCCGTCGTCAATTAAGTCTTGGACATAGTTCTTAAAACATGTACATTTATCAATTGAGTGGCCATCAATATGATGAAAATCACAATATGCATGAGGTTTGTACCAATATGGATTAGGTTCTCCTTTAATCCAAGGTCTTGTAAGGGGATATTTTATCATCCCAACCACTTTGAGTTGATGAAAGACACTAGAGAGACTTTCACCGAGGGGTGTAAACTTACGTTTAACTTTGTGTGGTGTAGTGTCTTGGCTAGGTTATATGATTGTATTTTTGATTGATTGGTCATGTATATTGGGAATATTGTGATTATCTGTGACACTAGCAATGATGAAATTATGGTTGCAATTGATGTACCAAGATTCATCATGAGAAGTTCTAGTATAGTGATTATTACGAGTGAGGTTGAAAGAAAAATGTTTGATGAACTTTTCTTAGAGGTTTGCGAAAGTGGTAATAGATCCCTTTGGAAGGTGTAAGAACCAATCCAAATATTTTCCTCCTAGACTTCTTGGAAAAAAGGAACAAGAGAAAGCTATCGTTATATGCCACTTCGTGACATGCTATGGAAAATTATTTGATATGCTATCTTGGATCAATTTTTCCCATGTATTTTTCAAATTTGGGCATCTCAAAAGACCGTGGGAAGGGTATGCGTAAGATGTCCATGTTAAAAGGATATGGACACAATTCATCAAAATTGAATCGCTTCGTTGTTTTTGTAAACTCGCAATGGTGTCTTTTATCATTTTCCATTCTCGGAAATGGATGAATTGTACAAAATGTAGGCAGAGACAAATCACAAGTGAATGAAAGATACACAAATAATAATGCAAACCTCCCCGGAATCCTTTAATGAAAAAAATTAGTAACGTTGTGGATACTTTGTCCATGGAACCTTGCAAATGGATGTGGGTGCTCTTGAATATTATCCAAATATAGAATGCAAATGCTACAAACAAATATACTTTGAAAGCTTCAGATTGCAAAATTGACAAAGTTTATTTGAAAACAATTTAGGAGGATTTTTAAAAGAGTAAGCTTGCAATTTATAGAAGTAAAAGTGGTTGGAAGTTGGTTGAACACGGTTGAGTGCACATGTTAAAAATAACATTGTAGGAATTTATAGTAGTGTCGATGCCTTTAGGGGAAGTAATGGATTTAATTGCAAAATTTGCATCCGGGAAGGTGATTGTACGTGCAATTCAATTGCCCCCACCTTTCTAGGATTCTAGAAGTGTAGTTAACTAGGATGAGGATGTGGAGTCTAAGTGGTTGTTAATTGAAATAAGTGGAATTAAATAACTAAATTTAATTAGTATTTAATTGTGAGGAGATAATTAACTATTTAAATAAATAAATGTTTAATTATATTAGCTAGAAGGTGTTAGGAATTAATTTAATTGTGAGGAGATAATTAACCATTTAAATAATTAAATGTTTAATTATATTAGCTAAGAGGGTGTAGGAATTAATTTAATTAATTCCAAAGGCATGTTAGAATTAAATTATTTAATTCCAATGGGTAGGAATATAGCTTAAGTAATAGAATTAATTTTAATTAATTCTAAAGTGGAATATTTGAATGATGAAATTAATTTAATTAATTCCAAAGGGTTATCATCTAAAGTAGATAGAATTAATTTAATTAATTTTAATTTTATAGATGTGGAATAGAATATTTATGTATTTTTAGGGTGTCTACACTAACCCCAACAAATGGTATCGGTGAATATTTGTTTGAGGGTTGTGTGTGTTGACAAATTTACTCATAGAGAGATTTCTGATTGAGTGGGAGAAAAGAAATGGGAGAAGAAGGAAAATTCGAGTAGATAAATTTGATGGCCATGAATATATATTATGGAAGATGCAAGTGGAGGATTATCAAGTATCAGAAAGATTTATACTTACCTTTGGATGAGAAGGCAAGACCTGTAAAGATGACAGATGAAGAATGGAAAATTCTTGATAAAAAGAATCGGGATCTATAATATTGGGCCTAACATCATCTCGTGGATTTGAATATTACTAAAGTAGGATCTACGGTAGATTTGATGAAATCTTTAGTAAATCTATATGAACAACCTAGTTCTTCAAATAAAGTTTATTTGATGATTTTTTTAAATTTAAAGATGCAAGAAGTTGGATCTACATCAAGTCATTTGAATGATTTTCGGTCTATTGTAAATCAATTAAAATCATTTAGTATTCCATTTTAGGATAAAGTTAAAGAACTTTTATTATTATACTCTTTGCCAAATAGCTGGGATAACTTGGTAATGGTTGATAGTAATACATCATCTAATACTAATATTTAAAAGTTTGATTATGTGGTTAAGTATAATCATCAATTAAGAAATACACAAGAAAAGTATAGAGAATCATCATCCGGGAATGCTTTGAATGTAGAAAGCAAAGCAATCCAAAAGGAAATATCCAAGTGAAAGAATAATGGGAAATCAAAGTCTAAGAATGAGAGATCTAAATCCAAAGGTAGAGGTATAACTTTGTTAGAATTGTGGAAAGAAAGGTCATGTAAAGAAGGATTACTAGTTTAAGGAAAACAAAGAGAATGTACCAGAGAATGGTAAAAAGGAAAATTTTTCTACAAAATAAGTAATGTAAGATGCCTTAATTCTCTCCTTTGATAGTAAAATTTATTCATGGGTTTTAGATTCAAGATCTTCTTTCCATGCAACCATTAATAAGGGTTATTTCGAAATTATGTCCATGGTAATTTTGGGCATGTTTATTTAGGAGATGATGAACCATGCAATATTACTGGTAGAGGTTAAGTTCATCTTAAATTTAAGAATGAAAATACATGGATATTGAAATATGTGAGGCATATTCCAATCCTTAAAAGAAATCTAATTTTTGCATAACAATTGTGTGAAATTGGTTGCATGGTTACATTCATAGACGAATCTTAGAAAGTTACCAAGGGATATCTTATTATAACAAGAGCTAGGAAGGTAGGATCATTATATTTACTTGTATTACTGATTCCTTTTATGTTTTATCTACTTTAGATTAAGATACAAACATGGTGCACAATCGGCTAGGTCATATAAGTGAAAAGGGAATGTATATCTTAAAGGAAAATGATAAGTTATCATATCTCAAATGTGTAGATCTTGATTTCTATGAGCATTGTATTTTTGGAAAGTATAAGAGAGTGAGATTTATCGAAGTTGGGGCAACAAAGAAGAAGCATAAATTGGATCTTGTACACTCAAATGTGTAGGGACTAGCCTAGGTAACTTCTCATGGAGGATCCCAATATTATGTTACTTTCGTTGATGATGCCACTAGAAAGGTATGGGTTTATTGTATTAATCATAAATCTGATATTTTTGAAACTTTTAAAAGATGGAAAACCCTTGTTGAAAATGAATCGAATTCAAAGTTAAAGTGCCTTAGATCTGAAAATGGTGGTGAGTACTACGACAAGGATTTTAATTATTATTATTCAAAAAATGGAATACATGGAGAAAGGACGATTCTTAGAACACAAAAGGAGAATGGTGTTGTAGAGAGAATCAATAGGAAAATCATGGAATGTGCTAGAAGAATGAGGATACATGCTAGATTACCCTTAAAGTTTTGGGTGGAAGAACTAGACATGATGGTTTATTTGATTAACTATGGACCTTCAAGTGCATTGAATGGTGGAATCCTTAAGAATATTAGATAGGAAAAAAGTATATATTTTTGTTGTTAAATCATTTGGCTCATAAGATTTTGTGTATATTGATAAGGAAAATAGAAGGAAATTAGATGATGAATCCAAAAGATGTACTTTCATTATTTATGGCTCGGTGATTTTAGATTTCAGTTTTGGGATTTAGAAGGTTCTAAGATAATTAGGGTTCATGAAATTGATTGGAATGAAAAGAGAATATACAGGATCAAGTTTTAGTACCCAAAAGTAAACGGATGGAGAAGTTTGTGGATGAAAATGAACTCTCATAATCAAAATTAACACCTACATATTTACATAGTAATTGGTATTTATTTACCCCTAGATGAAAGTGGTCCCATGTACAGTGTCGTGTTACAGAAGAGATAGACCAGCATCGGTTATCCAAACCAAATTTGGTAGAAGGTGACCGATGTTGGTCACTTTTAGAAGTAGATACAAATCTACTATATGAGAAAATTCAACCTCCGACACCCCAAATCTCAGTGAGAAGTTAAAAAAGGGTAAGTAAACCTCAAGAAATATTTTCACCTTCCTTGTCTTATTTATTATTGGTGATAGTGGTGAATCAAAAATATTTAAAGAAGAAATATAGGATAAATATCACAAGAAGTGGGATCATGGCATGAATCGGAGATGGAATCCTTAGTGCGAGAACTAGACATGGAATTTTGTTAAGTTTCCAACAAGTAAAATAGCATTGTAAAATAAGTGGGTTTACAGGATCAAGGAAAAATAGGGTGGACAGAAGAGATACATGACAAGGCTTGTAGTAAAGGGATTTACACAGAAATAAGGTATTGAATTTGGTGAAATATTTTCACCCATTGTTAAGATGACATCTATTTTTATTGTATTGATTTTAGTTGTAGTAGAGGATATACATTTAGAGAAACTTGATGTCAAGATGACATTTCTTCATGTTTATTTCGATGAAGATTTTTATATGAATCGGCGGTTTAGGTATGAAGTCAAGGTAAGGAAAAATATACATGCAAATTGAGAAAGATCCTATATGGGCTCAAGAAATCTCCAAGGAAATGGTATATGAGGTGTGATAGTTTCATGCATGAGCATGGTTATTTGAGATGTGAATCGATCATTATGTTTATTTCAAGATGCTTGGAAATGGGAGCTATATTATTTTGTTACTTGTATATGGATGATATGCTTATTGTAGGATTTAGTATGTCAAAAATTGGTGAGCTTAAAGAAAATATAGATCACACATTTTCAATGAAGGATTTGGGGGCTGCAAATAGAATCCTTGACATGCAAGTTCACAAAGACAAGAAAAACAAGAATTTATATTTGTCTCGGAGTAATATATCAATAAGGTGTTTGAAAGGTTTAATTTGCAAAATTCAAAACCTATAAGTACACTCATGGCTGGAAACTTCAAATTGAGAAAATATCGTATCCTACATCACACAAGGAGGTTGAGTACATGACACAATTTTGGTATGCTTTAGTAGTTGGGAGGTTGATGCATGCTTTATGGTTTGTACCAGACTAGACATTGCACAAGTAGTGGGAGTTGTGAGAATATTTATGGCTAATCCAAGTAAAGAGTATTAGAAATTAGTCCAATGGATTCTTGGGTATTTGAGAGGGACATCCGACATGCGGTTATGCTATGGAGGGTAAGATACTTCTTTACATGGCTACGTGGATTCAGATATGGTTGGTGATTTAGTTGGAAGGAGGAGCACCAGTGGATATGTTTTCACAATAGGTGGCACGATAGTTAGCTAGATTTCTAGATTACTTAATGTTGTGCCCTTGTCTACTATAGAGGCTAAGTATGTTGCAGCTACATAAGCTAGTAAAGAGATGATATGGATGAGTAGGTTCAAGGAAGAATTGGGAAAAGAGAAAGAAGATTGTATATTGTACAGTGATAGTGAAAGTAAAATTCTTCTGACAAAGAACTTAGTGTTTCATTCTAGAACGAAACACATTCAGTTGAGATATCACTTCATACAATGTAGGTATTGGAGGATGGGCATCTGAAGTTGGAGAAAATTCATACCAAGGAGAACCCTACATATATGCTAATAATCACATTGGAAAAGGAGAAGTTGGAGCTACACACCACTTATGTTGGTCTTCGAGTTTGACACTTGAGGAGGGAGAAATGTGCCAAAGGAAAGGATTAGAGAATGGAGTAATATGGTATAGTGTATTAATTTATCTCCAAGTGGGAGATTTTGAGATGTAGAGATTAATTTCTTCACCGGCATGATTTTGCATACTTACTAGAATACACAATAACTAGCATTGGTTGATGAACCATAATCACACTAATGGACCGGTATCACAAACAAGGAGGAGCCAACATTAATTAGTGCTAACCGACATCAGTTTCTGTGTGTGAATATTATAATTAGGTTAAGGGAATTAGATCTATCTTTAATTATAAAGTGAATATAATTGTTGTAATTGCATAACTAAAGTGCCCTAATATTGTAGATGCATATATAAGCATTAAGCTAGGGTTTAGAAGGGATGATTCAATTGAGAATAGAGAGAAGTTTCCTTTGAGAGAAAAAGAGAAATTTGTAGAGAAAAAGTATAGGACATCCAAGAAGGTGTGGAAGATTGCAAATATTCATTATATTTCCTCTGCGATAATAAATTGGTTATTTCTTGGTGGATGTAGCCCATACTATGTGAACCACATTAAATATTGTGTATTTTTTCTTCCCGTTTATTTCCATATTGATTGTTTTTATGCTTAGATTTGATTAATATACATATGTACAACCAGTGTGCTAACCCCAACACTCTTTTCCTCTATAGATATTTTGTATTGTTCCTATTATGGGTTGAAGAGGTATATGATTAAGGTAAAAAGACAACATTTATCTTTCTAAAGTTTCTCTTCTAATTATCCAAATTTAATTGAGGTTGAACATCATATACCGTATGAGTGCTTTGAAGTCCTCAATTATTGGAAAAGTAGGGAATTTTTGTGGGTTACAATATTGTAAATCAAATATGACATCATATAAAATTCACATATGAGAGTGATACCTTCTATGATCTTCACATCCATTTCAAGGAGTTGTTCATGAATAGTTTTGGCTATGAAGGTTTCCCAACAAATCTCTTCCTCACTATTCAAAATAGATTGTATATAACTACACATCCAATCTTGGAAACCATAAGTTGTTTTCATGTTTGCAATCCTATTCAGTAAATTTATGAGGTCTTCTAATTCTTCCATAAAGTGTGACCTAACCATCCTCTTTGGGATTCTATAAGAAGAACCTCTATTATTCACTAACAATTGTGTATTCATGATCTTGGAATATTCTTTACACTCGGGATTGTAGATGTTTAGTGCTATGTGTTTTTAATGCCCACTAGTTTTTTAACCTCGGAGCAACCCTAACATCCATTAAAATGCCTCATGTGTTAAGTAGAGAATACTTTCACCACTTCCATAAAAACCCTTATTTTTCACTGGGTCATAATTTTTGGCACGAACCCATACCATTTCTCGGTCAATACACAAAAGGTGGGAAATTTGTAGCTAAGGCAATATTACTCACATCAATTTCCTCCATGTAATAAATTCTTTCAGGGGCATGTAGTATTCGTAAGAAATTGGATAGGTATGCATTCATTACATTTGTGTCCATCACTTTTTCCTAGTTACTTGTGATATTTGAAATGACATGGGTTCTAGCCTCCATTATCTTCATTTTTCTTAAAAAATACTTGTAATTCTATCTCTCTAGTAGTATAAATATTATGGAAAGATCTAGGAATTGGAACAAGAACATAAACCACAAGAAACCCTTAAAATTCAAGTAGAAATCTAGTATTCAATGGGATTTACCCATACTTTTGATTCTCTTCAAGACTCGGTAGTACAGTACACTTAGCTCACTGGATTCCTTTGGAAATCAATCTCTACTAATATTTCTTACCTTTACACAATATAAATATGTAATATTAGGGATTCATAAAACTAAAAATTTCCGTTTGAAAGTGTGGGTGCGAGAAAAATTTAACAAAATTTTAAACCTTTACTTTATTCATGCGAGTTGAATTAATGGTGAATTCCATAAATGCATTCAATCTTCACCGCTTTCGATCCACCTTTTCCTCTTTTTAAATGTGAACTATCCACGTTTCTTTCTTTAATAGGATTCGTGATCTCGGGAGGCGTTATTGCTTTTTACTTGCAAGTGTAGGAATATAAAAATGCAAGGTTGACCACTTTTCTTAATACTGACTTACATTAGTATAACAACACATGTCTTGTATCGAGGACTAGAGGTTTGACAACAATTTAATTTTTTTCTTTGAGTTACAAAGATGTGAAATGTAATAAACAATGTTGTGTTCAATACCATGACGTTATGTCCTGGTGACAAGAGTCTTTTATGGGCGGTGGGGTTTTGTTTACACTTTACATTTTTTTATGTGATTTGCGCATTGCAAAAATTCATTCGTGTATAACTACCCAATGAATATTCTCTATAATAATCCTATATCGGGTTCTAAATTTATTTTTACATTTTTCATTTTTACATAACATTGCAAATAAGAATGAAATTTCTGCCATTGTGAAGTCTACCCAAGGAGTTCCAAGTAATCGATTAGCAGGGAAAAAGTTATATTTTGAAAACAAGGAGAACACAGAAAATAGGAAATATTTGGTGAGAGACTTACATACATTCATGATTGGTTTATTTAAATTCTAGATGTATTTACTTTGAACCAAAGTATACTCATGATTTCCTTATAAATCATGTAATCTTTACACAAGAGTGTTTTACACAAATACATTACTTGTTAGCATGAGTTTGATCGGTCTTATGGGGAATTGGTTTTATGAACCTTCTCTTGGATCTCGTAGTTTTTTTAAAATGGGTTTTGATAGGTAGGGTGGAAAATTGGAGGGGAGAATTTATAAGTCAAAGTTTGAGCTCAAAATAAGCACCAACATCAGCTTTGTCTCATGGATGGGCACCCCCTATGGGTTCCACAAGAACTAGAAAACACTTCAACAGATAGACCAGGTACCTAATCCATTAAGCAAGGAGTCATAAGGGGAAAAGATACATGGTTTCTTGAGAATATATGTAACATAATACTGACACAATATGAAACATGGTCACTATAAACCATAACAAATTAGGGAAAAAACAAAAAAGAGTATACTATACAAGATCATACCTAATTATTTAGCTTAGTACAAGAAGTGTTTGAGGTTCTTTCCATTGACAGGAAACTCCAGCAGATATCCTTCCAAATCTTTCAAAAACAATGTATATTCCCCCATTCTGATGTCAATAGAATATGGTCCCATCCACAGGGCATCAAATTTTCCATGTTTTCCCTTATCCTCATGTTTGTTGTCCCACAACAAGACTAAGTCTCCAACACTAAAGGCTCTTGGAGTTACCTTCTTGTCAAATATATTCTTGATTTTTTCTCTGAAATTTAGATGTTTTTAGTGGGAATCTCTTCTTTCTTCATCTAGTTCCATGATTTTATTTATTCTTGCCTCATATGGACTTACTTCTCCTTCATCTTCAAATTATTTCAAAAATTGATAAGAAGAAATTTTTAAGTGCAAGGGAAAAAGGCTTATACTCCATTAACAAACTCAAAAGGAATTTTTCTAGTAGATCTCTTTGTGGTAACTATGTCTACCCATAATGCAAACTTGAGTTGTTCACCCCATTTATTTTTGTTAGTCTCTAATGTCATTCTAAGGATCTTAAGTATATTTTTATTACCTGATTCTTCTTAGCCATTTCCCCAAGGGTTGTAATTTTATGTATAGGAAAAATTTATACCATACTCTTTGTACATAGTTTCTAATGGTTTATATCTAAAGCTCATGGAATTTTTAGTAACTATCTTGGAAGGTACCCCAAATTTGTTGATTATGTTGATCGGATAAAGTCCTTGATGGGTTTCTTTCCCTCTGGGAATAGCCTCAACCCATTTGGTAAAGTAATCAATGGATACCAATATCCACTTATGACTAGCACTAGAAGAATCGATATCTCACTTGATAAAATCTATTCCCCATTTGTTGAAAGGGGATTCTATAGATAATGGTTGTAGGGTTAAGGCCCCAAAATTTTCAATATTCTAGAAAAACATTGACAACTTTCACATCTTCAAACCAACAAGGAAACATATTTAAATAATGAATACCACCGATATCCTACTCTTAGATTCTTGTGAGTAGTCACTCTTCTAGAAAAATGGCCTCCTCACTCCCCATGAAATTGTAAAATTATTTTTGGGGCTTCTTCTTCAGTGATACACCTCATCAAAACTCCTTATGGGTTCTTACAAGATATCCCATGATTGATCAAGATATATTTTTGGGAAACTAGCTTGAGTGTCCTCCTTTGATTTTTTTCTAAGTGCATAGGAAATTTCAAGTTCAGAAGGTAATAGATTATATTTTTATACCATGTTTAATTCTCACTTTTTCATGAGGATGTGGCCCATATTCTTCAAAACTATGTATCTCTACCACCTATAAATTGCTCTCTATCATAAATCTTGCCAAGCTTAATCCTTGAACCAATTTTTTTATTTTAATCTCCATTTCATATTCTTATAGCTTTTTCACCCATCTACATCTTTTTCTTGACATCTTGTTGGCTATATTTTATGCTTAGATACACACATAAACTTAGGCAATCATGGGATAAATCCACTTCATTTAATAGTGAATCTCCCATGCGAGATATTCATTTATTCTATCTATTTATGTGTAACATAAACGTTACTGCTTAGGGTATCATTTTAATTTAAAATCTCATGAGCCATAGCTAAACAATTATGTAGCAACTAAGAAGCTATGTTTGGGAAAGTTGCGGTGAAGAGAAGCGAGAAGAAAATGTAGGATAATAGCATTAGCTACGAGAAAAGAGACATACTTCATAACAAGTAGATCATAGAGCTTATTATAATCATACAAAATAAATAAATGCTTAATGATTTTCACAATTTCAGAAAATGAAAAGAAATGCATATAGATAAAAATTCAAGATAACACAAAGTTTACCATAAAATTTCTCTATATGCACAAACTAGAAATTTGTTAGACATAGAGTTCCACAAAATCCTCCTTCTTATTCAAGTTCAACCAGTTTACAAAATGAACATGCAAGAATTCCAACACAAAGTTTGAAATCTCAATGCACACAAGTACAATAGATGATTTCCAAAAATATTTTGATCCCTACGCTTCTCTCTATTTATAGATTCTAGAGAGGAAATACAAATAGGAGACATTAATTATATTTCCACATGTGCCTAACTATAAAACTATAAGAAGTTTAGATTTTCTCTCCCTGAATTTATTTTTGCTTGACACACATGAAATTTGAATGTTATACAATACAAACTACCTTGCCAAATATTTCTAAGTAATTTTAATTTTTAAAAATGATTTGAAGTAATGGCTTTTAACCAAATTACTTAAGTCTCACAATTTCACTCAATTACTTAAATTACAAAGTATGAGGAAAATAAAATAAAAGAAGAAGAAGAGGAGGAAGAAGAAGAAGCTTAAGAAGAAGAATTTATTCCAATTGAAGAACCTCAGTATCATTCCTTCTTATCTCTTCAGCATCATCATCACTTTCCTCTTTAGCATCAACATCACTTTTCTCCTCAGCCTCCTCCTTGTTTTTATCCTGGTATATAACATGTTGATCCAACATATATTTTTCATCAAATTTAGCAATGGCATGTATTTTTTTCATATCTAAGTAGTTTATTTTCTAAAATGTTGTTAAAGCCTCTTACTTTTATTAGGTGTGCCCCAAGATCCTTAACATCTTGGTGAAGCTTTTCCAATTTCTCCATTGAATCAGAAGTGAAAGGAGTGGTGGCTTTATCCATTTCTTTCTTGAGGAGTTGAATAAATTCTTCCATAGTACTTAGTGGCTTAGTAAGTGTGTATCTTGTGATAAAATAGATACAATCATCTAGATTATCTAGAATTTCTTCTACCTCTTCTTCTAGCACCTTCATTTCTTCCATCATTATTCTGAGTATCTTCATATGAAAAGAAAGAGTTGATTATTCTTTCTTACCCTTATTTTCTAATCCCTCTGGCATAATCTATTATTCAATTAAAACCTTCTATGGAAAAGAATTTATTTTCTCAACATTCTCCATCTGAAGTTCAATAATCCCACATTCATTTTCTATTTCCAATTTCAAACTCTTTAATTGATCAAACCTTCCTTGGCAATCTCTCAATCCAACTAGCACTTCTGAATATTTTTATTTTTCCTTGTCATTAATTAGTTTAATCCAATCATCCATATATTTATCTTTATCTCTTGTTTCTTCCACTTCAGTCATGATTTGAGGATTAACCTGCTCTCCTGATATCATAGGCTTAGAAGAATACTAGGAAACTATTGAAATAATTTTACCCAATTTAGAGATTTGATCATTTATTCCATCTTTCTCAGCCTTCTATTTATCAAGCTTGAGAAAAAGTGTATCAGTTAAGCTCTAAGTTTTTTATTTCAACCCTTCTGTAGTAGATTCTCCTAGAGGAAATCTTTTCACATTTATGTCCCATTCGGTTAATTCACCTTTCTACTTGTCCGATGCTACATTAGATACTTCAAAACACTTCTACTATGATGACTCAATTATTAGCTTATAAGTTACCTTAGGATATTTGGATCTCTTCTCTATTTTATATATATTTAAAATTAATTACGTATACATTTCTTCAAAATTAATTATTTCCTTGGTGTTCATAAGTGTCTACAATGTCAACCATGATGATAAATCCTATTCAAAAGAAATAACAAGATACTTGAGTGTACAACCATCTCCTAACTTATTACTATAAAAATAGGATGTACCATCATTTCTTGACTTATTTCTATTGTAGTGTTATACAATAGAAATTTCTATAATTCTATCATTCTCTCGGCTTACCACCTAATTTTCCATTTCCTTTTCCTCAGTAGTCTTCCTACTTAAATAAATTTCCACTTCTTTCTCCTCCTCTACTTCCTCATGTGCTTGAGACTCTTGTTTAGCCTCCAAATGAGTTTGTTCTTCATGTTCCTTCCCAATTCCCCCTTCTTCCATACCTTCCACTTCAGTAATTTCTTCTTGAGCTTATCCTTTCTCTTGCGCTTGTGAAACTTCATGAGGTGATGGGTTCTCCAAAGTAGCACCACGTGCTTCCTCATGCCGAGTACTAGGTTGATTATATACCGGTGGAGGAGGGTGTTTAGTCTCCCTCACTATTCTATACTTCTTTCTTTTTGATGAATTATTTGGTCCTTTACCACTCTCACTTTGTCCTTCCTTCCTTTTAGTGCTCTTTTCACTCATTTGTTTCATTACAAATTCCTCTAGATGATAACCTCTTTCAAGGAAACAATTTTAAGAGTAGACTAGGACCCTTGATGTTCTTTCTTAAAATGTATTAACCTTATTGCTCATGGATTGGAATGTACCATTATATCCTCCCATTTTATTGTAAGAATTAGAAATGACATTCCCATCATCGTGGATATTTTTAGAATTTTTCTAGGCCAAAACTAATAATTTGTTGGACTGTCATCCTGTTATAGTCTCTTCTTCTAACTTCAAATTCATCCCTGTAATCAATCCAAAAATATTCTAGTGTCGGGAGGTGCATATAGTCCAAGGTGACATTATTTTGTGTTATTTTCCTGAAGTCAAAATTTTTCCTAGCTTCATAGTTCTCTTGTTCATAATGATGGAACATCTCTTTTGAAATATTCCTATCCGTATGAATACTAGCACAATGATCATTTCCAATGATGATTGGAATGCTGACAACATTTCTATGAATTTTTTTAATGTAGGTCACATAGTTCAACCAGCTTTCTGCATAGTTCCATATATTCACTTATCATTAGGGTATCTCAGAACTTAAGTGGTAAGGCTGAGAAACCACAAACCATGAGATAAGTGAAATTGTTAAATTGAATAAAGATGGACCCATATTGGGAAACTATGTCCCATGCTACATTGATCACCCTTTTTTCCATCATCTAAGTATCCATCTTGAAATTATTTCATAAAATACAAAGTCATTCACCTTTATGTATTTCTTGAAATACTGAGATAATACTAATTGAGGGTAGTATTCATAGATAGGATTTGAAGCTAAGATCCCTTTACTATGTAACCTAGTGAAAGTCCCATTTTGTACTGCATATACCAAATAAGAGGTCATCTTAAAATTGAAATACTTTCTAACTCCTTTTAACCGAGGATGAATATTGTCACTTATGATTTAAGCCTAATTAATCAATTTATTAAGATTATTGGCATCTATTATTCTCGATGAAATAATACATCCATGTGAATAAATTCTTAGCATTTTTCTCTCCATTGATCCTACATAACAACGGAGTTATTTCATCTACTTCCTAGATAATATCTGACCTTACAATGGTTTTGGGAAACTAGAAGGTCTTGCTTAGGTTTCTTAGGATACTTCAAATTCATGATTCTAATACAGTCACTAGGGTTATCCTCCCATTGTTTGATGGAATTTTCCATATTCACATCCAACACCTTTTCCTTTGTGGGGATATTCAAGAAATAATTGAAAAAATGAGTATCAAGTCTCACCACTAGATTTCCTGATGTTTCTTTAACTGACCTAGTTAGAGGATCATAAAACTTGGCACATTTTAGAACAAATTCAAGTGACTCGGAAGTACTAGGAAATGTAAATTTTTGTATCAATCCATTGTTGGTCAAGTCACGCATCAAAGGTGTCTTCCTTAATTCTTTAGATCTTTCTATAAGTTTAGTTATAGACACATGCCCCATATTTGTGTCACTTATTCCATAAATCTTAGATACAACACAAGATTCAACTAGATAACCCTTATATTAAAAGTAAGCTTATTATTGCTGAGGAGAGGCTGATCTGTGGCCAGAATCGGTCGATTGAAAGCACGGGTACAAAAGAAAGGGAAAGCATTGTAAGTACTGTCAGTGCAGTTTCTATAGTTCTGGCCGCAGAAAGTCTATGCACTAAAGCTAAGAATGCTGAGGAAAGGTGGATCTCTCGGTGAAAATCGGACGGCTACGAATGAGAACGTGGAAATGCCTAAATCCACACCATTGGCCTGGAATAAAATACTACAAAGCCCTAGCGCCAAGGTGGGTCCGAAAACTCGCCGGGACAGCTTCACGTGGAAAAGGACAATGAGGGTGCCACCTGCCTGAGGGTCCCAGATGGGTGTGTTGATAGAGCTTTAAGCAAAACGAATCTCTCCCTCATTGGTAAGTTTCTTGGCTCTAGACCTAATATTGATTTCATTAGAAAATGGGCTTTGAGAAAGTGGAAACCTAAGGGAGCCCTGAGCATTACCATCATGCCAAAAGGCTTTTTTCTGGCAAAATTTAATCAGCAAGAGGATTTGGAATCGGTGCTTCTGGAGGACCTTGGTGGCTGGGTAATATGGGGCTTTTTGTGAAAAAATGGTATCCTAGATTTGACCCTAATACTGAAAATATAAACACCATCCCAATCTGGTGTAGGTTACCTGGACTTCCATTGCATTTTTGGGATGATGAAATTCTGCTAAATATTGCAAAATCCTTAGGTGCCCCTATCAGGTTGGATGGACCCATGAGAAATAGATCCAGACTTGCTTTTGCTTGTTTCTGTATTTTCTCTACAATGGATCAGGAGTTTCCGAACACATAATCTTGAAGTCTAGATATGGGATTTGGACCCAAAAAATTGAGGTTGAAACTCGCGAGGTGTAACAACCGTCATAGCATTGGGCACGCTGATAAAGGTTGTTCCAAGATGAAGAATCCTGCAATGGAAGCTGAACAGCCTGTGGAGGACCCAGTTCGGAATAAGGATAGTAGGATTCCTAGCACGAATAGCTGGAATGAAAAGAAAGCTCCTAGTCAGAAGGAGTTGGAATTAAATAAAAAGGGAAAAAAAAAAGAAGCTTTAGAACTCAAATAAGGAAACATCTGGTCTGGCGTCCCAAAGTCTCAGCAGTAGCTTTGCCTGAAGTACCGATCAAAGAAAATCTGGAAAATCCTGTGAAGGTATTAATGGTGGTGAACGAGCAAGAAGGCTCTGTGAAGGTTAATATAGTCCCTACTGAGCAATCTCAAAGCAATTTGGAATTCGAGATTGATAATCTGATGTGTATCACTGAGGAAACTTCAAACAAGGAGGGTTCTGCTCCTAAAGAACCATTGCAGAAAAACTCTCCTAGGGGAGTTGGTAATTCTGGAGAAGATTTACTTCCTTGTTTCAGCAATATATCAGCGATTTCACCTACTTGCCTCAGCACCAGGACAGCTGATATACACACATCGGACAGGACTCAGAAAGAATGTGAAGAGGGTGAAGTCACGCCCAACTTGGAGGAGGAGGATCCAGATTCGGGATTCACAAAGGTTATTTCAAAAAAGAAAAAAAGAATGAAAGGCTTTGAATTGATCCCAGAATCACTTTACAGTGATAAAAATAAAATAAAGATAACTGGGACACCTCCACATCCAGAACAACTAGATCTTCTGCTAAATGAATAGTGGACTTTGGAGGAAGTACAAAAAGAGGAAGACCCTCTAAAAGGCTCTAAGATCTAAGAGAATGGAGAGGGACATTGCGAGATGGAGTTCGGCGCCGGTTGAACCATCGACGAGTTCCAACCACCAAATATTCCAAATGAAGATTATTTCATGGAACATACGAGGCCTAAATGGAAACTCCAAACAAAGAACCATCAAGGAGTTAAGGGACTCTAGTAATCCTAATATTCTGATTTTGCAAGAAACTAAAATGAAAGCTAGGACCCTTGAAACTATTAAAAAGAGTTTCTGGGATATCACTGAAATGGCGGCTGTTGACTCCCAGGGAGCTTCTGGTGGACTGGCTACTTTTTGGGATAAAAGACATTGTACTGGTATGGTTCTTAATGCTAGTATTAATCATCTTGCTATCAAATTTGTTGTTGTTGAGAATAATGATGAATGGATCCTTTCTAACATATATGCCCCTAATACGGTTAGTGGTAGAAGGAAGCTTTGGGCTGACCTTAAAACTTTTAGAAAACAGTATGGTTCTTCTAATTGGCTTATTATGGGGGACTTCAATTCTCCACTAAACCCAGGAGAAAAGTTTGGAGGTTCTTCCAACTTTTCTATTGGTATGGAGGATTTTGCTGATTTTATAGCTGAGCATAACCTCTTTGATGTGGATCTTCATGGGAATAAGTACACCTGGAATAATAGAAGGTTGGGGAAAGAGTTTATTCAGGTAAGATTGGATAGGGCATTAATTTCAGCAAGCTGGATTCTCAGTCAAGACTTTCACCTCTCCTCCTTGCCCAGAGTTGGATCGGATCACAATCCGATTGCTCTAAATCTTCTCAATTGGACTAAACCCACCAGAAGCTCTTTCAAATTTGAAAAGATGTGGATGGAACATGACAATATTTATGACAAGATAAAAGAATGGTGGGAATGGAATGGAGAAGGCACTGCTCAATATAGATTGGTCCAAAAGCTCAAAAATGTGAAAAAGCAAGTCAAAATCTGGAACAAAAGAGTCTTTGGTAATGTTTTCGAGGAAAAAAAAAAGTTAAAACAAAAACTTCAGGAGCTGGAATTAAAGATGGATACTAGGGGGAGATCGGCTGAAGACGAAGTCAATGAAAAGAATATTCTTTCTGAGTTGCATACGATCTGCAGTCGAGAGGAATCCTTATGGAGGCTTAAATCTAGAGCTATTTGGCTTAAAGAGGGAGACAGGAATACGAAGTTCTTTCATATGACCACTCTAAAGCACAGAGCTTGTAATAGGATCTTAGAGGTTTCTAAAAACAATGGAAATATCATAAAAGATCCCAATAGCATCAAGAAAGAAGCGCTTGAATTTTATAAAAAACTTCTTGAGGAGGGGAATATCAACAACTCTGAAGCTACTTCTTTTATGTTGGAGGCCATCCCCCAAAATAAAATTGAGGAACAAAATTTCAGAGATATCCACAAAGTGGTTGCGCTGGAAGAGCTGCAGAAAGTTGTTTTTGCTTTAGAGGGTGATAAGGCCCCTGGACCGGATGGATTTTCCATAAATTTTTTCCAGAAATTTTGGGAAATATGTTCGAAAGATCTCCTCAGAGCGGTGAATGAGTTCTTTAGAACGGGTAATCTTCTTAAAGAACTTAATAACACTCACATTGTGCTGGCCCCAAAAAAAATGGATGCTAAAGATTTCAAGGACTTCAGACCTATCAGCCTGGTGAATGCCATCTATAGAATTTTTACCAAAATTATTGCTACTAGGCTCCAGCTCATTTTGAATGAACTTATCTCAAGGCAGCAGAGTGGCTTCATTAAAGGCAGAATTATTCAAGACGGAGTGATCATGGTTCATGAGACCATACATTCAATGGAGAATAATAAAAAGGTGAGTATGGTCCTCAAGTTGGATATGAATAAAGCCTTCGACAAGGTCTCTTGGGCTTTCCTTGACAAAGTTTTAACAAAATTCGGGTTTCCGGAAAAATTCAGAAGAATTATTAAGGCTTGCATATCCACGGCCAGATTTTCTGTGGTTGTTAATGGTGAACCAGTGGGTTTTTTCACCAGCAGCAGGGGACTTAGACAAGGAGACCCTATCTCCCCCTTACTTTTCATTCTCTTGGCTGACAGCCTTAGTAGAACAATTGGTAAAGCGGTGAATGAAGGGCTTTTAAGTGGCTCCAAGCCCACCTCCATCAGTCGTGCTGTCTCACATCAGCAATTTGCGGATGACACTATCCTTCTCCTTCTGGCATCTGTCATTGAAGCCAAGGCTACCAAGGCCTTGCTGAGGCTCTACGAATCTACTTCTGGGTAGGAGATCAATTATGACAAAAGCACCATCTTCTTCTTCAACACTCCTGAGAAAAGACAACTTAAAATAGCTAAAATTCTGGGCTGTAAAATAAGCGAGCTTCCAGCCACTTACCTGGGACTTCCTCTCGGCACTAGGAAAGTCTCTTGCAAGGTGTGGGATGATTTATTGGAGAGATTCCAAAAAAAAATGGCTGGTTGGAAAGGAGCCATTTTATCTAGTGCTGGTAAGTGCCTGCTCATCAAAAGTACTCTCCAAAATCTGCCAATTTATATTATGTCGCTCTACAAGATCCCCTCCTCTTTTAGGGATAAGATTGAAAGGATCCAAAAAAAAATTTTATGGCAAGGCATGGATGAGAAATTCAAATTTCATTTAGTGGCTTGGGATAAGGTTTGCACCCCGAAGTTTATGGGAGGTCTGGGTATAAAAGACATTGAGAAAATGAATGAGGCCCTCATTGCTAAAATGGGCTGGAGAATGCTGACTGAGAAACAACCCTGGATAGATTTAATTAAAGCAAAATACCTAAAGCATCAATCTTTGTACTCCTTCCTTCTTGATGAACAGCTCCCCTATGGTTCCATTTTTTGGAACAATTTGGTTAAAAGCAGAAATTTCATCAGGCTGGGAAGTAAATGGAAAGTGGGGGATGGTAGGGACATAAACTTCTGGGAGGACAATTGGTTTAATGGAAATCTCATGGAGAGTTTTGGGATGGCCAAGGACAGTCTTATAAATAAGTATGGCATCAAAATCAAGGACTATATTGAGGAAAATGGCACCAGAAAGAAGTGGAAAAAACTTGTTGTTGATAGAATTGATCTAAAGCAAATTACTTCCTCCCTTCAAGATCATTTAGAGCTTATTCCATTAAGTCAGATGGATTCCAAGGATGAGTTGGTTTGGATTAACTCAAATGATGGGAATTACACTGTCAAAACTGGATACAATAACTTCTTTCACTGTAATCAAACAGAGTTCAATTGGAACAGGATTTGGATGACTGATTTAACTCCCAAAATAAATTTTTTCCTATGGCTGGCTATCAGAGGTAGAATTCTTACCAATGACAATCTGATGAGAAGAGGATTAATAATCCCTAATAGGTGCCATCTTTGTAAGAAAGATTTTGAGGATATCATCCACCTGTTCATACATTGTGAGTATGCCACTAGATTATGGAGTTTTTCCCTTTCTAAATTTGAAGCTCTCTGGGTGATGCCGAAGGATCTCAATCAGCTATGGACTCAGTGGAACCCACCCTTTAAGCATTGTGTTGTTAAAAGGATCTGGAAGCTGGTTATCCCTCATTTAATCTAGAGAATATGGAAGGACAGAAATGATATTATCTTCAGAAACAGAAAGCAAAACTACAAACTTAGTATTGGGAAAATCTCTAATGGTATCAAAGAGAATATTGCTGGTTCTAAACCTCCCAAGAAAAAGAGATATCCAGAAAATGAAGAATACATTCTCTCCAACTGGCAGATTGGATCAATTAATAGTTGGAACATTCCCGGGAATAACATTGATAGATCTTTGATTAAATGGCATCCTCCAGATCTAAATTGGTATAAGTTGAACTTTGATGGGGCTTCTAAGGAAACCACAGGAATGTGGCGGGGGAGGAGCGATACGGGATCATAAAGGCAATCTAATAGCTGCGTATCTTTGGTAAAATGGGAATTCAAACTAATCATTTTGCTTTGAAGCTTTAGATGCTCTTTTTGGGGTCGAGAATTGCCCAGGAAAATAATATTCAGAACCTCATCATTGAAGGAGACTCCCTAAATATTATTAATCTTCTTAAGCAGTGCTCATCTCCAAGCTGGAGCATCAAGGATTTTATTGCAGAGTCCATAAGTATTAGTCATACTTTCAATAACATCAGGATCATGCATACCTACAGGGAGGGTAATAAATTGGCGGATGTGTTGGAAAATTATGGCATTAATGTAAACCTTACAGTTTGGGACAATAACAACATCCCCAAATAGCTTCAAAACAACATTCAGGCGGAGCTCCATACGTAAGCAATATCTTGAAATGAATGATGAATTTTGGGTGTGGAAAATACTCCCACACGTGTTGATTTAAAGTATTGGTTTATGCATTTCATGTCTAATAATCAAGATAGTGTGATTCATATGGGGAATTACAAGTGGAGATACACGATTTTGAAAATCACGCATGCGGGCTGTAATGTGACTGTTAAAAGGTGGATTCAAATCTCCACGGAAACCGAAGGCGGCGATAAAGTGATTGATGGAAGGGAGTGGGTTATTCTCACACGCGTTCAGCAGGCTCAGATCAGCATACACGCAGCCGATCGTGGGAATAACAACGGCTCTCATTTCCAGTTTTGTGCGGATTACTATAGCAAAGAGTGGACTGGCTTTGGCAATCAGTTGGGAATTAGTTGCAAACAACTCAGAACAGAGAAGATGGGGGGTCCTCCTTGTCAAATTGAGCCTAGTGTGGACCCAGATTGGAAAGACAATATTGAGCTGTGGAACATTCTTAGCAAGGGTGGCATAACAAACTTCATGGAAAAAGTTCAGGGACATGACCAGAGCATCTCTGTGCACTTTGCAAAAGATTGGAAGGAGAGGACAGTGGAGTATGGGGGGCAGAAGGTCTTAATCAATGAAGAGCTTATTGCTGAAGCGACCGGCCTTGGCTTGGCTTGGAGGGCTTCAGATTCTTTAACAAAAGGGTTGATAGAGATGTGGAAGAGAGAAGATTTGTTGAGGGAGAGGAGAAACTGACCCACTTAACAGCGGGCCTTCTTGTCAGCTCGATCCCTCCACCATATGATGAAGTAACCCGCATGATGATACGGTTCATCTCATTGGAAGGGAGGTTTGTCACTGTTCCTGCGAAGCACCTTATTTTTCTTAATCATTTTCGTAGGGATCGGCTGGTTTGTTTCCCCCATTACTTATTGAACTCTCTTGAACGCTCCATTCTTGAGTTTCAAAAGCATTCCCGGGTGGTTCCTTTGCACCAGGGGCTCATTTTGTTGCTACACAAATGTTGTCTTCTCAGGTTTCCTGGTCTCCCATCCTCCCCTAGCTCGATTCCTCCTTTGCCAAGCTCTGCTGCTGCCAGCCCTGTTTCTCCTTTCTCTGTCCCTGCCACCGCTGCTGTCACCCCCATGCCAGCCATTCAGGACTTCTTCTCCCATTCCCCCTTCTGAGGCTCCCGCCCCCACTTGGCCTCTACCTCGCGGAGACCGGTTACCAGGGCTTCTAGGAAGCTCAACCTCGAGACCCTTGCTGTGGAGAAGGGTTCTCAGGATTTTGAAATTGCTCATGACCTCCTGCATATCAGCAGTGCCAGCCCCAGGAAGTGCAATTGGAAAGCCCTACTAAAAGGCTGGAAGCCTTAGAGGCAGATATGAAATTGTTAAAGGATGAAGTTAAAAACTTGACAAAACAGAAAGGAAAGAGGAAGAAGGAGGAGGAGGAGGACGTGGACAGCAGCCAAATTGAAGATATATACAAGAAATTGCACTCCTTGGACTCTCGCTTAGGGAAGGCCAAGACTAGGCATGATTACAACATTGCCATCTTTAGGGCAATTGAGGAATTTATTGAACAACACGTCAGAAGTGTCTCCAACCTAAGCGGAGTGCCGACAACTCTTTGGGGTACTGATAAAGAAAGAAAGAAGACCTTGGAGCAGCTGGATTCTAATGACGCTGCCCATATGACTACTTTGGGAATGTTTAATTCCTGGAAGAATATCAAAACCATCTTAGACAAAGCTACTAGGAAGTAGCTGCAGTTGATTCTGCTGTCCTTGTTTGCTTTTTTGCTGTTTTTTTGCGGATCCTTTACTACTTTTTTGCAGTATTTTTGCTGTTCTGTCTCGTTTTGGTAGCTATTTTTTAGCTACTTTGAGCATCATTGTAACATTTGGATTCTGATCCTTTTCGCTCTGGTTTTCTTGCTCATCCTGGCTTTTAGGCCTTCTTTTGTATTCAAGGGTATAGTCAATAGAGTGTGGGTTTGCAAGGTGGAACTACTTAAATTTTAAAGTTATTTAGTAGGAGGAGTTTGGTTTAAATGCAAAACAATGGGAAGAAAGAGTCCTTTGAAAACCCATTTTATAAACACTTCTTAAGTAATAGGTGATTGGTTCTCTGTAATGAATAGGAAACAATAGTAGTGCTTTGAAAACCTAGTAAACATAGGTCTTAAGCAAGAGAGGGTTGATTCCATGAAAATCATAGTGGATGTAATAGTCATTCAAAATTATGCGAAGCATGGAGAAGTGACAATGGTATGAATCTTTGTAAAACATGAGCATTAATAGTGGTTCAAAACTATGCAATGCAATGAGGAAGTAGCAAAGGGTCAAAAACCCATAAACATAGGTGAGTAATAACAACCTAGAATTTTACAGAACATAAGAAGGAAGTGGTAATGATTAGGAAGCCCTAAAGGTTAAGGTTTTGAGTTAGTAAGGGTTTATTTCCCTGTAAAACATGTGGGAGTAAAAGTATTTTAGTTTTACAAACATAACTAGGAAAAACCATGATTTATTTTAGAGATGATATTTTGAATAATTTGGCACCAAAAAAACCATGAACAAAATTAAGTCATTCAAAATTCTAAACCCTTCCAACCAATTTGACCTAGCTCCCAAATGATTTCATAAATAAAAACAAACCTTACAGAAAGGATAAGTTTATCACACAATGGACAAGCTAATATGGAAAAAAACAATGTAAAAGACCATAAAAAAATAATAAATAATAAATCATAATGAAGGACATATCATATTTACAAATGGGTTGAGGTCGAATCGCTCAAAATATATTCAATCACCCACTTAAGGTTTCTCGTCAGGATTTAGTGAGGTGATTACTTCACTTGAGTAATGAGGAGGCATAAAAATGATGTGGAAGCTATTTTGTTTTTAAATAGTCCACCTCATTAAATATGTATGGTATGGATGTCATGTCATGATTGGATTTAAGGAGGGTTTTACAAATGTCTTTTTCTTGTTTTTGGCTTATGAAGTAATGATTCATTGCAAACCCGATCGGGTCAAGAATTGCAAGATTTATCCTTATATTTTCTTAACTACTTGACTTTGATTTAAGGATTAAATTAGTTCAAAAACCCGAGTAAGTAAGGTCAACTTTTGTAGTTTTCACTTTAGCTTTATTTAACTACTTATCTTTAAGAAAGAAGTAAAGTAGGTTAAAAATAATGATAAGCTAAGTGCCTCGATTTTGTGGGATTTGTTAATTGGTTTTCTTAAATGATTTCTGAAGTAAAGTAATCTCTTTTTAGTACAAATAAGGCATGGGTATAAATTGGGTTTACAAGATTGACTAACTAATTTTTTTATCAACTCTTTTAAGTAAAGTAACTAATTAAACCTTTAAAACACGGGTAGTGCGAATCAAAGTTTAGGATGGAAAATCACGAAGTAGAGTAACTTGAAAAACCAGAATTCTTAATAGCATTAATACTTAGCTTATATAAATTTTGAAAAATTTTGGGCAAATGGGTATTGTTTCAACTACTTCCAATAAACCTCTTACAACCTTATGAGGAAATCTAGAGAAACCCTATAATCAATGAGTTAAGGTAAAAATATAAACAAAAAAGTCTTACTCAAAGGACAAAAAAAACATGGCAACAAATCTTCGCAAGAAGAGAAGACCAAAATTTTAAAGGGGTATCCCAAAATTTCTAAGTGAAAACTTAGGGACACTAGTTGACTCCATCTGTGGACATCTTTATTTATTATCAGAATGAAGGAAGTGAAGATGGGATCCCAACATCTCTGGTTTCAAGTCTTATTCATTGGGTTTTGGGTCACAAAAATGGAAATATAAAACTAAACAAACACAACACAAAACACTGAGACTTTATTTATATACATAAATGTTTTACCCTAAATCATCAGCTTTTTAAAAGTTTCAAATGTTTCCCATTATATGGTAGTAACAACTCAACTCCATCCTAATAGGAAAGGATAAAATTATCCTCTCTAATAACTCTCTTGATCATGAATGGTCATTTCCATAGTGAATGAAACTTCCCATGCATGCCCTTTGCTTCATTACTTTTATCCCATAGGAGGACCCAGCTTTCCAATCTAAAAAAAAATATCTTTGGCCTTATTATAAAACAATTTATTTATCTTTAGTTGATACTCAACTAACCTATCATCCACTTGAGTGTGTGTTTCTTATACTTAGCCAAGTACATAATCCTTTTGTCAAGTGCATACTTGTAAGTATCATCCTCAATAGCTTATGTTAATTATAGAGAAAAAATATCAATGTTGATGGGTATCTCATCATCCATCCCATACAACAATTGAAAATGAGATATACCTATTTCCCTTTTGAAGGTGATCCTTAATCGAGAGTGCATAAAAAAGCCTTTATTGTCATATCCTTTGATTCTCATTAACCAACTTTCGAATAATTGTTATCAAGTTTTTATTTCTTAATTACTTGTCCATTTCCTTGAGGATAATAGTTAGAGTAATGCACTAACTAAAACCCATGTGTATACAAAAAAATTAACTCTTCGGAGGAAAGATTCGTAGTATTTTCTCATTACTATATTATGAGGGACACCAAATAGTGCATTGAGATAGACTAGGTTTCCTCAAATTGTTGTTCTTGTTAGTTCATTCACTTAGCTTTACCTTGCATGCTTTATAGAGACATCAATTATTAGTGCTTCCTCCATCTTCTCGAACTTTGTACTTTGAGGATCAAAAGCTCATTTATTTTGTTAAAACATATAACATTTGTTAAGACAATCTTGGGTTCTGCAACATCCATTACCTATAAGCATTGAAGAAGGCCTAAGATATCTAATCCTTTGTTAAGATTCAAGAATACCCTATTTTTTTATAGTCTCAGTACTTGCCCATTGAAAAGAACCTCGCTCCTTGAAAAACAACCCCTTCCATATATTTAGTGATCCCATGATTTTGCACCATGTTCTTACTGTAATGACTGTGTCCAAATAGGATTCCATATGGTTAAAATACTAAATAAAATGGCCATAAGTTTCAAACTATTCTCCATAGGATTAAATCATCTATTTACACTTGTCTTGTAGAATTAGAACCTTCATTTAAGCATTCTCTTGGTTTACATTAGTATGATTGTAATAGACCTTATAGACTTGTAGCCTTCTTTAGGCATAAATTGAGTTGTGCCTAAAATTTTGCTGAGACCTCCACTGAAGTGATGAATGATTCAAACACCCCCTATGAGGTTCCCACTCATGTGTAAATATCAACATTTAGTCCTTTTATAGACATATACTTTTCTAGCTGTCCCATGGCCTAATTAGGTTTCTTTTAAGGACTCGTAATGTGCCACAAAGGTTTTAGAAATAGATTCAACTATCAAAAATTTGCATGAGGGTTATATAAACCATAAAAATCTAAATAAAAACTATCTAGCTTGGTCATTCCCAAGAGCATCAATAAATGGGACTATGACACTTTGAAATAAGAAGATGCGTGCCTAGAAACAGGGGGTCTCATGAAAAAAACCTTACCAATAGATTTTATACCTACACTCTTGGAAATTCTTAGGTAACATGGAGATCATTAATATTTCAAAAATTTATAAATTTTGACCGTATCATTTATGAGAACAAGAAATCCCTTATTCGAGAGAAGTGATGGAAAATCGGGTCTAAGGAGCTTCCCAAGTGTTTCAAGACTTCAAATAAATTTCGTTGACCTTATAATAACATTCCCCAACTACTCCATCCTTCACACTCAGCTTATTTTCTCCTAAACCATGATTTTCTCTTCTCAATATCTCGGTCTATGTAGGTTTCTCAAAGCATATATATAAGAAAACATGTAGAACTTGTATATTACATCATAAGACTCCTTAAAAACTTCATTAATTTTTATTCACCTTGAATTCTTCTTGATTACATCTATTATCCACTAGAGATTACATATCAAGATAAAATATATATCTTTGACACATCTAACAAGCCATTCCTAGCTTCACTCAACCATATCCTAAGATTACTCAACCACTTCTAGACTTAGTAATCATTTTAAACCACCTATGATTATTTAAAATTACTTAGATCCATGTGATAATAGATCTCCAAGTTGGTTTTATCCCATTTTGGAATCCATGCACAAATAGGCCATATTTTTGGCATTGATAACTATACACACAAAATTGAAAATTCAAACTATATAAAAATGGAGGGAAATAAACACTCAAACTCATAAACTATCTTAGACTCCACTTTAAGCATGGAAAACCACCATGAAAACATCATGATTCTCCTGCATCATTCTACCCATGAGAAAAAAATGATTTCTTCATGGTCTATTTTTCTCCATCAACTCTTAAAACTTATTCCTAGATCCATGGGTCCATTCTCAACTTGTTTACTCCTACACTTGATTTGATAGGACTCCTTATTCCTTTCCTTCTTCCTAGTCTCATTCATTATTCCTTTATGTATTCTTGGAAGTGATAAGAACTGGTTTGTAGTTGTGTGATTTCTAATTGAACAACATTTCTTTCTTATTATTTCACTTCTTCTTTTTCCTATATCTGCACATGAAATAAATTTATTAGATGAAAAACCTCCTTTTCAAGCTCTTTTCTCCACTTCTTTACATGTTTATTCTTATTTGTTTCCTCACAAGCTCCCTTATCATCTCCTTTCTTCTCTTTCCTTACTACTCCTTCATTCTTGCTTGCATTCAAGACCTCATTTCTTTCCTTATTGTTCACACCAAGACCAATGTCTTAGGGGTTTTCCCTCTTCAAGTACCTTTACTCCAAGAGTATCCTCAATCCACTCTTTTTAAGATTAATTCTTGTCTATCTTATTATTGCCTTGTTTTGTTTTATCCTTTCTTGATCCATTCTTGGGCTCATATATGAGTGTCTTAACTTGTTCTTGACTTTTAACTTCTGAAAATGTAAAATTTTCTCTGTAAATTTGCACACTTTCACTCAAATATGAATCCTCCTTGTTGTATTTTATTCTTATTTGAGTCTCCTTTATGCTTATAAAACTTTGTTTTATTGCAAAGAAAAGAGCTTCCAAAACTCCCCTTTAATCTATGTTCCTCAATGGTTTTATGAGCTTGGTTCTTATAGTAATTGAATGAGAGAATACATGACATTACCATACCTTTTAACTAATTATCTATCCCAAGTGCTTGGGAGTTCCAATCTACTATGAAATGAAGATTAGGTAAGCCTTTCTCATTTACAACTATAATTTCAACTTCATTGTCAGGATTTATAGGACCTTGGGGTTTATCATTTAACCTACACTAAGATGCCTTTTCCTCTACTCTCCTTTCATTCTTACCATGATCTTCCTTATCTTTAACCTCTATGTCTGTAGGTTCACTATTATCATGACAGTGTAGAGGGAAAATATGGGCTTGTGTATCCCATTCTAGGACTTTGGTTTCTTGTCCTAAGCATCTTCTATCCTTTTGGTACTGATCTTCTTCTATTTTATGGCCTTAAAAGCCTTCTCATGCTGACATATGGTCCTTGAAAAGACCATTACTCCTCCCTTTTGTTCAAATTTTTTCCTAAACTTCCTTACCTTTGAAACTTCCATATTTTCTTCATCATTTTTCCCAACTTTCCTTCCTGGTATAGGTTATAGTTTTAATGGCTTTCCCATACAACTTTCAATCTCCCCACCTACCTTACACTTGAACAGGTCCCTTCTCATTTCCAATGATGCTTCTAGCTGATCTCTTGTTATACACATGTAAGATATCAAAAGAAGTTGACTTCATAAATTTGATTTTCTTCTGTCATTACAATAATCATAGCTTTTCTTTGAGTGTATTGTTTGCCTCTATAATATTTCTTCTCCAATGCATGCAATTCCACCTTCTTGAGACATCATCTTGAACCATGAACTCTTTAAATTTACATTGTTTCTTTCTCTAACATGTGGGCTGAGGTTTATTACCATAGCTCTTGAGAAAATTTCATCCTCATACTATCCTTTATCTCTGATATTTAGGCCTTCCTCCTGCTGGTCTTCATTATCTATTTGAGATTCATGTTTCTTTTCTTCCTTTTCTTCTTTTGTATATCCTCCTTATAATTGTTCATCTTCCATACCTATAAATACACACCGAGAGTTATAATAAAACTGAAAAACCTTGAGCTTCCTTAACTCTTCCTTGTGTCATTGGTATATTTGTGTCTTCTTCATACTCCATTATTTGCATTTCATCTTGAGGAGTGAACATTTCTTCTATCACCCTTAGCTCTTCTTTCAACATATCTTCATCTAAATCTTTCTTTTCCTCATAAAACTTGGGACTACAAAATTATCTAGTTGCATTCTATTGTTGTTGTTCTTCTTCAATAGAGGCTAAAAATGCCCCTATCACCTCTTCTTCTACTAAATGTATTTTTCTTTCATCTAGAACTTGCATGGGTTCTTTTTCCAAGACTACATCATTCAATATTTTTTGTCCTTCATTTGACTAATCACCCTCCTTCTTTGATATACCTTTATGCCTCGCATATGACATAATTTATTAGATCAAAACCCGAGGCTCAAATACCCCTACAAAATGAATATTCCATGTTTTTCTTGCATTGTTCAAGTACTCTTTCACTACCATCATCACACTCCTACTTCCATTTTCTTGGAGTTCTCCCTTCAAGGGTATCAAGGTGTGCTCAATCATGTCCTTAAAATATATATGTGTGTGTGTGTGTGTGTGTGTGTGTGTGTGTGTGTGTGTGTGTGTTTTTCTTCCCATTGTGAGTTGCTTGCCTATCATACTACCAAGGTATTCCTAACAAGACATGGCATACATCCATAGGTACAATATCACATGTTATCATTTAGTGCAAATCTACAAGACTTCCCTGAATGATTTTCGATCTCGTAGTTCGAATTTGGTCATTTAGTGTGATTGCACAACATTGAGTTTTCTCCAAGGTGTAGGACCTTGTAAGGTGAGAAAACTCTCCAGAGAAAGTTGGTTCTTACCCTCTATTTATGTGTATGCATGCATTTTGTAGAGATTCTGATTCAAGACTCTCACTCCAAAATTTCCAAGGAGACAAGGTTGAAAGAAGCATGAAAAAAAAAAACTAAGCTAAAACAGTGATACACCAAAGGAGTGATGAAATTTTTTCTTGCAAATAAACACAGATCATAGAGATGTAACACCAAATCATGCATATATTGCTAGGATATAATGAAAGATCAGAAGACAATGATAAACACATGAGAGGATTGAAGGATCATTCACAAAACATGCATTTCCATTTCCAAGTTTAATACGATGCATTACAATGGAAGAAAGGAAAAAAACATGTCACAATCTCCATGGGAGGTCTGAAACTCCTTGAATTCACGTGCCAAGGGGAAGAGGGGAGCCTGCAAGAACACAAACGTCCAACCCTTTACAAATGAGCCAAAACGGCTTTTAATGGTGAAGCGTAATGAAGGAAAAGTAAGAAACAAGGGAAAATGATTTATGAGATTGACCACCAATCAAATCCATTCACTTTCACCTGAAAAGTTATGGGTTTAATGGGAAAACCCATACGCCAAGTACATTTCTCTGTAGATCCAAAAAATGACCCATACTTCATTAATTTTGGTAGTTGAATGTCAGTTTTGTATTTTTTACGTGCCGGGATGTTTTCTCATTTTTCTTCCACAAAAATACACCAAAAAATGAATAGTCCTTCATGTGGAGAATTTCAACAGATTTCTAATGATATAAAGAACATGAAAATATGAGCTCGGGATCGAAAGTTATGCCCCTCTGAAGATTTAGGGAAAAATGGCAATTTTAGGGCAAAATTCAGGTTGGCAGGCCGAAACTTGAAAATTTTCCTCTTTTTTGAATTTGGGAAAATTTCCCAAAAATTCTCCATGCCCCACCACTCTACTGCCACGTGTCACCCTCTGGCTGATTTGTGGGCCTCAAGATCACTTTCTACCCTTTTGCGCAATTGGGAAAATTTTCCCAAAATTCTCCACTGGCTCAACCTCCGCTACCGACGTGGACATGTGGCACCATTTGATTGGTCGATGGGGCCATGGGTTCAATGCACACCTTTGTGCCTTTTGTAACTTTGGAAAATTTCACCAAATCCTCCTACCACCTAACTCCTGCCGCTCACAAGACATGTGGCAGCTTCAAGATGATCTCGCAGCCTTCAAGCCAAAATTTTCCTTTAAGCCCTTTAACCAAAGCGCCAAAAAATCCAAAATTCCTTGATGCCTAATGATCCACCCTACCACATGGCATATTTTTTTCCTCTGGTTATGGGTTTTTCTAGGAAACATTCCCCAAAAAACTCTACCGAGCCATAACTCGACAATTACAAGGAGCTAGGAGGAAAATTTTACCTTTCTAGAAAGGTGAAAAATTCTCTATCTGATGAAGCTAGTTACGAAACCTTTGAGTGCCTAAAATGTTAAAATTTTTATATTGAAGCACAAGGAAGGAAAGAAAGAAGTCAAGTTAGCCAAAATAAGTAGGGGCTTATTTTGGATAACAATATTGAGACTTAGAGGGGTCATCTACCCGCCGGATGAAGTGACTAGCTGCTCAAGCAATCCATTGGGCAATGGAGTCATAAACTTAACTTCTTGTTATTCTCAACTCATTAGAAAATATCTAGAAAAATATTGTGAGATTAGATAATTACTTTGATCTTGAACATGGCCTACAAAAGATGCATCCTTGGAGCAACAAAACTTGTGCCAAAGCACTTAGGGAAATGTAAATCTAAGCTACAACAAAACAATGTGCATAAGCACTTGGAGGAATGAAAAATATAGGCTAATATGTACAAGGTGAGAATTTTCCCTTCTAATAGAAATGTTTTAGATGGATTCCATTAACTAGAATCTACAGCTTCCTCACCATCCAATGTAGATAATTGGAAGGCATTATTGTTTTTGCATATTGTGACTATGTAGGGACCACTCCAAATGGCATCAAATTTTGAATTCCTTCCTATATTTTCTCGCCTGCATCCCATTTCAACACTAAATCTCTAACTTGGAAAGTTCTAGGCTTAGCTTTCCTATCAAATATTCTCTTGATCAAAGCTTGGTCCTTCTCCATAGTTTGGGCTGCATGCTCTCTCGATTTCTTGAGTTCTATCAATTCTACGTATCTAACCTCCATTGGCTATAAATATAACAATTCTAATTACTTCATGAGTTCCAACATTGGCAACTCAAGTGACATAGGCAAGATTGCCTCTCTCCCATAAACAAGTCTGAATGGAGAGTTACCTGTGGACCTCTTGGGAGTTATCCTATCAGCCCATAGAGCTGATTTGAGCTTAGTGTACCAAGTCCTCTAATTTTCATCAAGACTCCTCTTGATGACCCTTAATAGATTCTTGTTTGTGGACTCACTTGGCCATTACCTTAAGGGTAATAATTTGATGAAGTGCTCAAATAAATCCCATTTCTAATTGCCCATTCGGTTACCTACTCGTGATCCTATGAATGCCAATGCATTATATGATATTATAGTGGCAGTGTACCAAATCTGGTTGCTATCCACTCATAGAAGTCTCGGATGTGTAGACACCAAATTTGGGTCTTATGACACCCCGTGCCCCGCATCTCATTTCACAACCTAACCTCACCACCTAAATCTTGCACAATTATTTATTAATTACCTTATAATTAATAAATCCACATCTCCAAACCTGCCACCTCATTTTGCCACCTCATCATGACCTAGCCCTAACCCTAAAATAACCTAATTAAGACCTACAACTTGGTCTACATCCACACCCATGACTAATTACTCCTCACCCGCGCCAAAACCAACCTAATAATGAGTTGAACAAGCCCACAACTAATCCCTTGGGAGAAAAGGAGGCAAAGTTGGCTATTTTACTAAAAATAGCCCACTTTGACTTAACCGACATTGGTTCCTACTCAACCGCCGTCGGTTACGTAACCGCCATCGTTCCCTATAAATGACCTCCCCCAACCAAAACAAAGGATTGGGAATTCATTTGAAGGATCTGGAAATTCACTTGGTAGAGCAGAGACAAGTGAAGAAAAGAGAAGAGCATCGAGCCAAGACTCGCAATCGAGCCACTTTGGATCGCCGCCACCCCCGTTCAAGCATTGGAAAAGACTGAGGATAGCTTCATCACCATTTTACAATACCGATCATCCCAACTAAGCCTTACTTTGTCACTACCACATTCCTTGGACTGAATCATCATCAAGGATGAGTAAGTAGTGTCTTGTATGTTTCTAAGCACCATTTGTTTAGTCTTTTGATTGATAGTAATTATAAGCTCACTTTTAGATCTACCACCCGCCAAAGACACTTAACCTTCATCCATACACCTTGTATTGCCTAGAAGACAATTTTATCACACTCGAGTCTTCCTGTCATCTCACTATTCCCCACCATCCACCGCCTTAAAAACCCCACAATCACCCTGCAACCAACCTCCATCCAGGAGCACCTAGATTACTGACCCTACCGGTGTCGGTTATCCCCTACCAGCAGCGGTTCTCTAACCACGGTCGGTTATCCAGTGACCGGCATCGGTCACTGTGACTTATACCCAAAACCTTCCTCTCACCTATTTGTCTCCTAATAACCTTAGATCCAATCTGGTTTATCCCTATAACTCGAGCTGAACGTATCAATGACCATTGACCAAACAAACAACGTGACGTTTTATTATTGGTAGTTTAGTCTCTATTGCTTTGTAACGAGGCACCTAAATCGTGATTTCACAATAGCTTCTTTATTATCATTTGTGTTAATTCATATTAAAAGGGGAACTGATCACCTTCGAAAGGAAGTCTAATATTTCCTGGGCCCAAAGTAGTTCCCTCATTTATTGTCTAACTAAAATTTGGTGGTCTTGTATTCTTACTTGTAGGTAGTCCTTCCTGACAAAAAGGAGTTCTTCACAATTGATCGATCGATCTCTTTCTACAATACACGCACACCCTCTCAACATTCAACAGGTATTCCTCCTAGCCCTAACCCTTATCTGTTTCTCAAGAGAATGAAAGGATAGAAGCAACTCTATTCCAAGAATGGAAACATTCTGTGCGAAACATTTTGGCACGCCCGGTGGGACCCACTTTGGGTTTCTTTCTTTCTTGCTTGCTTTCATATAGGGAGCACACTTGCTATTTTCTTCTTCTAAAATATTCACAAGATACTTTGTTATTTTGGTAAAAGAATTTATCTTTATTCCTCATCTTTGCATTAGTGAAAATCATCTTCTTTGCTTCATTGAATATCATTTTTGATTTGGGTTTTAAAACATGTGCATCACATTCTTGCTTGTTGTTTTCAATTCTAGTGAACATAGATTAAGTAACAGGTCGTACATGTGGGGGTGATATCCACGGTATTGACAAGAAATTAATCTTACTTTCACTGCACAACACATACCAAATCACATCATAATTAACACAACAACTCAAACATCCCCCTTTTCCGCGGTATTCCTCCGCCCAATTGAGGTAACCTTATAAGCCAAAACAAACTTGACATTTCCCCTAGGTCTTTTGTTTAGGATTGACATCATCTTGTGTCTAAGGCATAAGCCCACAATAATTAAAACTAATCCTAGGGTTAGTCTCTTGATTTTCTTGTGCATCTTGCTTGTTTTTAGTTCTGTTTCTCTGTCATCATACACTATTTCAGTGATCACTTCAGAATAGTTTGGTAGGTATACTAAGCATTGTTAACCCCAAATCAGCAACTTCTTATAGCTTCTTACACTGGTCCTATTCTACCGACATCGGTTAACTTACCGACGCCGGCTACAGTCTGACCGGCATCGGTTACCTGACCGATATCGGTTATTGTCTTTCACAGCTCCCAAAACCAGCAACCTACCAATTCCAACATTTTGTTGCTATTGCCTCGATAAATTACATCCCTACTATATACCATTGTCCATGGTTGTTATTACTTGGAAACAAGCCGCGGCCATGGTTTCACATGCCTACTCCGTGCCTTTTCCTGAATCACCCCCTTCACATCCTGTGGGGAATCCTACGGACACCAGTGAGGTTCCCAAAATCCCTGTAGGAGATAAGGAATTTGTGAAATTTTTGGATGCTAATCCTAGCGCCAGACATCAAGACTATTTGTCTCATGCCCCGACCATACACCCAATGTCAACTCCTTGTTGGTATGCCTATTAGTATAGCTACTCACTTAGCTCCTTCCCCACCTGATAACTCCACCTTGCCTTCTTCATCCTTAGCCTCGTCTCCCAACTTAGCGGCTTCAGTGGTTCATATGGCACAAATTGGCTTTCCTTTGGTTAACCTGGGGCCCCACATATCATTACCACTGACTGCTCCTACCTCGTCTCTCTTTGATCGCTCCTTTCATAACTTGCTCTCTACCATCTATCCACACAAGATTTCCTTCTCAAGCTCCGCCCACCTTTTCATTTCCACACACGTATCCGGTGACTTCAACATCTTATATAGGACATCCCTATTCGGTCACCTCAACATATTCGTCCTCAATTCCTTATCAAAATTTAACCCCACCATTGTTTAGTGGTGGCCCTTGGCCCAATCCTCCTCCGTTTCAGACAACCGCACCATCATCTCATCCAACCACTGATTTAATCAAACAAATGATGGACAAGATGCAAAATCTGGAGGCTTCTGTTTTAGGAAGCCATAGCACCCTGACATACAAGTAAGTTTTTCGGGAGCCTATTCATCCTTCTCTCGTCCCCCTTCATTCATATTCTCCTCAATGGGAATTGCCAAAATTTACTCATTTTAATAGTAAGGAGGATCCTCAACAACACTTGCAATCATTTAGACATGCCTACTACCTGATTACTCATGACGATGCCTTACTACTCCGCACCTTTCCCATGTCCTTATCAGGACCCGCCTTGGAGTGGTACAGTGCTTTAACCCAACGACTCAATCTTCTTTTTTAACCAATTAGCCCAATCTTTCTTGGATCATTTCTCCATTAACATTGCCAAGAAAGTTTCTATCACCGACCTCTATGCCATCCGACAGTTTGAAGACGAATCTATCGCAGATTTCGTCGGATGATGGCGGGCCTTATCAACCAACTTACTTATGCCTTGCCTCAGGCTGAACTTATCGAACTCTTTATGCGGGCCTACACTAAGCACATTTCTCCTACCCTCCAAATTCAAACTTTCCACACCTTTGATGAGGCCTTTACTATGGCTCAAAAACTAGAGATTCGAGCCTTAGAGGAAGAGAAATTACGGTTGTGCAACAAAAACCCTAATTTCCGAACCTAAGACTCCACCAACAAACCCAACACCACCAATTCTCATGCATCGACTGCTTCGAAATCAAAAGGAGCTGTACACGCGGTGATGGTCAAATCCCAAGCACCATCTCATACCCCACCAAAAACCACCTATAAGTATAAAGCCGAGCCCATCAATTATACTCCCTTTAGAGAAACTTATGGTGTCATTTTGGAAAAATTGCTCGAGCGGGAGCTATCACCTTACCTCCTATTAAACCTCACTCCGGGTTTGATTCCACCCGCGCTATACCTTCTTGGTACAAAGAAAATGACTTCTGTAACTTTCACACCGTGTGAAGGGACACAGTCACGAAAACTGCAAGATGTTGAAAACCATAGTGTAGGAAATGGTTGATGCAGGGGATATAACCCTCGATTATCCTAACGCCCCTGCTAACCGAAATTTGAAAATCTTCAACAAACCATTCCCAACAGTCTAAACATAAACCAAGATATCTTAGCCAAGAGAGTGTTCGTGAAATCCATGCGCTTTCGACTCCCAACCAAAAGCTTCTATCGAGGAAATTCTGAATCAAGCTTCTTCACTAACGCAGGGACCCAAACCCCCTTCACCACCATCAAGACAAGATGAAATCATTTCCATTCCTTTACCCATAAAGGAATTAACCACCCAGAGTTCTCTTCTCATAGATGAGCCTTCTTACACCACATCCTTGCAAGATTGTGAGCGGATGTTATCTAACTTATCTATTTCCCAAACATCTCCTTCTACCACTCTTGCTGTACAAGAGGAAGGCTCGCCACTTTTTCTATCATCCTTAGACAAGAAACCCCTCGAACCAACATCACCAAATTCTTTAATCATGATGGATCCTCTCAAACATGCCCTCCTACCTATTAGTTCTTCATCACCTAAATCTTTTCAGCGACCGGTTGACCTCTTAACGCCCATTGATACAGTGCCTCATTTACCCCCTGTATCACACCCATAGTGGACCGGAATCACAACCCACCTCTCTTCCATACAAAAGTTCCTATTCACACGTGAAGAATGTTATCCCCCAGAAGATAGATGAGTCCTATGGGAGCATTTGAGTACACCATACTCCACTCAAATGCAGATGACCGATCTAGACACCTCTACCATATACCCGAAGTGTTTACAAAAGCTCAAAATGCCTATGTCCTCATCTTCACCATCCTCATCTCTACCGAACACCTCATCCACCTCTACTAACCTAACCAAACCTTTCCCTATGCTTGGGACTTTACTAATACCCAGCCTAACACACCCACCTAAACGGTTAGATTTATCCAAAAATAAAGCCGTCCATCCACCTAAGAGACAAACCCAATCCCCTAAAGCCCAAGTCCAATCTATGCCTCTGTCACAACTAAAACCCTCTCCATCACACCTACCTTCTATATTAGGACCTCACCCCTCCACCTTGCCTCAATACATCATACCTCCTGCGTTTTCTATAAAATGACTTGCATCTTCTACACCCATACAAAGATCCATGGGTGTATCAACACCGTCACCCCAAGTATCATGTCCACCTATCAACCCTAAACAAACTCCATCATCAAAGGATTTGTTTGTTGTCACTCCTCTTTCTCCATGGTTGTTTCCCGCCATCACATCATCTGTGGCCTAATCATCTAACCAATAAACATATTTTTACGCCAAGAATCCACATTTAGTTAAATCCAATTATCAAAACCCTTGTCTAAACCACCACCCGTATGAACCAACCATACCAAAACATTACCAAAACCCACCCAATCAATAGCCTCATCTTCCTCTAACTTTGACCCGCTCAAAGGATCTTACGCCAAGATCCTTGATATGTTGGTGGAGAATGCGACCATTTCCCTACCCCCACTTAGACCCTATGATCCATCTACACCTCGACCTATAGGTTATGATGAGTCTAAAATCTACACTTATCACCACACACTAGGACACGATGTAGAGGGATGCAAAGCGCTAAGATCCATACTTCATCAGTCACCTCTCTCGGATAGAAAGGTTAAGAAAGACAACTTATGAAGGGAGAGGCCTTTAGCTTCAATCCCCTCTCCAATACCACCTGTCCCCTCCTCACCAAGATCTATCATTATTACAACCCCACCTCTCGAAGACAATGACTTATCCCTACCGTATTCCTCTTCTCATGTTCACAACATCAACATGATTAGTGTTGCTACTTGAGGCGAAAAATAATGGGAAAGCTAAAGAAAGCACACTGCACCTCTCTTTCTCCGTCCACCATCCCGATCGCACCACCACCTAAAGTGGTTATTCATGGACCTGCCTACCCCGTCTCTGATGGAGTGGCCCACCGAACCATGATCAAACAACTTCACCAATCACCTGTAAAAATGACACTGTATGATCTCATTCAAACCTCTGAATCTCATCACCAAGCTCTCGTTGAAATCCTTCAAGGGATAGAGGTCTTACCTAACGAAACCTTTCCCATTACCACCATCTTAACACCCAACCATGTTGCTTCTCTCACCAAACAATCTACCACTTCTGTCCCTGTACAACAAACCGCTGCTGTCAGTTTCTCCGAAGATGAAATTGTCGACTTTGGTGCAGAAGATCCTGACCCCGCTCTTTTCATCTCGGCTTACGTCCGGGACATCCGAGTACGTCGTGTTATGATTAACGGGGGCGCTAGCCTAAATATCATCTCTTCCAAATCCTTCCAACAAATGAATATCCCTTCTAGCTGCATGTGTGCCAACCCCACCATGTTACGTTCATTCAACGATGCTATTACTTCTACCTTAGGCACCGTGATCCTTAACATTCGTGTAGGGCCACATACTTTACCCGAACTCTTCTATGTCCTTGAGGGAGAATTCCAATACAACATGTTGTTAGGCCGCCCTTGGATCCGGGCTATGGGATGCGTTCCCTCCACCTTACATAGATGCATAAAATTTGAGTATGAGGGGAAGTCCTACACCGTAAAAGCTGACCCTCCCCCCTTCAAAACCTGCAATATGTTATATCACCCTAATGATGTTCTTGTACACCAAGACACACCCATTCATCCAACCCAACCATCTATTTCGACCACACCTCAACCATCCACCTCAACCGCACCTACACCTTCAACCAATGAAACCGCCATAGCAAATACCACTTCCTTTCCCATGGACAACATCCCCACCTCAGATCCCTTAGTAGATGTTTTTCAATGCCTTACGTTGGGGGAGTATCACCTATATAATGTTAGCACTTTCCATACCCCACAGGAGTACGAGACAGTTACATGTGCATCCTACCTACGACCGTCGTGTGGGGGAAGTAATCTCCTACGGACCACCTAATTGCCGCACCAACCTAACATATGGGGGTGTCGACACATCCTCCATTACCCTTGAACCTCCCCTTGGTGTGGTTCCCTTCCAATCAAATTTTCAATACCTGAAAAATCATCGTTTCGAACTCACCTTCTTGACTCGTTGTGCTTGGAAAGGTTTTGGTTTTGGTCTTTATGAACAAGGCCGACATAAAATCATTCCCGTGACTACACACAAACACAAAGATCGTAGTGGTCTTGGATTTTCTGAAACACTTACACCAAAGAAACCTCATGTCAGTTGTATCCGGGAAGACGACAAAGTCACCCCTTCTGAACCATCATCACCCATTTTTCCATCATCACCCACAGAGTCGATAGACCCTGAATCTATCCCTCCTAACTTTTTTTTTTCATAAACGCTATCTTCCTGGGTCCTCTCACTTATCAACGCAATAATGAAGACTGATCTTCTCTTCCCCTTCTGTATCCAAACATGATCGAAGAGGACTCACCTTCAATTAATGTTGTTGAGTGCCGGGATGATGACTCCATCATCACTTACCCGGTGTGGACGACTCTTATATTCAACGCGCCTTACCATCTGAAACTCAAACCATGTTGAATGAGTTGACTATAGAAATCAACATCCACACAGAGGATGATCCTCACATTGTGAAGATCAGACAATCTCTTAACACATCAGAACAAACGGCCTTCACTACCTTCCTACGTGCCCATAACCAAGCTTTCGCTTGGTCCTACACTGACATGCCAGGAATTGATCCTAACATTGCGGTCCATAACATTACCCTAAAACCCGATTCCAAACCAGTTAAACAGAAACTGAGAAAAATGCATCCACACATTTCCCTCTTGGTCAAAGAAGAGCTTTAACGACTCCTTTCTGTTTCCTTCATCTTACCTATTGACTATCCTCAATGGATTTCTAACATCGTACTTATTACTAAAGCAATGGGGGGACTTCGGATATGTATGGATTTCTGAGACCTTAATCTTGCTTTCCCAAAGGATGACTTCCCCCTCCCAAGTATTGATCAACTTGTTGATCTCACTCCGACTCCGCCATGAGATGCTTTCCCTCATGGATGGCTTCTCAGGATACAATCAAATTTTGGTAGCCCCGGCCGATCAACACAAAACCGCCTTCATAACTCCTTGGGGAACCTTCTGATATCGTGTCATGCCGTTCGGCCTTAAGAATACTGGTGCGACCTATCAACGGGCTATGACTTACATTTTTCATGACATTATGCACACTATCCTTGAGGATTATGTCGATGATCTTCTTGGGAAATCTAAACATCGGAATGAACATCTCGATGTTTTAACCATTATTTTTAATCACCTATTACAATACTATGTTCGTCTTCAACCAAAGAAATGTGTCTTTGGTGTCCTTTCGGGAAAACTCCTTGGTTTTATTATCTCTTTGCATGGCATCGAGGTCGATCTAGCTAAATTCAAAGCTATCCTAGAAATTCCCCCACCTACTAACCTCAAACAATTGCATAGTTTGCAAGGAAAACTCTAATCTATCCGGCATTTCATCTCACAACTCTCGAATCAATGTCAACCTTTCCATCGTCTCCTTAAAAAGGACATTGTCTTTCAATGGAGCGAAGAGTGCCACCAGGCCTTTGAGTCTCTTAAAGCCTATCTCTTGCAACCACCCGTGCTTATCCCACCTCAAGACAATCACCGTTTCTACCTTTACCTTTCTGCCACCGACCATGTTGTAGGAGCCATGCTCGCACATCATGACTCCGAGCATCAAGAACAAGTCATTTATTACATAAGCCGTAATCTCTTGGATTACGAGACTAGGTATACACATGTAGAAAAGTTGTGCCTAGCCCTATCATTCGTGGCCACCAAACTCGACACTACCTCCTGAATCACAAAACTTTTTCATCACCAACGCGGACCCCATCCATTATATGTACGACAAACCTCATCTAAACCAACACATTTCCCGATGGCTTACGCTCCTCGCCGACCTTGACCTCAAGTTTGTACACCAGAAATCAGTCAAAGGACAAACTATCGCAGACCAACTCACGAAGCCCCTTTACCTAGGGAACAATTTACCAATTTTACTTTCCCTGATGAACTCATTGCCACTCTTTCACTCAGTGATGAGTCGTATTCAATGACCCTCTTCTTCGATGGATCCAAATGCTAGCATGGCGGAGGGGCCGGTGTTGTTCTCATTCCTCTGGACGCTGAACCTATGCCTCTTTCATTCTAGCTCGATTTCCCCTGCACTAATAATACAGTGGAATACGAGGCCCTTGTTTTGGGTCTCCAGGTTGCATTACACTTAGGTGTAAAATCTATTAACATTTTCGGCAACTCTCAACTGGTAGTCAATCAAGTTATGGGCATCTACCAATGTAAAAATGAGGAACTTCAAAAGTACAAACATTATGTGGATTCACTTTTGACCTTATTTACTCATTATTCTATCCAAACCATTCCCCGCTCAACTAACAAATTTACGGATACTATGGCTTGCTTGGCCTCGCAAATTCCTGCCTCACCAACTAACTCTGACATATTTGTCTTGGTTCAACAACTCTTTGCCCCATCTTACTCAACCCCGGATGTTTGTATGATAAATAATGTGTCTGCTGACTCACAGGATACTTGGTATCACCAATTTCACGACTACCTTACAACCTCTGTTCTCCCACCTGACCTTACTAGTAACGGCAAACGTGCTTTTCTTAAAAGTGTTTCTCGTTATGTAGTCATGGGGGGACTCCTCTATAAACGTGGCTTTGATGGCATCCTCCTTCGATGTCTAACCGGCGCGGAGGTTACCTATACCATCCAACAAGTCTATGATGGTATTTGTTGTGGACATTTTAGTGGCCTTGTTGTGGCCAAATGGATCATTCACCTAGGATATTATTGGCCTACGCTTAATAACGACTACTACGAATATGTTAAGCGTTGTGTTATGTGTCAACAACATGCCAACCTTCAACATACTCCTAGCCATCCGCTATAGGTCGCACGAGATCTTTGGCCTTTCTCACAATGGTGTTTAGACCTTATTGGTGAGATTCACCTGCCCTCTTCGCAATGTCACCATTGGATAATCACAACAACCGAATATTATACTAAATGGGTGGAGGCCATTCCACTCATTTCAACCAAAAAAGAAAAAATTGTAGAATTCATTAACCATCACATTATCTGTTGTTTTGGTGTTCCTCATCGCCTGATAACAGATAATAGAAAATCTTTCAAAAACAAGTTATTACAAGACCTTTGTGACAAATTTGGTATCAAAATTAGCTTCTCATCACCTTACTATCCACAAGAAAATGGTCAGGCAATCTTCTAACAAAACCCTGACCAAAATTCTCATGAAATTCGTTAACGATTCTGGAAAAAATTGGCCTGATCACATCCCCTTTGCCCTTTGGGCTTATCGTACCAGCATTCGTACCTCCACTAATGCCACCCCATTTTCTTTGGTATATGGTACCGAGGCTGTCTTACCTCTCGAAATACAAATACCCTCCCTAAGAATATCTCTTCAGGATATTCTCACCAATGATGATTTCCGCCAAGAGCGGTTAGCCCAATTGGAGCTTCTTGACGAGCGTCGTCTTATAGCTCTTGACCACCTTCAAATTTATCAAAAACGCATCAAGCGTGCTTATGATAAGTGAATTCATGAGCGTACCTTTAAGGTTGGTGATCTTGTCGTCAAAGAGAATCAACATGTAACCAAACTCGAAAAAGTAAATGCGGTAAATTTGCTCCAAATTGGATTGGGCCTTACATTATCACTCACACTTATGGATCAGGCACTTATCGTTTAGCTTCGCTTAATGGTAAACCTGAGCCTAAACCCCTTAATGCCTTGCATCTTCGACCATTCTACTGTTGAATTTAGTGTTATATCACTTCTTATCTACCTTGCGCTCGTCCCTTGAGCTCGTTTACCACCTCATACACTTTGTTTCATACATCTCAAAATAGAATCAAGCTCACGTGGCTTGGTCATCACCTCCTCTTAAAGATGCCTTCCCCGTTTTAGTCGGGTCCATGACTTAAAAGTATCAAAATAACACGTTCTCAATTATACGCTTATGGGATATTCTTGAGTCAAAATTTCTACAAAACTAGATGCTTCATGCCAAACAGACATCTAGACCTCTAAGTTATACATAGACTACTCCCTCGAAGGACAGCTATGTGCAAAATCACTTCTACTATTATAAATAGACTGCTCCCCGAAGGATAGCTATACACAAAAACCACATCTGCTACTATAAATAGACTGCTCCCTTGAAGGACATCTATACAAAGTTAGCCTTTATCAGAAGCTTCTCACATTGATCAGCTTCGTGAAGACCTCAAGAACAACAAAATACATATCCCATGTAGACTTCCCGCATCGATCAGTCTATATCCAGAAAAGTAAAAAGTAATATTCCAAAGCACTTTTGAGTCATGGACTTGTCTATTTAGGTTTGGTTCTCTTTCGTCAATAATCACCTTATAACAAGTTCTCTACACCCCAACTATATCAACCACCTCACCTCACCATTCGTCAAAGCAAAAAACTCAAGGGACATGACGTATATCCGATATATTGTGATTATACAACTCTTTTCACCTATCGACTTCTCGCATATGCAAGGTACCTAGGGATTCAAGCTTATCCTACGTTAATATGTGGTTTGTTTAGCTCTTTTCAACTACGGGACACTTTTTCCTCTTTTACTCGAATCTAGGATTATGTGTTGACCTTAATCAGGACACAGTTCCCTACTACTTGGGTAAGCTAACTTTCGCTTCACCTATACCTACACCAACATCGCCAATTCCTTACCAACACCAACAACATTACCCTACCAATATCAATATTTTTTTTATCAACCAACAAATTGCCTAACCACAACCAAATTGCCTGAATTCACCTCTCCTTGGTCCTAAGGGAGAACTACATCGGGCTGAGGCTCATCCTTGCTTTAAGCAATGGGCTATGTAGGTAGCACTTAGGAGACATGGGGTCTCCCAAGGTTAGCTCGACCATCCCCTACCGTAACCTATCATGTGTGGTAAATAGAAATCTTTTTGTGTATTTCTATTTGATCACATTCATCTTTATCCTTTAAAAAAAAAAAAAAAAAAAAAATTCAAAACACAACCATTCTTATTATTATCGTAACTCAAATCAACATACATATTCAGTTTTATTTAGATGTTAAACAAATACATCTTCTCTATCATCGACACGCAGTCGAGTTGACATCCTTATTTATTCTTATACCCCTATAAAATCCACTTAGACTCTTGCGCCTCCTCCCGAATCGGGTGGTGATCACGATCGTCGATGCCACTCACCCGGCCTCTCCATCCTCAAAGGGGCCACTACTTGTTGGTTCCTCCCACTTTGATCCTCCAAACATCTCCTATAACATATCGATACGCCCTCTCACATGGAGGAATCTTACCTCTAGTCTCTCCACTCATAACTGCAAAAACCTCTAACAATCCCATTGTCTCATTCACCTGTGTTTGAAGCTGGTGAACCAAATCCTACAGGTGGTCTCTCTCTACTATAATCATAGCTATGTCAGGATGATCAGCCCTCTCACATACACCTCGCATCTCTGCTACCCACCATAATCTATAAGCCTCTCTCGCTCTCACATCCATTACCCTGCGATCGGATGCTATCTCTTCTGGCCCTTCTGGAGGTGTCGGCCGGGGAGGTGAGAATGATGCCTCAGTGTCAATCCTCATGTATGGTCTATAAGCCATGGGTATATCCTGAAAAAATCTAAATTGTCACCGCACGCGATCTAGAGGAATCCTCTCCTACTCACCTAGCCTGTGCCTTGTGATCCACCTCAATCACTCTACACCCCTCAACTCCTTAGCTATGTTCTCTATCACCATATAGTTCCCGTAAGGCCTCCACTAAATATCCATCATTTTCACCATCTCCCATACCTTCCTATAATACTCGATGTCATCTATCACGCTTGGGACCTCGCCTCTTGTTACTGCTCTGGACCCATCGTCCCAATCCCACCTCTGCACTCTTATCTCTCTTTCTGGATTGGTCGGCCTATTGGTCGCACACACACACAATGTGCTCATAGGCCCAACAATGTAATAAGTATGCACAATCTAGTGTCATCTGTGATTTCACTGCTGAGGCCATAAACCCTCAGTATAGCTCACTGCCATATATGGGTGCCCATGCAAAATTCACGCTCCTTTTATCATTTCCCAAATAATACACATCAATGCTTTTGGAAATATTCCCCATCCACCCTCGGTAATGCATAATACCCCACCGCTATCATTAATACCACTGCTAACCTTGTTTCCTCAAGGTGTGTTGCATACATTGTACCATAAGTGAATGTCAAACCTCGTTGTGTCAAATCTCATGCAGCTGAACCAAATACTATTGTTATCACTCCCCGTGCCGCGCTAGGCCCCGCTTGATACACTGGTCTTCTTGTAATTGGGAGCCTCAAAATTCTAAACACATCTTCCAAAGTCACTGTCATCTCCCCTGTCGGCAGATAGAAGGTATTCTTTTCCGGATTCCACCTCTCAATCAATGCCTGCAACATAGCATGATTGCGTGTGATTCATGAATAATAGCGGATTCCACTTAACCCCACATGGTTTATCAATGCCCATTCAGCTGGTGTTACATCCACTCGGACTCGTGACAACAAAGCTGGTACACTATCATTCATCCTCAAACCTGCCTCTACCTGCATACATCAAATCAACAAACAAACCATTCAATAAATCAAATCCCCAAGTGTTTTTTTCTCACATTCTGGAATTTCATACAGTAACCGATATCGGTTATAGATAACCGATACCGGTTGCCTAACCGATACCGGTTATCTCTAAACGATAGCGGTCACTGTCAAACATATACAGCCTGCTTAAAAACATCCCCTATGATAATTATTTTGCTCGTTTACTCCTCTCTGCACCTACAAACATACGCGAAACCCCTGCTTACCTACCCCATAACACTCACCCCATCCCAAACCCTTACCTATCACCTTTTCTTTCTCATCTCTATCCACTTACCTGCTCTCATCCTATTCATAAAACATGCAAGAATTAAATTACAACCAAACAGTTTACCTCTTGGGATGCAGCAGCTTGTGGTGGAACCTGTCTTCCCTCTCGTCTCTGCTTGCTGGATGCTTCTCCTTGTTCAGCCATGTTCACCACCCTCTTCAATATAACTTGCCTTTCTACCTTCTTAATCTCATCCCACAATCACTTTACCTATCTCTTTCTTCCTTATCACTCAATTCTCCCATGCAATTACCTATATCAGTTGTCAAACAACGTCACATTCTCATATTTAACTTATTGCATGCCTCTAAAAATAAGAACTCAAGTTGTCTCCCAAGCTTTTCTATTTTTAGAAAAGCTTGTTTTAGTATAACCGATATCGGTTACCTAACCGGTATCGGTCATATATCTACCGGCATCGGTTAGCTAACCGATATCGGTCATATGTCTCCCTTTGCTTAAACCTAGGCCTTTTCTTCATTTTTTGCAAATTTTTGGTGGCACCCACCTCTTTTTCCTACATAACGACATCATTATCAATATTTTTCATCAAAATCCCATCAACACATATACATATCATCACAATTTCATCAACATCATCTATCTACATTAAATTTCAAAAACCATCGACAAAATACATGTGACATTTTAATATATACATCAAACCCATCATTATACACACCATGTGGATCAAACTCATCATCTATATACATTAAATTTCAAAAACCATCGACAAAACACATAAGACATTTTTTTACACACCATGTGGATCAAAATCATCATCTATATATATCAATGTCAAAATATACAACTTGCCCTGCATGGGGGCCTCTGTGATCTAAAAATAATACAAAGCCGGCACGCAGGCCGCTATCCCTGTCAAAATCTCGACTCGGCTCGCAGGCCGGTCTCTCATGTCAAAAATATACTCAGCTCGCAGGCCGGTATCAACTATACAACATGTACTCGGCTCGCAGGCCGGTATATACAACAAAAATGAATAAATAAATAAATCATATGTGGGCACACAGGCCTCTATATACATATCCGGTTCGCAGACTAGTGTCTATATCCAATATCAAAAACCCATCGCCACTCCCGGGATGTCTCAGCTCTCTCCACCACCCTTGGCCTATCTCCCTACTGGTCCCTATGCTAGCTCTCACCTCCTCCCTGTAATAGACCCACCGGATGTGGCTGCGCCCCCTGGATCTCTGGCTCGGGATGTCTCGGCTCTGTGCACCACGTATGGCTGATAGTCAGCCCCGGTACCATCGAGGACATCTTGATAATACTAGGCCTCCGCTCTTGCCTCCATATAGCGGGCCCGTGCCACCATGGCTGCTGGGGCTAGTCCCCGACTCCTAATAGTAGTGGCCCCTATCCTACCGGTACACCCTATGCCCGGGGTGCACTGTGCACTACTGTGCTGTGCTGTGCCTACGGCGATGCCTATGCACATGTGGTGGTTCTGTGGTGGTCATGTGCACTGTGCTCGCGCTGGCACGAGCTCGTGCTGTGGCTAATCGCTTCCCTGTAGCACCCCCGATGTACTGTGCATGTGCAGCAAGCCGCCTGTAATAATTGCACCTATCCTAAGATCTGGTCCCTCTCCGCTATAATAACACAAAATCTGGTATGCAAGATGTGCTCTCCTGGCTGCTCTCTCCCCTGCCCACCAAACCAAAAAGGCCCCTGTCACTCCGGCATCATCCATTGTATCGTCAGCCGGTCTCTCTGCTACCCAGTCGGGGTCAACTGGCTGTGGTGCAGGTAGTGGGGCCTCTACATCATCCCTCCGGTACTTTGGGAAGGGAGGTGGCTCATCCTATCGCAAGCCCAACTACCATCGTACCCTCTCTAGGGGTATCCGCTCATACTCCCCGGGCCTCCGTCCAGCTATCCAGAAGCTATACTGGATCCAGCGCATCTATGCTCGGGATCCTCCTCGGCTGATGGCCTCTGTAGGGCCTCCATATAATGTCCAGGTGGTCAAGCCCTCCAACATATGATGGTAATAGGCCACATCCCATCCTGTGAGCACCACTCATGGCTAGCCCACGACCCCCAACCACCTCTGAAATCCATATCTATATACAATCTATGGCCTTGGCTGGCTGCTAGGGTAGCCCCTCTTGGTCATATATACGGATGATGTGCTTGTATGCCCAATATGCCCAACGTAAACAAAATGTCTAGCAAATACCAAATCGCCTCATAGGGCAATAACCCCACAACTCTCTGTATAGCTACACCGATACACTGGTGCCCAGGCATAACATGTATTCTCCTCTACCATTTCATGCAAAACTCCCATCAAAGCCCGTGGGAAGCGGCCTCCCTCTGAGTTCGGGAGGGAAAAGCGGTGATATATCATCATCAACACGGCAAGCCGTGTCTCCTATCGGTGTGCGTAATACATGTCACCATAGGAAATGCTTGCGCTTTGTGATAGGTCAACAATGGGGCTACATCCCTGAATACATGTAGGATGTTTTCCTTCGTAGTCTCTGCATCCACCTGGAACACTACCTCACCTATGATCGCGGTCTCGGGATGCGATATACATCCTCTAAAGTAATTGTCATCTCTCCAGGTAGGGAGATGGAAGACATTGGTTACTGGATCCCATCTTCGATGAGGATAACCATCGAGGCGTGGTCCCTATCCACGACCCTATACCACTAGACTCTACCGAGTCCAACCTCTCACATGATGCCCCACTACATGCTGCGACACATGTGGCCGCATCCGCCTCAATAGCGGAGGCATCCGATCCCGCATCGTGAGCTGACTTTGGCGTGCTACAAAAAACAACCCACTTCATCGGGCCTACCCTTTACAATAAACACTGCCTTAACTCTCTATACCCACTTACCCATTCAACCACAACCCGACTCTATAACATACATCTACACCCACCTATCTTACCCTATAACATCTACGATATCCCCTTTCCTTATCTCACACCCTACCAACCACCCCGATCTACTCTAGCCATCTAACTATACCCCCGCCAATTTAACACCTTCTACTTCATACCCAACACCTAATCTATCCTACCCAAACCATCCCCCAATAACCCCATTTCCCCCCACCCCAATCACATTTCCTATCAACTCTACCCTCCCCTTCACCCCCAAACAAAAAAAAAAATAACACGACAAAATTCTAACAACAAACAAAAACCATAACTCCTATCCATGCTGACTGGTACCGGTCACCCTCGACCGCCATCGGTCCCCCCAAGCAAATTATGTGTACCGACGCCGGTCGACCTATGACCGACGCTAGTCTTTACCTAAACAACGTATACAAACTATTTTTGTGACCGATGCCGGCCACCCAGTGACCGACATCGGTCACTGTCCGATTGCGGGGCCGAACCCAAAACGGCCCGCAAAACCCCTTTTTCCCTATTTCTCCCCTTTTACCCACAAGAAAACCCTAAAAACCTACCCACCCTGCCATTTTGGCCTCACTAGCCTACCTACCCACTCCATTTTACACATTACCTCCATTCATTCCTTATTTTATTAAAATTAGGATTCCTACCCAAAACCCACATTCTAAGTTAAACTCATTAAATTCACATAGGTAAGAGCTCAGAGCCTACCGGTACGACTACACGTCATCGTGGTGGGATAGGTGGCGGTGGTCCAGCTGGTCCAGCACCTCCTGCTCCTCCTGGTTGTGCCATGACCCCAAATCTCCTCAGCTGGGTTCTCCACCAATCAAACTCTGCCTCCTGATCGTTGGGGTCTACCAAGCACTCACTCCTCCACTCAAATAATGCCAACTCAGCCCACAAACTCAACACAATCACTTCCCACCTCAGACAGACTAAATTTGGGTGCTCAAATTCACAAAGTGACAATGATAGGCCGTATTTTTCTTTTTATAGGTTTTGACCTATAACCGATACCGGTTATTTTGTGCCCTAGAATACCGGTATCGCTCTTCTAACCGATATCGGTTATTTACTTCCTTCACCTAACTCCCACCCTTATCCACCAATCTCCACTTTTTCCCCCATCACCTACCCCTGGCTTTGCTGACTAGCCTTATTTTGACCTCAATCAGCTTGATCTAAGGCCGCACCAATGACCAATCGGGGCCGACCCAAGGCCGCAACCAACCATTTGGCCCGACCCACGGCCCGCACCAACCATTTGGCTCCGACCCATGGCCGCACCAACTATTTGGCTTTGACCAAGGCCACACCAACCATTTGGCCCGACCCAAGGCCGCAACCAACCATTAGGCCCAACCCAAGGCGCGACCAACCATTTGGCTCGACCCACGCACCGCAACCAACCATTAGGCCCGACCCAAGGCCGACCAACCAACCCCAATCGAGGCCCGACCCAAGGCCGCAGGCCCGAACCAACCATTTGGCCCGACCCAAGGCCGCACTAATTATGTACCTTGCCCAAGACCCGCCAATTATGATTTTATCCACCCAATCATGTAGTTTTTGTTTAATCGAGCTCACCTGTTCATGTTTTAGCATGATTAGGATACTTGACTTGATCAGTCGACCAACTTTGCCTAGACCGAGACCGTCACGTTTATCTCAATCAAACCAACCATTTGGTACTACCGAACATGCCTAAACATTCCTATACCTTACCCGTTATATCCCTTGGAGCTACTTCCTATGCCTTGGATACCATGATTATATCAACCTTGTTTGGATAAACTATCGACCTTTGCCTATGTATTGCTTGTTTTCTCTTCAAATCGTGTACCCTGGTCGCACTACTACATTTCAACGTGTGTCTGCTTCCTTGAACTTACCCCACCATCTTACCATCATCCCAACACCATTTATCCTTTATCAACCCTATCCTTGATTTCACGTTGCCTCAATCTGTGATATATTTGAGGGGGATTACCTATACCTTTAACCGGTAATCACTTCTTATTAATTGTCAGTGCAACTTTACAAGACAAGCTACATGACAACAAGGGGCTAATGTAGACACCAAATTTGTGTCTTATGACACCCTATGCCCCGCATCTCATTTCGTAACCTAACCTCACCACCTAAACCTTGCACAATTATTTATTAATTACCTTATAATTAATAAATCTACATCTCCAAACCTGCCACCTCATTTCACCACCTCATCATGACCTAGCCCTAACCCTAAACTAACCTAATTAAGACCTATAACTTGGTCTACATCCACACCCATGACTAATTACTCCTCACCCGCACCAAAACCAACCTAATAATGACTTGACCAAGCCCACAACTAATCCCTCGAGAGAAAAGGAGGGAAAGTTGGCTATTTTACTAAAAATAGCCCACTTTGACTTAATCGACATCGGTTCCTACTCGACCGCCGTCGGTTACGTAACCGCCATCGGTTCCCTGTAAATGACCTCCCCCAACCAAAAACAAAGGATTGGGAATTCATTTGAAGGATCCAGAAATTCACTTGGTAGAGTAGAGACAAGTGAAGAAAAGAGAAGAGAATCAAGCTGAAGACTGCAACTGAGCCACTGGATCACTGCCACCCCCATTCATGCATTGGAAAAGACTAAGGATAGCTTCATCAGCTCGTTTTCCAATACCAGATCATCCCAACTGAGCCTTACTGTCACTACCACATTCCTTGGACCTGAATCTTCATCAAGGATGGGTAACTAGTGTCTTGTATGTTTCTAAGCACCATTTGTTGAGTCTTTTGATTGATAGTAATTATAAGCTCACTTTTAGATCTACCAACTGCCAACACCCTACACTTAACCTTCATCCATACAGCCTTGTATTACCTAGAAGACAGTTTTATCACACTCTGAGTCTTCCCTGTCATCTCACTATTCCCCTCAGCCATCCACCAGTCTTAAAAACCCCACAATCACCCTGCAACCAACCTCCATCTAGGAGCACCTAGATTACTGACCCTACTAGTGTCGGTTATCCCCTACCGGCAGTGGTTCTCTAACCGTGGTCGGTTATCCAGTGACCGACATCGGTCACTGTGACTTATACCCAAAACCTTCCTCTCACTTATTTGTCTCCTAACAACCTTAGATCTAGTCTGGTTTATCCCTGTAACTCGAGCTGAACATATCAATGACCATTGACCAAACAAATAACATGACGTTTTATTATTGGTAGTTTAGTCTCTATTGCTTTGTAACGAGGTACCTAAATCGTGATTTCGCAATAGCTTCTTTATTATCATTTGTGTTAATTTGTATTAAAAGGGAACTGACCACCTTTGAAAGGAAGTCTAATATTTCCTGGGCCCAAGGCAGTTCCCTCATTTATTGTCTAACTAAAATCTGGTGGTCTTGTATTCTTACTTGCAGGTAGTCCTTCCTAGACAAAAAGGAGTTCTTCGCAATCGATCTGATCTCTTTCTACGGTACACGCACACCCTCTCAACATTCAACAGGTATTCCTCCTAGCCCTAACCCTTATCTATTTCTCAAGAGAATGAAAGGATAGCAATTCTATTCCAGAACGGAAACATTCTCATGTGAAACAGATGCTAGATTCATTTACCTCTTTGAGTGCCACCGCCTCAATCCATTTAGTGAAGTAGTTTGTTTCTGTTAGAATCCATTTGTTCCTTTACTTGAGTTTGGATTAATGAATCTAATGAATTCCAAACCCCATTGCATGAATGGCTGGTCCATTGAGATTGGTGCAATGGAAGTGATGTTAACCTCTCTTTTCCTATAAAGAATGTACAATTCTTGTATCTCTTGATCCATGCATAATAATCACTTAACATTTTGGGCCAATAATAACCAACCTTCATGATCTTGAGAGCTATCAATTTTGGAGTGAAATGACCCCACTGATCAACCATGGAACTCTTCTAACATTTTCTCAATCTGATTTGTCCCAATGCATCTCAAAAACACTCCATTGATATCTTTTTTGAACAAGGTGCCATCAGCAAGTGCATACGGAATAGCTTGCAATATGAAGTGTATTATTTTGGATTTGTTCATCTCTAGAGGGCATAGACCTATTTTTAAGAAGTGCATTATGTCTTGGGTCCAACAAGGAGTGAACATGCCACCATTTTCTTCTCGAATATCTCTTTGTTCTTGGCTTCTGCAACACCAAAACAACGTTCTTCTCTTTGATTGTTTCAATTGATTGGTTTAAGGATAATTGCTCACACAATCCATTTCCTCATATCAGCTTGGTGACTTTTATCTCAGTGTCATACTCCATGACATGAGTAATCCACCACGCACATTTTTCATTTAGATCTTTGTTGAGGAGGAAATATTTAACTCCCACATGAGAAACCAACCTGTTGAACCTTGTTATTCAAAACTAGGTGCTTACATTTCTTCAAGCTCCTAATCACTGCAAGAACATGCTTCTCAATGAAGGAACACCTTACTTCATAGTCCTCCAAGCTTGGGATAAAGAAGGCAATTGGTTTCTTTGAATTTTCTTTTTTTTTTTGTACTAAAATTGTAGAAATTGTATCATCACCACTAAATGCATAAAGGATGAAGTGTTTGGAGAAATTTGGGTTAATGAGAGTTGGAGCCTATGAGATAGCTTCTTTTATTGCCTCAAAATTTTCTTACCTTCATCTATCCATTTGAATACCACACTTTTCTTCAACATAATATTTATTGGCTTGACAAGGGCTGCAAATTTTGGAACAAACCTTTGACCAAAATTGATTCTTCCCAAGAAACTTTGAAGAGCCTTCTTATGTCTTGCAATGGCAGTGCTCTTATTGCTTCAACCCTCTCTAGATAAATTACTAACCCTTCTTTGGAAACAATGTGGCCTAGGAGCTTCCCTTCATGAGCTAGAAAATGCATTTTTTGGGATTCAAGGATACCCCAAATATTTTACATCTTTGGAACACTTGTCTCAAATGAAAGAGATGATCTACTGCACTTTTAGAATACATAGTAATATCATCTAGGTATATTAAAACTATTTTTTTGATCAATCCCTTGAACACCATATCCATTTCCCTTTGGAAAGTAGCTTGGCATTAGACAACCCAAATGGCATTTTTCTATATGCATAGGTTCCCCATTTGGTGGTGAAGGTTGTTTTGAACTGATCATCTTCCTTTACCATTATCTGATTATACCCTGAATAACCATCTAGAAATGAAAACCTCTCAGAGATAGCAACAAATTGCAAAATATACTCCATGGAAGGAAGTGGGTAGTGATCCTTGAGGGATGCTTTGTTCAAATCTCTAAAGTCTACACACAACTTGATTTCTCCACTCTTATTTCTAACTGGAACCAAGTTTGCAACCCAGCTTGAATGCTTGATGGGGAATATGATACTTTCCTCTATTAACTTATTCAATTCATTATTGATGAGAGGCTTAATGTGTAGATTGACTGGTCTCTATTTCTGCCTGATGGGCTTAGCACTTGGATTTAGTTCAATTGTGTGTTGAGCTAGCTTGGGATTGAAACCTTTCAAGTCTTCATAGCTCTTGGAAAAATTACATAAACTCGTACCTTTCTTACTCGGTTTCCACTTTACCAATTTGAAGTGAATTTCCCTCTCCAACCTAGATGGGCTCTAAATCCTCTCCCTTGACTTGGATGTTTTCTTTCTCTTTCCTAAATTGATCATTAGGATTGAAAATAGACTCTAAAGTCATGAGTCCCTTTGGAAGTTTGTTGGTTCTCAGCTATACCACTTGATCACCATACTGTTGTTCTAACTTTTCTTGATTTTTAGCTGAGAACTCAGCTTCCTCTTACAATAAATTGATGATTTGTTGGTCACTCTCAAACACCTACAAACTTGCATTGTTTTCTGCAACTAATGGCCTCACAATCACATGGATGCTCAGCTGCATTTTATCCCTTTTTATACTTTCCACAACATCAAAGGTTTCTCCAACTGCTACAAGTCTATCAATATCTTGGTTTCCTTTCCTAGGAATGGAGTTGATGCCAAAGCCCTCAAAATCCTCAATGAGGTCCCACACTCTATTTTTACAACCCTTGAACAGGTCATTCTTGGTGGCATGTTGTCCTTTAACTTAATTAATAATCATCTCACTATCACCAAAGACTTGTAAGTTTTTGATGCCTCTCTTCCTTAACCAATGTAATCCATGTATCAAAGCTTCATATTCAACAGTGTTGTTAGAACATGCAAATTGAAATCTAAAAGTTGAATAATTCTTAATGCCTTGAGGTGAAACAAGCATAGATCCCCCTCCCGTGCCTTGTCTACTTCTTGATCCATCAAACAACAACTGCCGTACCTCATTGTCATCTTTATGGTCTAGCTTGGTGATGCTATAAAGAGGCTGATTTTCTTCATGCATGTAATAGACTCCTAATTCAGATTCCTTTATTTCCTTGTAGGGGTAAAAAGTATGTACCTTGCTTTCCCATTCATCAAGAGTCAAATCTAGAATGCTTCTAACTTTGGTTTTAGCTTCCTATGTGCTTGGATAATCCTCTTGATCAAACGTTGAATAGTTGGCATTGATTGGGCTTGGAGTATGAGGCTTAATGTGAAAGCTTGCAATAGGTTCGAGACTTGATTGTGGCCTTGGCTCCATACCTTGTCCTAAAAAGCATGTGTGAATAATCAGTAGATAGGTTTCCTCTAATCTTAGCTGTGAAATCTCTTGACAAACATATGGTAAAGAGTGGTGGCAAATCTATCACTGACACATCTTGAAAAATAGTGACATTGGGGCATGCATGCAAAGTACAGATAAAAAATTTAACTACCCCAAATATGGCTATTGTTGTCCCATATAATTGCACCACCCCTTGGATATGACTTCATATTGAAGGCCCATCTGATCAGCTATTTGCTTAGGCATCACAAAACTACTTGTCTGAGAATAAATCATACAATTATGTACTAGTTTATCCCCAATGATCAATGAAACATAGAATGGAGGGGGTTTCAAAATTTTACCTTATTGTCCTCCAAGCTTTCCCTCAGGCTGAATGGAATTTGTGATTACCTTCTCTTGCATATGATCTTGCTGGTTTGAGGTTGACCAATTCTTCATGGCAGCTTATAGTAGATCCCTTTGGCCTAGGATGGATAGTGACTCCCACATAGATATGTTCACATTGGTCTTCTTCATTTGTTCATGATGTTAAATGGGGATGAAACATATTTTTTCTACCCTTTAGTCTACACATTATTTTCTTATACGTGGGCTGCAACAACTGGTATTTGAGCTAGCCTGGAAGGTGGATTGGGTTGTCCTTGCACATTTGGAACTGTATTTTTCTTGCCAACACCATGCGGAGTGTTAGCTACTACACTCTGAGAAGGTGTTTGATTCATATGACAAAAAAATTGTAGCCTTTGCCAATTCACAAGTGTAGTATCATTTGCGGTTGTATTTTCTGAGATGATCCTTGTTGTTGGTTTGTTTCTTGACTCGCCTCACTCTCTACACTAGTTGTCACCATCAAATCATGGTTCAAAGCACCATTGAAGCACATAGATTGGTTGTGATGTTCATTGCATGGGAAAAACCAATCATACTCTTGATCTATATTATTTTGCACCGCACTAAAGCTTTAGAGGTAGATGCAACATTGGGGTTATAGGGCTGAAATGGTCTATTAGCGGAGGCCTTACTCAATTTTGATTTATAGCTGGGTTGGGTGGCCTATTAGGCTGATATTCTTATCTATTAGGCTGAGTTTGAGGCTGATAAGAAGGCCTAAAACTTTGAGCATAACTATCTCATTGCCTAAATTTTGTAATTGTTTCATAACTTCTTCAAGCTCATTTTAGGCACTAGAGGATGAAGTAGAAGTTTCATTTGAACTCTTATTTCTAGGAGAGGGAATAGGAACTAAAGTAGGTGCTTAACTAGAACTTGGTATTTCCAAGTTTGGATATAAGGGCATAGGAGGCCTAGGTGCAATTTTACCACTTGGATCAAACAATTCACAACCCTAATGGCAATGTTGTAAGCTATAAGTATGGTTACACCTCCCATGGATTGTATCAACATAGAAATGTCAGAATTTAAAGCCTTGAGAAAGTATAAGAAATCACCTTGAGCTGTTGGCCTCACTGCCAATGGAATTCTATCCCATGTTCTTTGAAATATGAAATTGAAGTTTGTTAGCTACTCATTAGGAGCTCTCTTGATAGTTGTCAGTTTCTCCAATAGAGACAAGTTGTCCCCTTTTTCTCCAAACTAGTTGTGGAGAGCTATGCACAACTGGTTCCAATTTTGGATAGAGCCTTCCTCAAGGCTCCTAAACCATTGCAAGGCTTTCCCTTTGAATGAATATGTCAGAAATTTGATAGCAATTTACATCTCAACAATCTCATGGATTGCACAAACATTAGCAATGTATTTGACATGATCACCGGGGTGGTCTGATTTTCTCCAGTAAAGTATGGGATGTTCTTCAATGCTATAATTAGAACTGAGTTTTGTGCATTGAGAGAAAGTAGATTTCTACCAATAAAGTTGACATAAGGATTGGGTTGTGCCATTTTGATTGGCTTGAGAACCCTTGTTGATTGGATGAAAGGTCTACCAGGTGGAGGAGTTGATAGAGTTCTATTTGGTGGAGATGGAGACCTTTGAATCCTTCTTCCTCTTTCTCCTCTTTCTGGGGATAATTACAGATAGTTAAACAATCCCTCCTCTCTGGTCCTTGACCTTTTTGGATCCTTCTCATGAATCTTCAAGCTTGGACTGCTGAAACTAGTTGATTCTATCCTTTTAGAGTCACCAGATGTGCAAATCAGGGATCTTTCAAGCAAGAAACTTACAAAAATTGCACATCAACTTTGTTGTAATGAAGATGAAGACCTCTAAGGTCCCACCAGGTGTGCCAAAACTATTAGTGCAAATCTACAACACCCCTAAATGAATTTCAGATCTGTAGTTCAAAATTGGGTCATTTAGTGTGATTGCACAACATTGAGTTTTCTCCAAGGTGTACAACCTTGCAAGGTGAGAAAAATATCCAGAGAAAGGTGGTTCTTACCCCTCTGTTTATGTGTATGCATGAATTTTGCAGAGGTTCTAATTCAAGACTCTTACTCCAAAATTTCCAAGGAGACAGGGTTGAAAGAAGCATGAAAAAAAAACTAAGCTTAAACGGTGATACACCAAAGGAGTGATGAACTTTTGTCTTGCAAATAAACAAAAATCATAGAGATGTAACACTAAATAATGCATATATTTCTAGGATATAATGAAAGATCGAAGACAACGATAAACACATGAGAGGATTGAAGGATCATTCACAAAATATCCATTTCTATTTCCAAGTTTAATGCGATGAATTACAATGGTAGAAAGGAAAAAAATGTGTCACAATCTCCATGGAAGGTTTGAAACTCCTTTAATTCACATGCCAAGGGGAAAGGGGGAGTCTGTAAGAACACAAACATCCAACACTTTACAAATGAGCCAAAACTAGCTTTTAATGGTGAAGTAGAACAAAGGAAAAGCAAAAAACATGGGAAAAATGATTTATGATCTCAACCACCAATCAAATCCCTTCAATTTCACCTAAAAGTGATGGGATTCATGGGAAAACCCATACGCCAAAGTAAATTACTCTACGAGATCTAAAAAACGACCCATACTTCATTAATTTTGGTAGTTGAATGTCGGTTTGTATTTTTTACGTCCCAAGGATGTTTTGTCATTTTTATCCTACCAAAATCCACCTAAAAAATTAATAGTCCATCATCTTGAAAATTTCAAAAGCTTTGCAATGATATAAAGAACGTGAAAATCTGAGCTCGGGATTGAAAGTTATGCCCCTCTGAAGATATAGGGCAAAAATGGCAATTTTAGGGCAAAATTTGGGTTGGCAGGCCGAAACTTGAAAATTTTCCTCTTTTTTGAATTTGGGAAAATTTCCCAAAAATTCTCCATGCCCTACTACTCTTCTACCATGTGTCACCCTCTAGTTGATCTGCAGGCCTCAGGATCACTTTCTGCCCTTTTGTGCAATTGGGAAGTTTTTCCAAAATTCTCCACTAGCTCGACCTCCACTACCGACGTGGACACGTGGCACCATTTTATTGGTCTATGGGGCCATGGGTTCAATGCATACCTTTGTGCCCTTTGTAAATTTGGAAAATTTCACCAAATCCTCCAACCGGTCGACTCCATGCGACCGACATGACACGTGGCGCTTTAAGATGATCCGTAGGCCTTTGGGTAAAAATTTTCCTTTGCACTCTTTGACTAAAGTGCAAAAAACTCCAAATCCCACCAATGCCTGACACTCCACCCTCCCATGTGGCATCTTTTCACTAGATGCGGGCTTGTCTAGGAAAAATCTCTCTTGAGCCATAACTCAAAAATTACAACGAGCTAGGAGGAAAATTTTACCTTTCTAGAAAGGTGAGTAAATTCTCTATCAAATGAAGTTAGTTCCAGAAACCTTTGAGTGCCTAAACTATGTAAAATTTGATATTGAAGCACAAGGAAGGAAAGAAAGAAGGCAAGTTAGCCAAAATAAGCAGGGGGCTTATTTTGGATAATGGTTACTTTGTCCTTGTAACTTCCTATCTTGAATTCAACCTGACACTACTCATTCACCATCAACTGATGACCCTGCTATACCCAAGACATCTTATATGGTGTGGGATGAGGAAATTTCTTTAGTTTCAACTTCTCTACCATCTCTATAGACACCAAATTCTCAGTACTCCCACTATCAATAATCAAATTACAACACTTTCCTTGAGTTTTACATCTTGTTTTGAACAAATTCCTTCTTTGAGTGATAAAATTCATTACCTTGTTTTGTTTAGGCAACATTATTCTCATCAGGAGAGATTTACCTTCTTTGAACTCATCTCCATCAATCATTTCCCCTTTTCCTTTCATAAAAGGTACTCTAGTGTCCATTTCCAAACACTCATTAGCTCTATGGCCTACATATTTCTGGAATTTATAACATTTTCCTTGAAAATGAGTACTTTGGAAAAATTTACCTTTGTTAGGTAGTTGCATGCCTTAAACTTGAGGTTTGATCACTACTTCTTTCTTGGTCATTTATTATTTCAAGACACCTATCTCCTCCATCATACTTCTCTGTCCAACTTCTATGTCCTCCAATCTTAAAAATATTTCTCTCATGACCTCATCCAAATTTTCTCCCAAAGACTATCCTCCTTCTCCTCTTAGTTGCACCATCTTATCTCTTTACCTGCAATCACAAACTTCTTCAACCTTCTTTCAAGCCTTCAATGAATTTCAAGCTCACCAATATTCTTTAAGAATTTGTTGTCTTTATTGTTACCTACATGCACAACTCATACACTCCTCTGCAATCATATACATCCACACTATCAATTTAAATACATTCAATACTTAATACTATTACGCACATCTTCCTATGATTATAATCTCATCTCTGATGTAAATAATGGTGCACTTTGAGATAAACTAGGTTTCCTTAAATTATTTTTTCCTTAGTTCATTCACTTAGCTTTACCTTGCATGCTTTATAGAGAAATCCATTATTAGTGCTTCCTCCATCTTCTCTCAACACTATATTGAATGTCAAAACAACATATATTTTGTTAAAACATATAACATTTATCAAGACACTACTGGTTCAATACCATTGATTACCTACAAGTATTGAATAAGGCCTAAGATAGCTAAGACTTGGTTAAGAGTCAAGACTCCCTATTTTTGTATAGTTTGTAACTATTGAAAACCACCTCACTTCTTCTTGAAAATTAGTCCCTTCCATAGATTTAGTGATCCCATGCTTTTGCAGAAGATGCTCGTGTTATCCAAAATTCACCCCAGGGTAATTTTGATAACATGCATTTGAATATTCAAGTCCTAGGAAAGTATATTGATTCAAGGTAAAAATCATGTTTCGGGGCTCAAAATGCGCCTTTTTCTAACTCTCCCATCCAAGGAGGAATCCCAACAGTCGAGAAAAGGGTGAAAAAGTTGTAAAAACAAGCTTGGGGTAGAAAAAATCATGAAAATTGGCTAAGTTCTAACCCAGGCAGCACTTGGGATAGTTAGGACGTTGGGGTGCGAACCGGCCAAAAAGCCTCCAGGTGGTCCACGTAGCAGAGGGACATCCGGGTCATGGGGACGCGTGGGACGTGAAAGGGCGAACCTTCCGAAGGTAAAAACAAATTGACTAATCTGGCACATGTGCAAAACAGTGGGACATCTCGGGCCGCAAGGATGCAAAGGATGCGAACCGCCTGGATCAGCCGAAACAGAGAACCTTCATCCGAGATAGTTGGGACAAAGGGATGCGTGGGATGTGAAAGGCCGAAAGAGCCGAGAGCCAATCAAATCATGCCACGTGTCTTCGCCTCAAAGAGGGACAGGGAAGCCCGAATCGGGCGGATCGGAGAAATTTTTCCCAGATGGTTTGGGACATCCGGGCCAAAAATACGTGAGGGACGCGAAGACCTAGAAAAGCCAACAACAAATCAGAATGTGACATGTGTCTTTGTGGATCAGAGCGGCGGAGGAGAGGGTAAGATTTTTACTTAATGTTTTTCCGAGTTTCCAAAGGCGAAGTTTGGAGGATTGGCCCGAGCCAATAGAAACAGGACACGTGTCCTATGGGGCAGGGAAGTGTGGAGCTCGAGGGAACTTTGAAGTTTTTTGCAAAAGTTCTTCGGCCAAAAGCTAAAAGTAAAGGTCTTCCCCGCGCCTCATCAACCTACCGATCACACCACGTGTCCCAAATGGCGGGGTGCGGGAAAAAATGGAAAATTTTCCAAAGTGATAAAAACGTCAAAATTTTCAAGGGAAACACATGGAAAGAGTTAGGAGAGAGAATTACGTGGCCAATCGTGCACGACACGTGTCATTCAAGTGGCAAAGTGCGGAAAAAGTTCAAATATCCGTTTTTTGGGCTGTTTTGCCCTAAAACTTGAGACCTTCATATCTTTTGATCCAGCTCAGATTTGCATGTTCTTCATATCATTGGAAAGCTTATGAAATTCTATATAGGATTCCATGGTAAATTTTGCATTTTGGTTTAGTTTGGAGAGATAAAATCAAGAAACAGATCTGACACGTGTTCATGGCCAGAAATGACATTTCAGCGACTAAATTTAATGCAGAATGGGTCGCACTCTCCTCCAATTTGGTCAAAAATGATAGGGTATGGGTTTGTAAGGTCCTCCATGCTAATTTAATGCATCTCGTAGTCAATGAGGAATGGGTTCCCACGTTTTTTACGTTTTCTCTCTCATGGGCTCGACCCATGCAATGTAAAAGCTAGATTTGGCTCATTTTGGAGAGAGACATTCAAGTTGTTCATCTTTTACTGCTCTGCCGCCCCATTATTTTCTTCTCTAGGGTTTAAAATGGAGTTCAAACCTCCTCCCTTGCTCTGTAATGGCATTTTTGCCTTTTACTATTGAAATGATGTTCTGCAGGCAAACCATCAAGCAACAAAACGTGTTTTGTGATACATCTATCCATCCTTGCTCATTTTTCACTTGTTTTCTTCTTGCCTCTCTTCATGATAGGTATTTGTGCAAGTTTGATGTTCATTGCAGGTGCCTGAGCTGTGTTCATGGAGTTTTGGGACATTTTCTCAGTGAAATCTATCCTTGGGCTCGTGATGCATCTCGTCCATCCTTCCCATTGCTCACCTCTCCTTGTTCCATGGCAGCTTTGATAGATGTTCAACATTCTCCTTCTCCGGTGTATCACCGTTTTAGTGTAGGCTTTTGCTTTTTTTTTCCCTTTTCTCTCTCTTTTGTCTCCTTGGCATGGTTAGATTAGGTTTAGATTAGCTTTCCCGCACCGGAATTACTTGTGGCGGTAGTTTAGGAGCAGGGAACCAGCCTTCTCTGGAGATTTCTTTCTCATTTCTCGGGTCCCACACTCGGAGAAAGGTTTCAATGTTGTGCAATCACACCGGAAGTTTGAGAGATCAAACTAGAAATCTGATCAACATCCGAGGTGCTTTGTGATCATGTACTAACACTCGTACTATAATGACCGTGTCCAACTAGGATTCCATATGGTCAACATACTAAATATAGTGGAAGGAAGTTTTAGACTATTATCCATCGGCTTAGATCATCTATTTATTCTTGTCTTGTAGAAGTAAAACCTTCAGGTTTAAGCATTCTCTTGGATTACACTATTATTCTTAAAATAGAGCTTATAGGTTTGTAGCCTTCTTTAGGTATAAACCGAGCTAGACCTAAAATTTGGTTGAGACTTCCACTGAAGTGATGAATGATTCAAACACCCCATATGAGGTTCCCACTTATGTGTAAAGATCAACATTTAGTTCTTAGTACATACATAGACTTTTCTAGCTATCCTATGGCCCAATTAGGTCACTTTTAAGGTCTATAACATACCACAAAGGTTTTAGATATAGATTCAACTATAAAACACATGAATTATGGTTATATAGACCATAAAAACTAAATTCAAACACTATCTCACTTGTTCATTCCCAAAAACATCAATAAATGGGATTGTCACATTGAAACAAGAAGATGCATGCCTAGAAAAAGGGGGTATCATGAAAATAGTCTTACCAATGGATTTTATCCTGCACTCTTGGAAAGTCTTAGGTAACATAAATATCATTAATATTTCAAAAATTTATAAATTTTGACCGTATCATTTATGAGAACAAGAAATCCCTAGTTCGAGGGTAGTGAGGTAAAATATGGGTCCACAGATATTCCCTAAGTGTTTCAAGAATTCAAATAAATTTCATTGAACTTAGAATAACATTCTGCAGCCACTCCACCATTCACAGTCAACTTGTTTTCTCCTAAACTAGAACTATTTTTTATCAAGCTCTCGATCAGTGTAGGTTTCTCAAAGCATGTATATAAGAAAACATATAGAAATTTAATATTACATCATAAGACTCATCCAAAACTTCATTACTTATTATTCACCTTGAATTCTTCATGATTACATCTATTATCCATGAGATATTACATATTGATATCAAAAATCAATCTTTGACCCATCTAATAAGCCATTCTTAGCTTCACTCGACCGTATCGTAAGATTACTCAACCACTTCTAGACTAAGTAATCAGTTTAAACCACACATGTTTATTAAAATTACTTGGATCCATGTGAGAATGGATCTCCAAGTTGTTTTTATCCCATTTTGTCCTCCATGCATAACTAGGCCATATTTTTGGCATTTACAACTACACACACAAAATTGAAAATTCAAACTATATAAAATGGAGGGAAATGATGCTCAAACTCCTAAACTATCCTAGAATCCACTTCAAGCACGAAAAACACCATATAAACATCAGGGATGCTCCTACATCACCAAAACTCACAATTATATTATTCTTAATGAAATTACACACCTCCTAAGAAGTAACATTCTTAATAGGAATTGCTTCTACCCATTTACTAAAGTAATCAATTGTGGTAAGAATGTAATGGTGACCATCACTAGAGGTTGGATTCAACATACCAATGAAATCAATTCCCCATTGTTGAAATGGTTCATTAATAAAAAATGGTTTTAATGGTAATATTGGTAACTTCACATTTCTAAAGAATTATTGCCATGCTTGACACTTAGACACCTATTCATTAGTATCTTGGAAAAGACTTGACCAGGTAGTAATTTGAATGAAATTTTTTTGGGCGCATTACTTTGGTTGAGAAGTGACCTCTACATGCTTTGTCATGAAATTTATCCAATATATTTTCTTGATGAGCACCATCCATGTACCATAGAAAGACACCATCAATGCCCTTCTTGTATAAACCATTGTCCCAAAGAATGAAGTATTTTTATTTCAGGTTAATAGTATATTTATCCTTGCATGTTAATTTATATGGAATTCCCCATATTTCAATAAGTAGACCATATTACTATACAATTCATCGACTAGGTTCACAAAGAGAACCCTATGCAATTCTTCATCAAATCCTTCCCGAAGTGGAGAATTTTTGTATCTAGATCATCTCACTTATTTTTTTCATCAACTCAGTAAAGAAATCTACCTCTTATTATCTTAGTTGGCTTATATAAAGATCATATTCTTACAATTTTCTCACCAAAGTTACCCTCGAAATCCCAATTCTTACTTGTTTCAAGATAGATTTAATTGTAGTGCCAGGAACATATACAATAATATATGAGGATAGAATATAATACCTGAAAGATTTGTATGCTTTGAAAAATGTATATGTGGGCTTCTCCATATGTTTATATTTTAATTCATATTATTTCAATGGAATACTCATAAAGGCTATGGGGCTTTAATTTTTCTTCATTCTTCTACATCAATATGGCTACATGGTATACTTAGAAGAATAACAAAAGAGAGGATGAATTCTCTACTAGAATAAGGTGACACACATACTGGTGCTTCAACCAAATCTGATTTGATTATTTTGAAGGCCTTATTTCCTTCCTCATTACATTTGATGTCTTTCTTATTCTTCATCATGTCTGAAATATGACATGTGAGTTCAACAAAATTATGGATAAACCTTGTGATAAAGTTAACCTTACCAAAAATTGAGTGGACTCCTTTTTATAAGTTGGTAGAGGTAGGTTTTGAATAGATTTAACTCTCTCAAGTTTCATCTTGGTCCATTACTTCAAGAAAATATGTCCTAGAATATTTCCCTCAGTAATAACAAATTTTGATTTCTTAGGATTCAAAGATATCATATGCTTCCTGCACTAGATAAAAACTTCTTCCAAATATGCAATGTGCTTACCTTTTTGTTTCACAATATTCTTAGCAAATTAATGAAATGGATAAGGGGTGATAGGCCAAGGAGGAATACATCTTGTCATGTCGGTTGAAGGTTTTGTGCGTGTTCGATTTCTTGATCCAAGTTTACTACAAGAAATCCCTTTTGTTTAGGAGGAACTACGAAATGCAAAACAAGACCAAAAACCATAGTTAATAGTAAAAGGTTAGTGGATTGCCTAGCATAAGCTAGACTAGGAAGTATGACACACACACACACACACACACACACACACACACACACATATTTCAATACAAAACAAATGAACATGCAGATAAATGAATCTAGTGCTAGTAATATAATGTAGGTATATCGATTACTTATCAACTTTAATCCACTTAAATGATTTGATATTAAATTGTCAAAGGCTACAAGTTAGTTCATAGGCTAAGAAGGTGATATAGAAGTCAAAGATAGGGTCTAGGTAAGGCTTAGTATAATTTGGGGTTGATTTGGGTGATTGGGGTGCTCGTTGGTCTCTGCGCGATTTTCTAGACATAGAGACCGATGCTGGTTAGGTTTGACTAACTAAGATTTAACTAAGACATATACCGGTTAGGGATAACCGATCTCAGTTTCTATGGGAATGGTAAAAGTATTAGAAATAGTTTTTGGGTTCTCCCTATGCCTTCACGAGAGGGATGAGGAGGTATGTGGAGAGGCTTCGGGTAGGTTACTTGGCTTGGGTGAGATTTTTTTGAGGCCTTTGGGGTGTTAAGGAAAATTTAGAAAAAGTATGTCGGGAGGTAAAGTAATCAATGTAGGTCTGGTGACCAATGTCATTGAAGGGGAAAGTAATGGTAGTTAAGGTAACCAACTTCGATAGAGGAAATTTGGTGAAAGTTAATTAATAGGCGCTTTTGTCTTCTCTTTGATTGCATAAAGAATAAAAGGGAAACTAGTTGGGTTAGTGATAAGGTGATAAAAATCATAAGCATGTAAATGGTTTAGTAATCAAGATCTAAAAGGATATTGTGGCTAGACAAGGGTATGGGCTGGAAAATGGAGGTATCTGAACATAGGGAATAAAAAGTTCCAATAATAGAAAGATAAAGAACTTAATGATTAAGGACCAAAATGATACAAAATCAAATGCACTTACTTGTTCTAGTAAGATTGGTGGGCAAAGGAAGGTGATGGTCGATCTATGAACCTAGTGGTCGGTTTGTGGCAGTGCTTCCCGAAATGTTACCATGAATGCTTATGCCTTCATATAATCCTTGGTACTTGTTTGGGTCTCTGCATAGATGTATTATGTCATCCTTATACTTGAGAAAACTCTAGTTTGTGCTTGAATGTAGATATATCTCTCCCAAAACTCAAAGTGACCAACCTAGGAAAAAGGTTAATAAATTGTATAAATGGTGACTAACAATGATCAAGGTGGTGGTGTTGATTCAAGGTTAACTAGAATCGGTTAAGGCAAGATATCCTAGGTTTACAAAAATAGGAGATCTTGGGTATTTTTGGTCGCTCTGCCTATTGGTCTAGGTCAAAAGTGGTGGTTAATGCTTAGATAAGAAAACACGATGTTGGAGAAAGAATAAGAATTGAATTTTAGGGTTACAATAAGTCTTAGGTGATTAGGATAAGTGGAGAATGAGTCTTAGTTAATTAATAGGCAAAGAACATGTCCATGGTGAGGTGTCTAGGTGATGTGGCTAGGTGAGGTGTAAATTAATTTAATAAATTATATGAGGATGGTTATTAATTCAATTATAAGTAACTAAATTAATATGAATATGTAGTAGAGGGTCATGATTAGGTTAACATGTCGGGATGACTATTTGAAAGAGGACACAAGGGAGTGTGATCCAAATTTGGTGTCTACATTTCCCCTTTTTTTCTCATAGTTTGTATTGATAAGCAAAGTCTTTGACAAAATTAGGAAGTGATTGGCACGAATATAAGTGAGAGTGGGATTATCCCCGAGTTAGGTTAAATGTGATTTTTCCCAAGTGTTGGTGAAGGTGATACCCCTCAAACTAGGAACATATGAGGTGTTATAAAAAGTTAGTGAAGGGTTTGATAAATGTGTAGTTGGTGAAAGTTAAGGTAGGTGGGTTATTGGTAAGGGTATAGGCACATTAGGTAAAGGGTAATGGTCAAATCAGGTAATAGGAAATGGGAAAGGGTTAAATCGGGTAATGGGTAAGGGAAATAAAATACATACACAAGTATAGACTGTGACATGGTACCAGGTTGAAGAGCTTGCAAACTCTACATTGTCCAAGGTCGATAGGTTTATCCAAATAAGGTTGAAATGATTCAGGTATCTAAGGTATAGGATATGGTCCAAAAACACAATGAAGGTTAGGTGCAAGAACATTTAGGTATGATCAGTACATAATAGTTTTGGTCGAGATAAACAAAATGATAATAGGAAAGGCATGGTTCTTAGGCTAAAACAACATAGGTAACACCATTGCAAGGTATAACAAGTACACAAGTTCGGTGGTCACAAACAATAGGTCAGGTCCAAGTAAATAGGTCGTGGCATGGGTAAGGCCATGGTATAGGTAAAATGACAAATCCCTAAACACAATTAAGGAATTGTATGGGTAGTTTAGGATTGTGGGTAGGGTATAATGGGTGTGTGGCAATAATGAGTTTGGTAAAATGGGTAAAAGGGGATATAAATGGTAATGATAGGTAATTGATGTTGGTTATAATGTAACCGATGTTGAATTTGGGTGACCAACATCGATCATTCTGGGTTAGGATATTTTATAGAATCATTTTTTTTGTTGTTGTTGATATCATCGAAATGTGAAATGATGGATGTACGATATGTTTGTTGTTAAGAAAATGGCAGGTATTTCAATTTGTTAATTGTTTAATTTCCAATTGTTTGTGAAAAATGGAAACTAAGTAAGGTGAAATATTATTTGAAAACATGGGGGACAATTAGTTAGGGTAAATAGTGTCCAAGATAACCTCCAAGGGTCTCATTCCTTGAAGTGGTGCCTACATAGCCTTAGTGAAAAGGGGCCTTAGGCTGATGTAGTTCTTTCATAAGCTAGGGAAAAATAAGATGAGGTAGTGGAATGGGTGGGTAGGTTTTAGGCAAGATTGAGTGTAGGTCATTTAGGGCTAGTTGGATTTAGGAAATTTTAGGTATGGTTGAGTTTAGGTCATTTAGGCATGATTTATTTTGGTGAAATGGGAATCTTTAAAACATAGGTATCAATGGTCTATTATTGTATAGGATAATCAATAAGTAATGAAGAAGGTGAATGGTAGGAGGAGGAAAAAGAGCCTCCTAATTGATAAGAACCATAATGATTTTACCATACCTTAGATTGTCTTATGAAAAAATACCTTGAAGGTGTTGCATGATTGACTATGCTAAGGGTGAAGAAAGTCACATGATCACGAAATGTCATGTTTGTGGAAAGTCCCTTGAGAAGGTAGGAAATTAGGGTGAAAAGGAAATGAGGTGAAAATGGTTGGTTTTTAGCATAACCTAGTGTAAGACAACATGCCTACTTGGAAAGATACCTAAGATCAAAATAGGCAAGTCCATGACGAAAAAGTTATCATTTTATTCTTTTTGCTATTTTTTGATAGATTGATCAATGCGGGAAGTCTATGTGGGATGAGTATATCATATCCTTAAGGTATTCGTGAATTTTATCGATGTGGGAAGATTCTAAATATTTTATTTTATTTTACAAAAATAGACTTGTTTTGATGAGAGACTAAGTACAATATGGATAGCTTTGTATAGATGTCCTTCAAGGAGCAATCTATTTATAGCAGTGAGATAGAGAGAATAGATTTAATTTTTGAAGGAATCATATTTTTCTAGAATTTTAAATCAAGAAGTTGAATCCCATTTGAATTTTGATATTATTTTGTTGTTAGACCGTTAAGTCATGGACACAACTTTAGAGAAAAATAGGCTCTTAGTTTGAAGGAAAAACCATAACACACAGAGGCTAACTATGTAAGAGAGAGTTTATGTGATGAATGACCTTAGGATTCCATCTTGAAGAATAAGAAAATTATCATAAGAATCGTGTCATGAGTAGGGTCATTGTAATCATATTGAAGATAGGGCTCAAAAGGTGAAAGGTAATCACATTATTCTATTTGAGTCATGGACCCTTAAATTAGTTAAAAATGAAGGTGAATGGTGCTCAGGGATGAGCATTAAATAGACAGAAGGTGATATAGGTCTTGATTCAACAATATAATAGTCGAAGATGTAAGGAATTGAGGGGATCAGGTTTGGAATTTCCATTGAGTGAAGAAAAACGATAAGCACCTGATCCATAGGTATGAGTAACGATATAAGGTCCAAGCCAATTAGGAGCTAATTTGTCTCATTTACTTTTCTCCTCTTTGGTTACATGTTTATTTTCCTTCAAGACAAGGTCTCGACTGAAAGGTTTTTTTGTGTACATGTTCATCATAGGCACATTTGATACATTTTGGTAGATTTGAAGGTGATCAAGAGTATTAAGATAATATTCATCTAATAACTAGATTTTTGCCAATCAGTCCTCGCAAAAGTCATCATCGTTGAACATCTCTTTGAGTGAGATACGAAGAGACAAAATCTGGACTTCAAAAATAAAGGTAGCCTCTATGCCATAGACCAGAGAGAAAGGCATAGCTACGGTTGAGGTACGAATACAAGTATGGTAAGCCCATAAGGAAAAAGGAATGTGTGTATGTTAATCCTTTCCAAATTATCATCTATAGCTTTCATAATAATTTTTCTAAGGTTTTGTTGGTGGATTCAGCTTGGGAATTTGTTTGAGGGTAGTAGGGTGAAGAAAAAGTGAATTGAATGTCAAAGGTGTCACAAAGCTTCCATAGAAATTTATTTTTTAATTATTTTGCATTATCGTGATTAGATGATGGGGAGCACCAAAATGACAAATGATATGATTGTTGATGAATTCACTTATTTTCTCATCTTTTGTTGAAATAAGAGTTATGGCTTCTATCCATTTAGTGTAGTATTTAGTAGTAGTAATAATCCATTGATGGCGATGTGAAGAATGGGGATTGATTTCTCCAACAAGATCAAAACCCCATTGAGAGAAAGGCCAAAGGTCTCGTGTGGCTTGTAAGGCATGACTAGGCATGTGATGAAGATTATAATTTTAATAGCACATCACACAATAATTGACATAATCACAACAATTTCAGAGTTTAAGGTTGGGAAATAATAGCCTAGGAGGAGAATTCATTTAGCGATAGCTAAACCACTGAAGTGACCTCCACAAATTCCATTGTGAACTTCCTTGATGGTGTAGGGAATTTTAGAACTTATAAGGCATCACAAGAGGATACCATCAAAGCCACGTTTATAAAGAAGGCCTCCCATGATGACATGCTAAGAAACACTTTTGAGAAAGAAGCGATGTTTGTTACGAGTAAGGTATAAAGGTAGAATTGGAAGGGAAAGGTAGTAACCAAACAACTTGTACCAAAGGTCACGTGGGTAAGGTTAAGCGGTTTCAATGAGGTTGATGTCTAGAAATAGATAGGAAGGTGATTGCATGATTTGTCTTGTGACAAATATTTTCGAGTCGAGGCGAGGTGGGTATCTCGAGAAGTAAGGCAGGTCATGGCATCGAAAAATTTGTTAGTGGAACATGGAGTGGTTTGAAGTTCATAAAAGTTAAAGGTAGTCAAAAGTATGTATACATGATGATTATAGTTTTAAATTATTTCATTACCACACCGGTATATACCATTTACTTGATTTACAACCAATCGAGAATAACAAAAGATAATTATTAATTTGATGTCCAAAGTGATGGCGGTTTCAAGGCCTAATACGAGTGCTTCATATTTGGTGATATTTGTAGTACATTCAAAATCTTGTTTGAAAGATAATGGCATAGGATCACCATCGAGTGAAATAAGGATAATTCTAGGACAACCTCCATGCTGACATTTGGAACCATAAAATAATACGGTCATTGGGGAAATGGTATCATCCAACGAGATGGTAGTAATGGATTCATCTATGAAATCAAAGTTAGAGGGATGACTTCTGGAGAGACGTGCATCTGCCAGTTGGTCAGCAATATTTTTGACTTTAATAGATTTTTGATGAGTGAATTTATGGTCTAGGTTTACAAGAATCATGAGCCAATGTGCAACACACTGATGTTGGTAGGGTTTGGCATACATGTAATGTAAAGGGTCTGTATTGGTGACAAAAAATAGGTTGTGGTTAAGCAGGTAATGGCATAGTTTAGTAGCAATAAAAATTAATCCTAAGAATTTTTTTTATGTGGGTGTATCGGGTTTCATAATCCAAAATCATATGACTTATATAATAAAATACTTGCTTCCTATGTTGGTCATCATGATGAGCGAGCATGGCTCCCAAAGAATGATCCATATTAGAAATGTAAAGGTAAAATGGTTGGTCATCCTTAGGAGGAATGAGTGTAGGTAGTTGGAGGAAGTATTGTTTTAAGGCCTCAAAGGGTTTGTGGCATTCATCATCCCATTTGAAGGAAATTTACTTTTGAGGAGATGATGAAAGGGGTGGCAACACCCGAAATCTACTAAATGAAATGATGGATAGACTACAACTTGCCTTGCAAAATACGCAATTTTCGAAGGTTAGTAGGTTGAGGAATTTTGAGAATAGCTTTGATTTTAGCGGGATCAACTTCTATGCCACAAAAGAAATGATTAAACTAAGGTTTTTTCTTGAGAGGAAAGTGAAGACACATTTCTTAGGTTGAAGGCGAACACAACACTTAATGAGATGGTAAAAATTATTTAAATTATTGTAAGGTGTTCAGCTCAAAGGTGTTTGGATTTGGTAAGAAGGTTGTCTACATAATCTTCCATTATGTGATGCATGATGTCATGAAATATATAAGTCATAGCTCACTAATATGTAGCACCAGAATTTTTAATGTCAAAGTGCATGAATCAATAGCGTAAGGTCCCCTGGGAGTGATGAAGGTGGTTTTGTGTTGATATTCCAGGGTGAGTAATATTTTGTTATAACCTAAGAATCTATCCATGAGTGAGAAGATCTCATGGTCAGGTGGTAAGATCAATTAGTTGGTCGATACTAGGTAGTGGAAAGTCATCTTTTAGGAAAGCTAAGTTTAGGTTGAAAAAATCCATGCAAATGCGGAGCCCTATTTATTTTCTCGACAAGAATGATGTTAGAAATTCATTAGGGATAATCAATGGGTAGGATGAAGGAAACCAAGAGAAGGTGCTAAATTTCTTCTTTGACAAGAAGGGCAATGCGAGGATACATTTTTTGTAGCTTCTGTTTCATAGGTTTGGCTTTAGGAACAATTACGATATTATGGACCAAAATGTTTGTGTCAATACCGGGCATATCAGTGTAGGACCAAGAAAAATAGTTTCTATGATCTCGAAGGAATGAGGTAAAAACTTCATGTTTAGTAGCATCTAAAGATTGGCCTATCTTTAGAATGTGTGGGTCATCTTGAGTGTTGATATTTATTTTGATGGTTGATTCATTTAACATGGTTTTCATCTTAGAAGGAAATGAATAGTGAATATAAGAATCTTTCGCACCAAGGTAGGTGAGAATAGACTCATCATCTTGACATTGAATGACATTAATAAAAGGTGTATCGTCATCGATCATGTTAGGATACAAGAAGGGAAGGGAAGAGGAAGCCTCGCTATTATGTTGATAAGTCGAGGTCACAGGGAAATGGTGTTTATGAAAAAAAAGTTAGGATGATTGGATTCTAGATCCATAGACTCACGTGGTGAAGGTGGGGAAGTTAGAACATGGGGTGAAGAAGGTTTATCATCCTCAATGAGTTCAACATGGGATTTTTTTGAAAGATTAGGAAAATACAATACCACTACATTTGGTGTGTTTACATGTCATACATGGGATGAAAGTATGGCATCCCTATTCATAGAACCCAAAGCCAAAGCCTTTCCATGCACAATAGTGGAGGAAAGTGTGGTCGAAGTGGCATTGGTGAGGGATTGAAGATCGAAAGAAAATGGCCACGTTTGGTAAGGTGGCTCGGGTGAGTATGTAGAAGTATCAAGTCCCCCATAGGTTAAGTTTGTATGAATATGAGGAGGACCATAAGATAAACCTCACCTATGTGGTGATCATAGCGAGGGTGTTGGTGAAGGTTACCATAATCTTGAGGAGTAAGGAATGGGTTGATGTTGTATGGGCGGTACTCCACAGAGTGAGATGTGTAAAAACACCTACTAAGGGATCAATATTTTGTATATGGGTGGTTGGAATAGATGAATCATTAGGAAATTGGGAGGAATAAGTATTGGTTATTTGATAATTAAGTGGATTAATGGATGGGGCTGTCAAAGCTATGACGACACTTTGGGAATGGAGGAGTTAGATGTGGAAAAGGTAGCAGTAACTTCAGTGGATGGGGTTATGGGTGAAGAATAAGTGGCGATAGTGGTAGATGCCTTAACTAGTATAAGGACATGATTAGGTCGGTATAACATGTTACAGGTTTTGAATAGCGAAGGGTTAGTAGGGATTATATAGTTATGTCCTTCATGTTTGAATTTTACATAGTGATGTAAGTTTGAAGGAAAAAAGCCCATGACATGGATCCAAGGTCAGCCAAGCAACATGTTGTACTAGAAATCCCCCTCTAATACATAGAATAGTTTTAGAATGGTAAAGGCCCCCACGATGTGGAGGATGATGGTGCTTTGAGAGTGGAAGTGATGACATCATTTAATGAATGCAACATAACTATATTATTATGCATGCAATTTGAAGGGATGTGCATTTGATTGTATGCATGAGAGGAGATGATGTTAATACTATAATGACCAAAAATCATAACACATCAAACATAAATTTTATTAATATGAATGGAAATTAAAAGGGAGAGATCAAGATCATCTAATTGGAGAAGTATATTCTCATCTTTATAGAAATTGATGGCGAAGACTTACTAAGTGGTAGGGGGTGTGGAGGAAAGTGATGAATTGGTGAGAGAGACCACATGCATAGGGGTGATAATGAAGGCCAAATGTGTAGGGTCATTGGGTAAAACCTTGATGGATTGCAGAACCTCCATGAAGGCCTATCGATGAGATTCAAAGGTTTAGACAAGATCGTACAAAGACATTTTTAGGGGGATTAGTGAAATCGTCAGAAATGGGGTATGTGGGTCCCTTAATGGTGATTTTATGTGCAGGTGAATATGGTATGTGTGGTACATGACTAACATATGGGATGATTGCTTTCTCTTTTCCTTTGTCATTTTGGGCACGAGTGGAAACTTGGATCATGTTAATATGAGGATGATAAGTGGATGCAAAAGGTATTTCATGAGTAGTATAACAACATGATGGACAAAAACCTAATGCGGAGTAAAAAAATTGTGAAATTAGTAGGGCACACTGGAATTTTGGTGGGGTTTTAACGAGCTTTCTTATGTAGACCATGTTGATCTCAAATTTTGGAGGTGGGCAAAAGGTTTTGGAGGTAGTGATGTAGGTCACTAAATAGGTAGTGGGCAAGGATGTGTGGTGATAGCTGGAGGTGGAAATGGGTACTTGTCTAGGAGATCATCTTCATCAAAGTTTTGTTCAGGAGGACAAAGTTAGAGAAGAACAGCTTTTAGATCCTTACAATTTGCTACATCATGTCTTGGCACATGATAGTAGGCGTAAATTTTAATATCATCAAACCCTTTTGGTTTGGTCTTGAGTGGTTTGTAAGGTCTAAGGGGGGTAATGTGATGACAATAGTCTCTAAAAGGTTGGCTAGAATGTTGGTGTAAGAACACACCAATGGGTCACAATTTGAGGTGAGTTTTGGTCTAGATTGAAGTTTAAGTGATTGTGATGTGTGAGGTACTACATGAGGTGGAATTGAAGATGGAATATGTTTGACGATCAATTTGGTAGGTGGGAGTATTTAAGACTTGGGTTGTACCTTCCTAAGTAAGGGCATGGTAGTTGAACTAGCAATGGAAGGTGTTGTAGGATTGACTACATCTATGGAGGGTATTGGGTTTTTCAATTTCAGTTGCACCTTCTTGGGTAAAGGTGAAGGATGAGTACATGATGCCAAAGGGAAAGTGGATTGAGGAAGACAATGGGTTAGCCATGGTGATAATGGAGGTGTGGTAAAGGTTGTTGGCAGAGGTGAAGTGGAAGGTACAAGTTAAAGAGAAGGAAGTCTCGAGGTAGTGATGAGGTTATTGTAGTGGTGGGGGTACAAGTGGTAAGAAATATGTGGGTAATGGAAAAGGTGTATGTTACACTGGTAGGTTTGTTTTAATAAAGGATTGTGATGAAGAGGTGGGCTGTGAAACTTTTTATTTTCTTTAGATAGGTGGTTTCTTGGGTAAGGTTGATGGGTGAGCCCCAGGATAAATGGAAGGGGTGAAGGTGAAAAGGCGTGGTGGCTGAAACTCTTGTGTGTGGCTTAAAATGTTGGGTATTATTTTTAGGTGGAAGATTGGTTTTTATGCAAGCTTGGGAGGATTTGGATAAGTCCAATTTGATGAGTGAATGTACAAGGCTTGATGTTGACATGAAACATAGGGTAGTGATATGTAACACTCCCATTTTAAGACTTTAGAAACAAGGGAATTTTTTTTATAGTGTTCATTGTTCTAAATAAAGCATTATTTACAACAAACATTCCATGCCAATCAAATTCAATGGATAACATATATAGTTGTAATGTCTCAGTGATTCACCAATCTATTCATTCCATAACTCAAGAAGCCATCGATTTATTTATTTTATTTTATGTATCGAATACATATCATATACTCCATATACTTTTTCATCCTACCCTACACTAGAACCGAGTGATTTGTTTAAAGAACATATATGAATATCTACTACTAATATTCATCTAATATCATGTTGTTTTATACTTGGTGACATATGAAAATGCAACCAGCAGAAATTGTAATACTTTGGCCAAAGATTTATAACATAATGTGTATGTACTTATTCCTAGATGGAATACTCATCATATTAGAATACGTCCTTCACCTCACTCCTCATTTATCATGATTGGTCTTTACTGACTACTATCAGTCCACTTGTTCTAGGTTTAACCCTAGACCTAGGTAGGAATATAACCTATTATGGGAAGGTGCTCACAATGGATTAGGGTATATGGGCATACTCAATTGACCTAAGTCTACCGGATGTGCCAACTTACCTTGAGCCATTGGAAGATAATTCATATCCTAAATATTCTCCTATCTAGACCTAGAGGGAAACTAAGTTCAAGTCTAAGTTCTTATTGGGTGTAGATCTAGATGATCAATGTAGAAGGGTGATGCCACATTTCAACTACAACTTTGCATTCTCGAGAAGACCCAAGCCTTCTCGAAAGTATAGCCCTGCAGTTGGTGTGTGCCAACATCCTACAGAAACTACCTCATCAAGATGTACATACCCCTAGGGAGATTGTTAATACTTTATTATTTTAGATTATTTCTAGATTTCAGCAACCCAATATCCATATTTCTTAATGTATGATTGTCACACGTTACATTACTATGTTATATAGTTTAGATAAAAATATCATATTCTAAACCGAACAATCTACATCACAAGTAGGAAAATTGAACTAAATACCTTTATCCAACTTATCAAAGGATAACCCATCAAGCATATAAATAATATGAAGAATATAAACAAGATAGAAATCCATCTCTTTCATACAAGTACAAAATAATTTACTCAACCAATAGAGGTAAACTCTCAACTTTCAATTCATCTTTATAACTTATACATTTACAAGACTTATGCATTTAGGCATACTTTGCATAACAACCTTATTCATTATAAAAGAATACTACTTTTCTTTTTCGTTACAATCTCAAGAAAAAATTAGAATTCTTCACAAAGAATCAGATTTAAATCAACTAATGCATCATATAATTTTTTCCTTCTTTTTATCACTTACAAAGTCCATCTGCAAAAATTGCTAGCACGGATCAGTTCGAAAAGCCGAGCATGATAAGTACCAAGCCTTAAAATGAAGTGCATTCCAATAATTGTTCCATTAAAACAACTCCACTTTAATGAGACAATTATTACATCATAAATATCAATATAAGTAATAGAAAATGGAAAAGAAGTACACTTAACCAATTTGAATTCACTTCCTAGAGAAGAACAAAATATAATCCAAAACATCTTCCTTACAAAATTAAGGTTTAATAGATTCTAACAATTAACTTTAAATAACAAAGAAAGGGTTTACAACATAGTTCACATTGAGATGATACATCTAGCTCCTAAGCAAGGAAGAAGGATATCCATTCCAAACTATGCTCAAGAAAAAAATATCAGCAAACCAATACAAGTTCATCACATGAATTTAATTGTTTCGTTTAAAGGGAAACTACCTTTAAATATATATTTCATATTTTTAAATAGAACAAAATTCCATATCAATTTTAAGAAGGAATAAAGAGTTTAAATAGTCTTACAATAAGATTGTATTTTCTGTTCAACAAAACCAAAACAACAAATCTCTTCCTTCATCACTTTTGTTAGTGTGGATTATCCTATGTGTTCTCCTCTCATATTGGAGGGTCATCTCACATGGGTTAGGTTTAGGGTTTCATGTGTGTCATGCACTAGGGTTACTCAACACCCTATATGTACCCATTTACTATTTATTTATGAGCATGCTAAGACACTCCACTGTCTTTCCTCTATGTGCAAGCTTTGTTTCTGTTGAGCAAGTTCTTCCATTATTGATCAATTCTTTCTTGCAATTACGCTGGAGCTATCACGATTCCGTTGGAGTGCAACTAATTTTTGGCACCTTGTTTTTGATTCAATTCTCACAAAATATTTTCATGGTATCGAGATGAGATCGGGTAAATGTGCACTCGTTATTTTTTAGTTGCAATTACTTTTTCTTGGTTTCATTCTTTTACTTTGCATGCAAGTTTTTCGATCACTATTTTCTGGAATTATTTTGCTAATCTCTCTAACAAGCTTTCTCGGAAAGTTGTGTCAGTTTTGTGCCTTTTTTGGTGCATGTGCAGGTTTTCATCATACCTTGAGCAATCTGTGGATAATTTAGCAGATCAGCCAAATAGAGTATTTTCTAGTTTTTTTCTAATTTTTTTTATTAAAACTGGAAATTCTTTCGATCTCTATTTTCTGGCTTTTCTCTGTTTTTGCTATTTTTTTTGCAGGTTCAGTGACTACATCTATTCTACAGAAGGATCTTTCACTCCACATGCATCGACAATTTCTTCTGAGCACTCTGTTTTGCCAAAAACCTACAATTTCTTCTGAGCACGCGTGGAGGGATTAACCTTTTGTGGTGTTTGCTGCAACATTTTTTGCATGAAGGGTTATCCTTGCCAACAACACGGCCTCCCTTCCCAACACATGGCTTCCTTTCTTGCACACATCCTCCCTTTCTACACATGACCTCCCTTTCATACATATGGCTGCCCTAACAAATAAAAAACCACTCCCAACGTCCTCTCGCTGCACTCTGCCATGGCTATGCCTCGCGCAAGACATTTTCTGGTACGTGTTTTTTCATTGGTAAGTCACTTTTTTGGAAGTTTTTTTTGGTACATTTTTTCCTACCTTTCTAAAACCGTATGTTTTCAAAAATAAAAATTCCAAATCCTTATTCAAACAAAACCTGTGTTTTTTTTTATCTACGTGCTAAGTGTTTTTGGTAAGTTTTTAAAAATTCGGGTTCTTTAGTAAGTTTTTTACTTTCTAACCTTTTTAAAATCTCATGCTTTTTAAATTTATTTCTTTCTAATTTAAACACACAAGTTTTAACTTAAGACTAATTCATTTTTATATCTTCCTTCTTTTTTTCAAAAAAAATCCTATAAATTATTCTTTCTAAACTTTGTTTAGATTCCTTTAATTTAATTTTTTTAAAACAAAAAGAGGAAAGTATTTAATTAGGTTTTAATTATTCATAATTAATTCCCCTTATTTACGGCTAATTCACGTTAGCAAATATTGTCCATCGGCATCTAATTTAACATTTTTATCATTTTTTTAAAAACTCCAATAGCTCTAAAAATAGTCAAATTGGGCGTTTCCAAATGGTAATTTAGGCGTTATTGTCAATTTTTTTGCTAATTGTGTGCTCAAGTGTGCAATGACACTTTGAGCACCTTTTTTCCTTCCGAGCTCTTTTCCGGCATTCTAAAGATTCTCTGAACTCCTTGAGTTCATTTAAAACCTTGTATTTCACCCTTATTATTGCTTGCGACTAGTGAGCACGTCCGCCATAGTCTATAACAAGGTTTCCTTTTATGACGTGAGACATTTTTTCTCACCACTGTGGTTGGCTTTCGCCTCCTTCCTTATTTCTTGCTTGTTTACAGTGTCCTATTTGTTGCGATCCATGAAATAGTGTTGTGGTCTCCTCTCTTGTGCGTTATTATGCTAATTGCAAGACGAGTTACCAAGTGTTTCAAAACCACATGCACGAACCCGATTGTAATCAACGCACTAAACTAGAAAGTTCCAAAATCGGGGGTTGTTATTATCCTTGGTGGTTGTGTTTCTTTTCTACATTTCTCTTTCTCTCTCTCACTATGGATGCTCTTTCAATTCCTTTGCTTACAACGTTAAAAATTTTCGAATGGAGATAGAAAATAATAATGAAACTAAGGGGTAAAGGGTTATTCCGCATCACCATGGGAACTGAGACTAAACCAGACAATGCACCTAAAAAAATCTAAGTGGTTAAACTGTAGTGACGAAGCTTTAGGTTTTCTTTACATGTCTATTTCTCTTGAATTTCTCTTCCACATTGAGGCATCCAAAGCACCTAAATCTGTGTGGAAAACGCTGGATGTGATGTTTGGACAACTAGATGACATGAGAGTGCATGAGTTGGAAAATGAAATACTAGGGTTAAATCCAAGTGACTTTGAAAACCTACAAGCTTTCTTCTCGAAATTTGTCCACATTAGATTATTGTTAAAAGGATGTCAAGTAGAGAAGAAATATTATCAACTAATCTTGTCAATTCTCTCTAAGCTAGGTCCCGAATATTCTATCTTCGTGTCAACTTTCTACGTTATAAAAGCTACTTTGGGCGATACTTGGACTATGCCCTCCTTTGACTATTTTTTTTCCCAACTCATTCGAGAACAGGAAAAACTCATTCAAATGGGATCTCTCAAGTCCAATTCACATGACCCTGTAGCAAATACTAGCAAGGGAAAGAAGACTGAAAAGAAGAAAGAAACAAAGGATCAACCTAAGAAAGAAATCAAGACCAAACCTAAAAATGACACAAACACATCGACTTCTAATCCTAAGGCAAAGAAAAGAAAGTATTTGTGTTCTTATTGTAAGAAGTCTGGTCATGAAGAGAAAAACTATTTTCAAAAACATATTGATCACTTATCTCATTTACTTAAGAAGAATAAAATAAGTGTTCTGAATCCATAAAACAAAGTACTCAAAGGCCAAGTATTCTCATTGCAAAAGGTGCTAAAAATGATAAGAAGAAAGTAAAGGCCCTTCTATCCAAAGTTGCTCCTTCATCGACATGGATTATAGATTCTGGTTCCTCACACCACATGGGTTCTTCACATGTTGAGTTTTCCAACATCAAACCTTGTGGAATGTCCCAAATAATGATGGGTAATGACACGACAGTGTCGGTTTCCGGTAGTGGATCAGTAGAGATGGATGGGGGAACATTTAACCAAGTGTTGAGTGTTCCTAATCTCTCTACCAATATCCTATCAGTTTGCCAAATTAATCACCTTGGTGAAGAAATGTGAGTGGAATTTGGTCCTAACTCGGTGATTATTCGTGAGCTTAACAATGACACTATAATGGCTGAGGAAAGACAGATCACCGTTCATGGTTGTACACCTTCTTCCATTTTACTTCTGATTCTACGCCCACTACCTTTCTTACTCATGCAAATGAGGTTAGTAAGCTATGGCATGAGTGTTTCAGACATCTAAATTATCGCTACCTTGAACAATTGATCTAAAATGAAATGGTCAATGGGTTGCCTTGTGTCAAGTTTTCTAAGGGTCTTTTTGAGGGTTGTACCCTTGGAAAGCATCTTGAAAAGAACTTTGACAAAGGAAAATCTTGGAGAGCCACTCATCTTTTGGATCTTGTTCACAATGATGTTTCTGGTCCATTTCCTTCTCCTGTGTTTACTAGAGCTCTTTATGTGCTAACCTTCATTGATGACTATTCGCGATATTCTTGTGTATATTTTCTTAATCTTAAGTTTGAAGTCTTTGAACTTTTTCAGGACTTTAAGGCTCTTGCTGAGAAATAGGATGAATGGTCTATCAAGGTTCTTCAAATTGACAATGGAGGTGAATATGTAAACAATAGGTTCATGGATTTCTGTACTTCTAAAGGGATCTCTTTATAGCATACAATTGCTTATATCCCCTCACAGAATGGAGTCATAGAAAGAAAGAACCGTACTCTTAAGGAGATGGCCACTTATATGATTCACTCTAAGTCTCTTCCTCCGTAGTATTAGACCAAAGTAGTGAAATGTGAAAATTACATTCAGAACTATGTTCCACACAAGGAAATAAGAGGGATGACACCCTTTAAATCCTAGTTTGTATGCAATCCTGATGTTGGTCACTTTTGAGTCTTCTGATCTAAGGCTATGGCTTTGATTCCCAAGAAGAAACGCAAGGCTTTGGAACCACAATCAAAACCTTGTATCTTTGTAGGGTATCCTAATGGTGGGAAGGGATATCGATTGATGAATCCTACTTCTCATGAGCTACATATTGAGATAAGTGTTAAGTTTGATGAGTATTATTAGAATTTTACTTCTCCACCTATTGAGGTTCTTCAGCTCACTGATTCAAATTCTAACTCATCATATGATGATGTTGTTGAGCATGGTCCTCTTCCTGATCCTCTTGACCATCAGACCTTTGATTCTTCTGATTATGATAGTAGTGATGATGAGGACTATGTCCCTTCTCACTCAAGTGAAGAATATTCTAACTCTGAGCCTGATCCTCCTAGTCCCCTTTGGGTCGGAAAAATTTGCAAAGTGCTAGATATTTAGTTGGAAATACTTCGGATATGAGACGTGCTCGCTCAGATTTCATTGGACCCCACTCTTTCTTCACCTATACTTCTAATCCATAGTCTTTATGCGAGGATTTTGGTTTCTGAGTGGGATTCTACCATGGATGAGGAGTATTCCTCTCTCATGAAGAATTATACTTTCGATCTCACCACTTTTCCGAAAGGAAGAAAAATCGTCGGTTTAATGGGTGTTCCGACAAAGTATGGGGTAGATGGAGATGTCAAAATTTTTAAAGCATGATTAGTAGCTAAGGGTTTCTCCCGAGATAGTTGGGGTTGACTATACTAAAACCTTTTCTCCGATTCGAATATGACTTCTATTCGATTGAACCTATCCATTTCAGTAGCAAACAGATGGAAAGTCCATCAAATGGACATTAAGAGTGCCTTCCTTCATGGTGACCTAGAGGAAGAGATCTATAAGGAACAACCTCCGGGTTATGTCCAAGATCCCTCCCTCGTCTCGTAAGTTAAAGAAGTCTCTTTATGGCCTTAAACAAGCCCCTCTAGCTTGGTATGCCAAGATGGACTCCTTTTACTTACATCGTGGTCAATAGGTGTCACTTTGATCCAAATGTTTATATTCTATGGCAAGATAGCTCCATACTCATTTTTGTTCTCTATATTGATGACTTTTTTATCACGGTAGCTCTTCCTCTATTATTGATTCTGTGAAGATTTCCTTGGCCAAAATTTTTTCCATGACTGACTTAGGTCTACTTCATTACTTCCTTGGGATCCAGATTTCACAATCGACTTAGAAATCTTTATTTCACAACCTAAGTATGCTCTTTATTTTCTAGCTCATTTTCATATGTCTAATTGCAAGTCTTCTCCTACTCCTTTTCTTTCTAGGGTTAAGTTGGTTTCTGATTGCTGCTCCCTTGGTTAATGGTACCCTTTATCGACAGTTGGTGGGGAGCTTGATTTACTTGACTCACAAATTGACTCGAGATTTATCGTATGCTATTGGGATTATGTCTAGATTCATGCAGGAGCCACATGAGCTGCATTGGAAAGTAGCTAAATGGATCCTTCATTATGTTTGTGGCACCTATGTTGATGGCATTCACTATCATGGAAGGGTAGATATTGACTTGATTGGGTTCACAGATTCTACCTGAGCCAGTGACTTAGATCATTAGAAATCTACTTCTAGTTCTGACGCTTCTCTCTTGGTTCAGGTCCTATTATTTGGTCTAGCAAGAAGTAGAATGTAATTATGATATCATCTACAAAGGCATAATATAGAGGAGCAGTTAACGCTACCACATAATCTATTTGGCTACAGGGTATTATGATAGAGTTTGGCATCTACTTTCAATGGCCTACCATTATCTACTATGATAACATGAGCACTATCTCCATTTACAAAATCTAGTTCAATCAAGTGGACGAAGCACATTGAGATCCATATGCAGTTCATATGGGAGCTTATTCATGATGGTATCATCGACATTCAGTAGATTCGACAAACCGATCGGATTGCAAATTTATTCACCAATCCCTTCAACGAGATGAATTTTCTTCACTTACGATCTCTTCTTGGGTGAGGTCTTCTGTAACTTCTCATCCTCTTTGGGCTATGTAGTCCTTTTCTTCTTCTTCTTCTAGGAAGACTATGTTTGTATATGGGCACTTTATCAGGCCTTCAAATTTCAGGCCCCATTAACACATCTTTCTTAGTTGTTTAGGAGTGTCTTCCTTTTCGTCGACTCATCTAGCTACTACCCTAGCTTTGATGAAGGGGGTGTTAGTGTGGGTTATACTATGTGTTCTCCTCTCATATTGGAGGGTGATATCACATGGGTTAGGTTTAGGGTTTCATGTGTGTCATCCACTAGGGTTACTCAACACCCTATATGTACCTATTTACTATTCATTTCGAGCATGACAAGCCACTCCACTTTATTTCCTCTATGTGCAAGCTTTTTTTCTCATTGAGCAAGTTCTTCCATTACTTGATCAATTATTTCTTGCAATAACACTAGAGCTATCATGATTCCATTAGAGTACAAGTACTTCATGGTGCCTCATTTCCAATTATATTCTCAAAAATATTTTCAAATTTAACAAATGATATGAACAAGGAAGGCTTAAACAGGTAAAATAAATCTCCATTTTGCAAGAGAATTAATAACAAAAGGGTGTAATCAAATGAACTAATCCCTACTAGTTAGAAAGGGAATATTATCACAATTTGACTCAATCTTTAATTTTTCTCCAAACTTAACAAAAAATTCCCATCTCTAATCCACACAATAAGCTCATACACTAGTTCCCAAGGAGAAAAAAAAACCAAATTAATGCAAAGAAAAGTACAACAGGTTCCCCTTACAATCTTTGTCATTACAAGCATGAGTTCCAAATTTAGTTTAGAACAACATACATTAAAGTTTTAAAACAACACCCTATCCCTAAGGGTTCCCTATTTCTTTCCCGATTTAATAGACTCATGCATTCACTTATTGATCCCAACAAGATTAGAAAACTTTAAACTTAAACTAAACCAGTTCAGTAGTATGCTCAAACTCAAAATTGAAGTTCTTTTACATGCCTCCACAACATTGTATTAGTTGTGGGTGATTCATAATTCTATTCAAACTGTAAAATGAAATCAGACTTGAATAGATCTAAGTATTATGCCTCCACTACTATTTCTAAGCACTGGTACAAACTTGTTTAAAATAATTCCAAATTCTTCTATCAAACGAAAGCATTTCCAATTAAATCTCCAAGAGATGTTCAAATAAATCAATCATACTACATACCTAGAATTACCGGGAGTAATCAGTTTGCATTAAAGGAGTTATAAACTCTCAACTAAAAATATAATTTAAAACCAACTCACAAATACTAGAACAGAGCTAACACGTCATTCAACTAAAAATTTCAAACACTATGTATCAAATTACATGTACAGTGCCGAATCACAAAGTCTCAAATGTGAGCACGATATATACAAATTTTATGAAACAAGTCAGAATATAACACGACAACCTTAACCAATTTATAGCGTAAAAAAAAACCTAATTCCAACTTCAAAATGAAACACATGTTTCTCCAAGAAGAGTTTAGAACCATTTGAGTAGATATTCACAGGTTTAGGGCATCCACTATTCCCATTCCAGTTTACATTTCAAACAAAGAAAACTCAAACCAGCTCGAAACATGAGCTCCTACCAAAGTTCAGAATAATAAAAAAGAATACTATTACTATGTAAAATATGAACTTCCATTAACAGTCCAGATTAACACAAGAGTAAACATGAGTATAGAGGTACATATGGACTTAAAACAATAGTCCAAGATTACTCAAGAATCCAAACACTGTTCAGAGTGACAAGAACCTCCAACCCAAGTTCTTAACAAAACACTAACCCCGAATCAAGCTAACTACACATGAACTTGAATACAGGCTCAAACGAAACACCAGCTCAATACAAGCTCAAGCTCAAACAAAACACAAGCTCAACTATAAGCCTTAGCTCAAACAAAACATGAACCTAAATATAGGCTCTAGCCCAAACAAAGACAAGCTCAACTACAAGTTTTTAGCTCAACAAAACATGAACCCGAATACAAAAATATCAAACAGGATTTAAGGTTCCCAAAACTCAAAACCATTTACATAGCGATGAAGGTCAGTTGAAAACACAATTTTTCATATACTGGTTCAAGAAATGACAAACAGAGTTACAGTAACAAGTTTCTCATGCATGTCACGCTAAATAGCACATACCAAGAAAGTTTCAAACACTTATCATCAATTTGCCATGGATTAATACCCAAATTTCCAAGATTACAAAACCCCAGTAAGAAAATAACTAGATAAAACACGCAAGCCAAGAATTTCATAAGAGTAGAGTCATTTTAAAGAATCATTTAGAAGAAAGCAAGAGATCTTAAATATTAGAGCCTATCATTCCTGATAGCACCTCTGCCAAATTGAAGGAGACTTTAAGACAAGCTTCTAATTCCTTTTCTCCTCCATACAAGATCAACCAACCAACCACTTTCCTCAAAATGCATCTTATATCTTCCCATGATCAAAAATAGACCAGGTGAGTTAAAAATAGAAATGAAGTGCAAGTCAAACTACTGGTTTGAAGAACCAGTTTGCTCCATACAAAGAAAAATCTGAAAAGCATGCAAAAACAAATAACCTCCCATAAATCTTCCTTCGAAGTTTCCTAGACAGTTTGTGAGCAAAGCCCAAGGCCAATTAATTTCATTATTTATAATTTTCCCACTCAACTCTCCTTCCCACCACCTCCCAAATCTGGTAAATGTCAATTCCAATTTAACATGCAACTCCATCTTTATTAGAGCTTCCACATAAGCCTCCGCTAACTCAACTAGCCCCTGCCAAAACTAGCAGTACGTAATGCCTTTAAGAACCTTATCAATAATTCAATGCCATTGGAACCGTCACCTTAGAGGCATGTGACCCTTTTAGGTTCCCATTAAAATAGCTTAGGATAGATCCTTAAACTTAGGTTAGTTTAGGAATAATTACCTTAGGTCTTAACACATTACCTTAGGTAATTCCAACATTAGATTAGATCATCTCATAACCATATAGCATTAGGTTTTAGGTTAATTTAGATAGCCTAGAAACCTTTCCATACTCCCTTAGCACAAGGCTTAGGTTAGAAATAAAATCAATTAAGTAACATAGTTAGGTAGTATATGTTATTACCTAGCTTAGGATTCTATAGGATAATCCCTTAGTTTTAGGATTTTGAATCCTTCCTATGCCATGAATAGGTTGTATTTCATTTACATCAGCAATGGACTACCAAGATCAATCTTCAAGGACCTAAGCACAACATACAACTGAATAGGAATATGTTCACATAAGATTAAAGAACTTGTAATAAAAAATTTCAGTCCACCATGTCCCTCAATTATGGAATGTCAATTTACCATTTATTCAACTGAGAAGGTTTAAAACATTCCTTGGATCACTGAAATTGATCCAAGGATGAGTCAGATAAGAGATAAGTTTGCAACTTTTAAACTAGATTGCAGCTTTCCTACAAGAAGTGAAAAATGGATTTAAGGAATCCATTCCATTCTAGTCTAATGATCATAAGAACAGAAAATATTTATCCATATCAAGCATGATCTCCAACAACCAAAAGAACACATCTTTAGAAGAAGATCACATGTCAACACTTGAAATGCCAAAGAGGAATATAACAATTGTCGAGTGTGTTACATGCTTCCCTCCTAAAAAGAATCATCGTCCCGATGATTACCTCATTTAAAAAATTTATATCAACGACAATCAATTCATTCACTTCTCTTACCATAAGTCTAATATATCAACAACTTATAGTTTTGGAAATCAACATTAAATAGCTATTTATTCATTTCATATAAATATCTACCCAAAACTGGCATACTTATAGTCATATATAGAACAAAAATCAATTCTATTCAAATAGATATGGAAAAGAAGTTTTCATATCTTCTAAGTTTTCACAAGTTGCACTTTGTCTTCGTTAAACTAGTCCCACTTTGGACTTTACATTGACTTATTTCTTAATTTCTCAATTGCAATCAAGGCGAGTTTCAAACACTCATATGGGTTTAACCATGATTATTCCTTGGTCCTGGACTACAAGGAGTTCCAATTTAACACGTGTGATAAATCTGAAATGTATTTCTTAAGTAAAGAAATATGGAAAACATCATGCATTCATGACAAAGAAGGAGGTAACGCTAAATGACAAGCTACGAGTTGATTATTTCAACTATTTCAAAAGGTCCCACATAACGAGGTGATAACTTGGCAACCTTGCCAAAATTTATAGAACTCTTTTTCAGTTTGACTTGAAGAAATACATTCTCACCAGTTCAAATTTCTTATCAACCCTATTTAAGTCAGCATAACTCTTTTTCCTATTTTTGCTCCTTTCAAGCGTTCATGAATCAATTTAACCTATTGTGCCATTTCGGTAAGAATTTCAAGTCTAATTACTTCTCTATCCTCTATGCTATCCCAACTAACAGGGGTTCTGCATTTTCTTCTCGTATAATGCCTTGAAAGGTGCCATCTTAAGAGAAGCATGATATGTATTATTGTATGCGAATTCAACTAATGGAAGATACTCTTCCCACTTATACTGTTGATCCATGCAATACATTCATAACATATCTTCCAAAACTTGATTTACTCTTTCAGTTTGCCCATCTAGTTCCAGGTGATATGCAGAACTGAAATTCAGCTTAGTTCCAAGAGCTGCATTAAATGTTTTCCAAAATCTTGACGTCATTCTAGGATCTCTATCTAAAATGATTAACTTAGGTACTCCATGTAATCTGAAAATTTCGTGTACAAATCTTCTTGCCAAAATAGAAGAATCATCCTTCATATTTCTAGCAATAAAATGTGCTACCTTTGTTAATTTATCCACAACTACTAAGATATCATCATGCTTATTTCTCGACATACGTAACCCTTGTAAAAATCCATGCTTATTACCTACCATTTGTACTGCAGTATGCTATGAGAATACAACAAACCGATTTGGGTGCATATGTTCCGCCTTAACACGTTGGCACTCAAGACAATGTGTCACAAGGTTTAGAACATCTTTTTCATTCCTTTCCAGAAATATTGTTGTTTTATATCAGCAAGCATTTTTGTAATGCCAGGGTGTCTAGAAAAAGGTGAATTATGAAATTCTGCTAACAATTTCTTTCTCAAATTATTTAGCAAAGGTACATAGACTTTGTTTTCAAATCGTAAGATTCCTTCTTGATCAAAGTGAAAACCTTTATACCTTGAATCATTAGAATAGGTAGCAAGTGTTGCTTTTACTTGTTAGAAGTAAGAATCAAATTACATAACACTTTTTACTTCATCCTTAAACTAAGTTCTTAACGTTATAATATCGAAATCTGCTTCCTATGACTTAGAGCATTAGCCACTCTATTTTATTTACCCTTTATATAACTGATGTCAAAATCATATTGAGAAAAAAAAATCCAACCACCTTCGTTGTCTTGCATTAATATTTGGCTGAGTGAAGATATAGTTTAGTCCAAGGTGATCGGTTTTCAATTCAAAAGGCTTACCAAGAAGGTAATCCCTCTAAAATTGTAGTGCATGAACAATGGCAGCAAGATCTAAATCATGTGGAGAATAATTCAACTCATGTAACTTAAGTTTTCTACTTTCATATGCTATGACATGACCGGTTTGTAAAAATACCTCCTAGACCTTCACCGATGCATCGATTACCACCATAAAATATCCATTAGGATCTGCATCTTTGTAAGAATAGGTGTCGAAGTTAACTATTCCTTCAAGGTCTTAAATGCAAGTTCACATTTCTCACTCCAAACAAACTTTTTATCTTTCTTCTGTAAGGAAGTTATCGGTGCATCTATCTTAGAAAAATCTTTTACAAATTTCCTATAGTAGCCAGCAAGTCCCATGAAGCTTCTAACTTCATGTACATTCTTGATACGAGCCACTCGATTATAACTACAAATTTAGAAGGATTTACAAAAATTCCATATTTACTTATTACAGTCCTAAATAGTGCACTTATGTGTCATAGAAAGAACATTTAGACAGACTTACCAAATAGTTGTCTCTTTCTTAGAATTTCCAAAACTATTTTCAAATGCTCATGATGCTCTTCAACGCTTTTAGAATATATGAGAATGTCGTCCAAGAATACGAGAAATTTTTTTCCAAGTATTCTTGAAAGATATTATTCATTAAATTCATAAATTCCGTAGGTGCATTAGCTAATCCAAAAGGTAATTAATAGTAAACTCATAATGTCCATACCTTATTCTAAAAGTTGTTTTATGAATATCCTCATCCTTAATTCATAATTGATGATATCCAAATTGAAAATATATATTGGAATATACCGATGCTCTATGCATCTGAGAAAATAAATCATCAATCCTAGGGAGTGGATATCTATTCTTGATTGTTGCCTTGTTTAACATCCCGTAATCAATGCATAATCTAAGTGTTCCATCTTTCTTTTTCACAAAAATTATGGGTGCTCCCAAGGTGAAATACTTGGTCTAATGAAACCTTGAGACAAAATTTCATGCAAATGAGCCTTAAACTCTACTAATTCTGTAGTAGTCATTCGATATGGTGCTTTAAAAATAGGTTTAGTTCCAGGCTTTATCTCAATCGTGAAATCAAATTCCCTTTTGGGTGTTAGACTGACAATTCTTCCATAAATACATCACCTGAAGTCTCGTAATAGTAGATATCGTTCCATAATATCACTTATCTCTTCTCGTTGATTCAGTAATTTTACTACATATGAGGTACATCCTTTATTTTTGGCCTTTTTAAGCTATATAATCGACAATTTTATAACATAAATCTCACGTTGTACACCACTGAATCTTTATTGTTTTCTATAGGTCGTCTAAACAACTAATGTGTTTTTCAAAACAATCCACTTTATCCTTATTTTCTACTAACCAATTGACACCTATGATTACATCATAAGACCCCAAGGGTGCAACATAAAGATCAACCTCAGTGGAAAATTTAGGTAAGTCAAGGATTGCTCCAAAAAGACACATACTAACCATATGAACAACATTATTCCCATACTATACAGTCCATGTTTTATCCATGTTTCCATCTTTTCTTTTTAATTTTGATGCTAATTTACTAGAAATAAAACATTCAGTAGCTCCGGTATAAAAAAGAATAGTTATTGGTAAACCAAATAACTTACCCTAACTTCTATGGGTGTGGCCTGTTTCTCAGCTTGCTTGTTAGCTACTGCAGTAGCGTGTATCTTGTGCTACTGATTACGATCATCCTTCTTCAAAGGAAATTGATTTGTGTAATGATCTTTTCCATAGTTATAACAGCCTCCTATAGGTCCCTTCCTAGGCTTAGGTTTATTTCTAGCCTTAGAGTTATCATTCTGACCCCCATAGGACTTCTATCCATTATTATTGTTCTTGGCAAAGTTGTTCCGCATTACCAACTAACTTGTTTGTTGTTGCTTTCTTATTTGTATCAGATGAAAACTTACTTTTCCTTTTGAATTTCTTCCATGGTCCTTTCTTGGGTGCAAGAGATGATGAAGAGGAGTTGGGATTCTTCTTCCTTACTTCCTCCTTATGAGAAGAAATTGCTTTTAATTTTCATTCCCGCCTAATGGATTTTTCAACAACCCTTCCATCATGGTTGGGCTGTGAACATCCACCTCTCCTCTTATAAAGGATTCAATCCCAGATGAATTTCTGTATCCTGACTTCTCATTAGTTTGGTACTCGAGACACATATTTAAGCGATTTTGTAAATCACTCCCAATACTCGATTCTGATTAGCTTTCCTTGAGCTAAGTTCTGAAATTCAGTCATTTTATGATCATATTAGAGTTGTGGCAGCCATCATTTCCTAAAGTAACCTTTAAATTGGTCCCATGTGATATTAGATTCATCAATTTTCAACTCAGCCTTGTGGCTGTCTCACCATGAAGATGCTTTGTGAGAAAGTTGATATGCTCCCCATATCGCCTTTGTTTCTTCTGAGAAATTTCTTATTGCAAAGTATTTCTCCATCTCACTGAGCCAGTTCTTAGCCCCATCTCCTAATGTGGTGCCATCAAAATTGGGTGGGCTTCTCCTTTCTATGTCATTAGTGAGTTCTGCTGTTAGCCTAGCCTTTTTGTTCTTAGGCTGAACAAGTACGTTAACATTGTTATTATCAACACCCACATTGGCATTGTCCCCTAGAGGTTGCTGATTATTGTTATTAGCTTCTTATTCCTCCTCATTACCCATTACATGATGTTCAAGCATAGCCAAATGATTTCTTGTGTCCAACAGGAAACAAGGATCTCATCGAGTTTCGGCAATTCTTCTACTCCTTCCTCATGTTGGTACCCATATTTAATCTCCTTCACAACTTGAGCAACATCATGGATTTTACAAGACACTCAGAGGAAGATAAATGATTTATATGTCGTTTTGTAGCCGGGGAAGTAATTTATCTGACTTGTTAGCACTCAGGATTTGAAGAAGTGGGTAGCACCTTGAAAGGATTTTGATCTAATCCTCACTATTTTAGGTTGTGACTTTCAACCAAGGTAAGAGAACCTATATTACATCCTTTGTTTTTTGAAGGAGGTAGAGATATCCTTATACTATGCATATTGTATGGAGATGGCCTTGGGAAAACATGATCAATTTTCCATTATTCAAACTCAACAAAGCTGTCACTACTAAATGATGGAAATGCTTTCAAGACAAGGCTGAGGCTGCTAGAGACATGGTATGATCCTGATTTGCTTTGTGCATTTTTGTAGATGGGTTAGATTCTTTTGTTGACACACAATGCAATGCAGGGGTAGTATGGGGTAGGATTAGTTATTCTGAATGATTTTTTTGGTGGGAGATTTTAGACAAGAGCAACGAAAATTTTCCATAATTCTTTAAGGACCTTTGTAAGAAATTTGTAAGACCCACATAGCGAGAATGCTTCAAAAGGGGTTAAGGTACTCCTTCAACCAGGATATGTGCACCAAATAGAGGCCTAGATCTGTACTCTTCCACAAAATATTTGACAACCTGCCACAAAATCTTGAAGAAGATGAACCAAAAAAAGCATCCATAAATCTCGGTTATATCATGACCTAAGGTACACCCAAATGTTTACAAACAATCTCAAAATTCAAGGAAGGTAAAGTGATTTTAAATCTGTTTATCTCTTTATTAGATGAAATCTCTTCTGAATGTGAGGTTGCAGATGCCACTAAAATATCAACAAGAAATGATACCATGTATGATCAAGAGAGATTTTAAACACAAGACTACAACAGAGCAAGAAATACAAATTGAAAACATTCTCAAGCATAAGTGCATGCAAAGTTTGCTAAGAGACAAAACAAAATAATCCAGAAATGCTCAAATTTATCAAGTAGGGGAATGTTATGAAAAACAATATCGGAGCTTGTTGATGGCTTTACAACTAAAATCAACTCAACATGATACAAATCTGATGTAAAAGGAATTAGAAATGGATCTCGGGTGGTTTCTCGAGAATGAGCTTCTTCCTAGATTTTTCCCCGAATTTCCAAATTTCTCCAACCATTTTCATTTCTCAAAATCCATTATATATCTCTTGCGACATTGGAGCCTTCTTTCCCAAGAAAATAATATGCCAAGGGATCAAGTTTGTTACAACAATCCCTCATGATTCACCGAAAATGACATCTAACAAAAAACGTCAAGGATGCCAGGTGCATCAAAAAGTTGAATTATTACAAATATTTGGATCAATATCCATCCTGGAGGCACGTTTTTCATCATTAAGGCATGAAAAAACCTTTTCACTCATCATTTCACCTTTTTACCTTTCCAAATTATCGTTGTAACTTTCAATTTGACATTTCACATGTTTGGACGGATTAGGGAAAAATTTCATTTCAAAAACATCTCAGATCTACAAATTAAGCCATGAAAGTGATCCCAATGATCCTAGAAGGCCTAAACGACACGGAATCACTGAAAATTTGATGAAATTTGATGCAAATTTGTAATTCCAAGTTTCTTGGAGCTCCCATGGCGGCCAAAATGGTGCAACGTACAGGAACTATTGATCTACCTTCAACTTTAAATCCTAGCCCTCCACGTGGAAAATGTGGATCAAATAATAAGCTTGGGTTACTTTTTTAATTTTTTAATAAAGCTAGACACATGGCACAATATGATTGGATCAGACTAGGTTTAAAAATATTCACTTTATAACCTTTTGAAAAAATGGAAATTTTTCCATCTTTCCCCGCCTCCTTCCTGGGCCTGCCACGTGTCCACAATGTGGGTCCCAATGAAACTACGGGACAATTCTACACATTTTACCTCCTTTTGAAAAAGATTTTTTTCACTTTTTCCCTATGGGCCCACACACCCGATTTCTCCCTTGCCACGTGTCACTCGATGATTCACCATGGGGCCATGTCTCTCTTTTTTCCATCATACCTCCTTCGCAAAAATTGAAAACTTCAAAACTCACCTGGTGGCCCACACTCTCCTTTGACTTTTAAAATTGGCCATGCGTCACACTTGGATTGGTTATGGAACTTTGGCCCAAGTTTTGACTTTGATCCATTTGAAGTTAAAACTTCAAAGTCACCAAGAAATCCGCCCCCCATTCTAAATTTTCATGGACACGTGTCCACCTGTGATTGGCCACGGGGCCACGCTCCAAAATTTTACTCTAACATTTTTTCCTCCAAAGGAAAAAAACTTTAAAAATCTCCACCATTGCCCACTCCGATCCGCTCTTCCTTCTATGCCCACCATGCGTCCATTATTTTTTCCATTATGGACTTGCGGCTCTAATTTGCACTCTAACTCCTTTTTTCAAAAGGGAAACAATTCCCCTTTTTCTCCATAGCTTGCACTTCCTCACTCTGTCACCGCGTTGGAACATGTCCAACCTCTACTCCATTGTGGACCTGTGGTCCCTTCTTCAATTTTTTTCCCCTTCACAAAAAAGGAAAAATTTGCCTAAGTTCCCCTTTGCCTTGGCACAAGAACATGACACGTGTCCCTCCTCTGGGACTTGCGGGGTTGTGGGAAAAAAATGTGAAATTTTCCAAAGGCCAAAAAATGTTAAGTTTTTATAGAAAACTGCCGATCCTTTTCTAACCGTATGAAAGCCACATAGGAGGAGAATATTGAGCTTAATTTTGAAGGGAAAATGACACTTTCGTATGATCATAAAAAAACACAAAATTTGCCAAGGACGCCCTAATTCAATTTTTTCTCCAAGGATGGACATTTTTTTGAATTGGAACTAGATAAAACATGATTCTGAGAATTTCTTGACCTAATACATACAAGTATGAATCGATCATTTTTTCCTTTTTCATGATCGGGTAAAAGGGTAGAAATGGTATAGCTTGCATGATTTGGAAAAATTAGGGTATAGAACATGGAAAACTTGGGCATTTCTTCACAAAGGATTCATGGCAAATTATTTTCAAATGGCCTAGGGCATGGAAAAAGAAAAAAAAAAATCATCCCATCCATTCAAATTGTAGAAAACATTTCAAGAAATGCAAAGTGAGAGGAAAATTAGGGAAAAAATAATAGAGGATCAAAACGAGCACCAACATCAGCTCTGCTCGGGATGGGCACTCCCAAAGTGAGTGCTATAAGAATAATAAGTAGAACAAGTGCCAAAATAATCCATTGGATAAAGGAGTCATAAGCCAAAATCACCCAAAACCAGTGAGAACCCAACAAAAATGGTCGACACACACAAGGCAAATCACAAACTAACAAAACACCAAAAACAAAGTGAAGAACCAAACACTATACACTATATAAGGGGTGCATACCTCAAATTTGGGGATTAATCCAAGAAATTCTTCCGATTCCATCCATTAACAGGTAGGTCAAGAAATTCCCCATCTAAATCTTTGATAAATAAGGTATTCTCACCAATTCGATATCAATGGAGTAAGGGCCCATCCATAATGCATCAAATTTTCCATGTTTTCCCTTATCTTCATTTCTCGCATGTCCCATAACAAAACTAGATCTCGTAATATTGAAGGCCCTAAGAGTGACCTTCTTGTCAAATAATCTTTTGAACTTCTCTCCAAATCTGACATGCCTCTGTGGAATGCTCTTCTCTCTTCATCTAGCTCTACAATCTGATTAATCCTTACTACATATGGATTGACCTCTTGATCCTCAAGTTGTTGAACAAACTGAAATGAAGATAATTACGAGATGTAAGGGAAATAAATATTGAGTTCCATACACCAATTCAAATGGGATCATACCCATAGCTCTCTTAGGATTTATCCTGTCATTGCCCAAACTACACATTTCATTTATTCACCCCACTTTCTCTTGTTCAACTCCAAGGTTATTCTAATGATCTTCAACAAATTATTATTACTTGGACTCACTTGTCCGTTTCCTTAGGGATTATAGTTTGAAGAATAAGTTAGATTGGTTCCATACCCTTGCACATTGCCATCAAAGGTTTAGCTCAAACACATGGCATTATCAACAACAATCTTTATTGGCACACCAAATATGCATATGATAATATTCAACAAGAAGTCCATAACAACTTGGTGTGTTACTTTCTTGGTGGGGATTGCCTCTACCCACTTGGTGAAGTAATATATGGCTAGAAGGATCCATTTATGTCCAATACTAGAAGGGTCTAAAATATCACCAATGAAGTCCATCCCCAACTCTTTGAAAGGATCTTCAATTGATACAGGTTGCAAAGGAAGGGAGCTTGAATCTTTCATTCTTCCAAAGAAACAATAGAAAATTTCACATTTTCTGATCAGCATGGTTACATCTTTGAAGAGAGTAGGCCACCAATAACCATCCCTCAAAACTTTTGTTTTGTAACCCTTCCAAAAAAATTTCCTCCACAAAATCCCCCATGGAAATCAGAAATCACTTTGGGAGATTCATCTTCGATTACACACTTCAAGAGGACACCTTCACGGTTCTTCCAAGCTAGCCCAAAGTTAGTGATGATATATTTTTGAGAAGCCAACTTGAGGGCTATTTTCTAATTTTTATTTAAATGATCGGGATAACATAGGTGTCTCGAGGTAAAATATTATATCCTTGTACCAATCGAACTTACCAATTTCCCAAGAACATCTGCACTTTCTTCTTCTACCTCATTCACTTCCCACAAATCTGCAATTTTCTCTCAACCATGAGCTTAGCAAGACCCAAACCTCTTACCAACTTTGTGGTTTAGATGTCTATATCATACTCCCGTAGTTTGTTCACCCATCTATATCTTTTACTTGAGATCTCCATCTCTGATAAGATGTCTTTTACCATGGTGTGGGGAACATAAGCAACAACTTTTGAACTTAAAATATAAGGCCTGAAAACCTTTGTTGCTTTCACCAAGGCAAATGCTTGTTTTTCCATGATTGTATACTTTAACTCAGCAGCTTGTAAAGCCTTGCTAAAGAAGGCAATAGGCCTCTCAGCCCCATCTTCATCCTTTTGGAGAAAAATAGATGCAATAGTATTTTCAGAAGCAAAGGAGAAGATTTGGAAAGGCTTCTTGTAATTCAAATCTGCTAAGACAGTGCATGTTTAAGTGCCTCTTTGATTCCTTCAAAATCCTAAATATCAGCCTCCTCCCACTTGATAACTTTATCTTTCTTTAACATGCATGTGATGGGAAGAGTCAACTCAGCAAAATTGGACACAAACCTTCTAATGAAGTTGATTTTCCCAAAGAAATATTGGATGCCCTTCTTCGTTCTTTGAATTGGCACCCTGTTGATTGCTTCTATTCTCTCAGGATCAATCATGACACCAGCCTTTGAAACAATATGACCAAGAAGCTTTGCCTTTTACACCCCAAAGTGACACTTCTTTGGATTGAGAGAGATTCCAAATTCTCTACATCTGATCAACATTCTTTCCAAATGCTGCAAGTGATCTTTTCTGCTCCTTGAAAATATAGTCACATCATCCTGATAAACTGCAATGAAGTCATTTATATAACCAGCAAAAGCAACATCCATTACTCTTTGGAAAGTAGCTCTAGCATTCATGAGACCAAAAGGAATTATCACATAAACATATGTTCCCCAAGGAGTGGTAAACGTAGTTTTAAATCTTTCTGACTCCTTGACAATAACCTGATTGTAGCCAAAGAAACCATCCAAGGTGGACAACATTTCAGATCTAGTCACTAATTGCAGCATGTTCTCCATGTTTGGAAAAGGATAATTTTCTTTCAATGAATCTCTATTTAGATTTCTAAAGTCTACACAAAGTCTAATATCTCCATTCTTCTTTACGATCGGCACAAGATTTGTAACCCAAGATGAATACCTTGTGGGGTGAGTAATCCCTCCCTCCTTCAGCTTCTTCAATTCAACTTGCATTTTTATTGAGAGGAGTGGATTAATTGGCATTTTCTTCTGTCTGACTACTTTGGCACTTTTCTCAAGATGGATCTCATTGTGATATAAGTCTTCTCTATATGCTTTCAGCTCTAAATATGACAAGGCAAGGTAGTCTTGATATTGTTTTAACAATTGGAGGTAGGACTGTTTTTCTTCCTTGTTTAAACTGCTTCCCAACCAAAATTTTCTTGGTTTTTCCTATTTTACCAAGTCATGCTCTTCCACATCCCTTGAGGCAGATATGTTTCTATTTATGATGCAATCAACATTACTAAAATTTGACTCAAGAGCAACAAGACCTTTAGGAATGGTGTTAGTTTTCAATTGGATAATATATTTTCCAAACAAAGTATATCTTCCTTCAATCACACATACCATTGGTTCCCAATCAATATGCTGATCTAAAACCTCACCTTGATTTTACAAGAACCTTTTCACTTGAGCATCATCATCAAACACTTTCCAATGCTTGATGTTGTCAGGGACAGCTAGCCTAGTTAACACTTCAACATTGTACTCATAATAAGGTGAAATGGTGAAATCTCAAAATATTGACCCCATCACTGTCAACTTCTCAGAACATCATCCAAAATTCTATCATGGTGCATAATATTGAAGGAATCAAACATCTCAATTAGATCCCAAACTCGCATGCTTATACTACTTCATCCGTTGATTTTTTGTAGCATACGCTTTCTTATTTGTTTAACAATTAGCTTTGAATATCCCTTTGTAATGATGTCCTTGACACCATACTTACATGAAATTCTCATAACCAACAACAAGGCTCCATACTCAGCATGTTGTTAGTACATTCAAAATTAATCTTGAAGGAAAAAACGAATTCTTCCAAGCTAGGAGAAATCAAAATTACACCATCATCATTTCCAAATTTAGAGCAAGCTCCATCAAATACAAAGGTCCGAGGAGAACTCACATGTTCAAGGAACTTTGAATTATCCATCTTGTATTCTTTACCATCAGCAAAACCAATAAAATTATCACTTCAACATCAACAAATAATACTTCATAAGAAGCATTGTTTGGGTCCTCAATTAGATGCAAAATTTTCTTTTCTCCATAGATCTTGACAAAAATTCCCTCAATGATAATGGTGGAAAAACACATATCCATTTGGAAAATCCCTCTAACACTTGTAGCCCACTTTCTTAACAATAATATACCCCATTTGGCGGGCGATCAACAATCACAACATCCAATTTTAAATTCCTCCTGGATAAGATGTAAGTTACATTACCAAACCCTTCACACAACCAACAACCAACACTTCTCTTGAGTCCATAGCGATACATTTTCCATAGGGTATCTTTATTACTTTGATATCCAACTCATTCATGACCTCTAGAGGCATGACATTACATGATGCACCGAAATCAAACATACAATTGTGAAGTAGCCTATCCTTTATGATCAAAGTTGTGAAGAATGGATCAACATTTAATTGGGAATCAACCAAGGATGTCCCCGAATATACCTCAGGTGTCTCTCCAATATCTTCTACTGCTGGTGGTGTTTCAAGGTCAACAATGATTTGAGGAGGAATCTCAACAACATTTACATTTCTCCTGGAGTATTCTTCTCTTCTTTTAAATCCAAGTAATTAAATGCTCTCTTCTTATGCTCAGGAATTCTAAGAAACTCAATGATTGGAACACTCACTTTGATTTGGATCAATACTTGGGCTATGTCATAGGGAACATTCTTTGGAAAAACAACATTGGAAGGGAGACAAGAAGATTCATCGATGGTATGGGATTCTTGGTAGCTTGGGCATGAGGAGGAATGCAATTTTTTCTTGGTACATTAGAGCTTTTGCTAGGTGCTTCTCTTCTAGAGCTTCTTTGGGAATGTTTGTGAGAAAGGGTGTTTTAGGTTTTACTTGAGATCCAACTCCCTTAACAAATTTATTTCTAGTGTTATAATATTTCTCTTGAGCTACAAAAACATTCATCAACAATTGTCTATCTTCCTCCGAAGGAATACCACCATCATACTTCTTAATCATCAAAGATCTTAAGTATTCAAAGTCATTGTTAGGAATTTAAAAATATTGCACTACATCAACTTCAAGAGTATGAGGGGGAATGAAAACTTGTACCCGTTTGATGCAATCCCAAAAGGTTGCAGCTGTCCTTGAACTTATCACTTTAGTAGATTTTTCTCCTCCTTGTGGACTTGAAGAACAACCCATCATGTAGATATCATCATCAGTACCATCATCATTATTAACTTCACCATATTGCTGGTCCACTTCACATGGAGGATGAGGTAAAAACACCTATCACACCGATCAATATCAGTAACTTCCTCAATAACAACAACCCTAGAAGTTAGGGATCGTGTAACACTCTTCCTTCATGTGCTTGAGGATTTCTATTTCAGCAGACCCCATGGGTCCTTTTCCTCTATCATCTACCCTTTGATCACCTTTGGGATGATTGGAAAATATGTCATGGTATTTTTCTCTTGGCTGACCTTGTGAAGTTTGTCCAATTCCTTTCTCAACTCTTTCCAACTTATATGTGATTTTTTTGACAGCCCTTTCCCAAAATTTTCACTACCTCCTCTAAATCAGTACCCTTGTTAGCTTGAGGTTTTTTAGGGTTTATCAACTTTACACCATCTCTCTTGAGAGGTTTCTAATTTCTTTGATATTGTTTTCAATTTGAAGTGCCATGGTGAAATCTTGTCTTAGATTGGTAGGGTTCTTGTCTCTTAGGTAATAGGCTAACTTTTTTATCAAATGCATCTGCATATTTGATTAAACAAGATTCATCACAAGGCCTCAGACTAATAGGCATCCTTCTCAAAGTTTTTTTAAACCTTGTGTTAAAGTCATGGACTGATTCATTGGAGTTCTTCTTAATATTCTCAAACTCAAACAAGAGAAATATAGGATCAATCTTGTCACCATATTGCAACCTAAATGCATTATTCATCTCACCAAGAATCAATTGAATTATTTGGAAGAGACTTGTACCAATACATAGCATCCTCTTCTAGTGTATGAATGAACAATTTAATATACACATCTTCAAAATCTATCTCAAAATCTTCCATCATGTTAACAAAAAGTTTGAGATGGTGATCCCTAGTTATTGCATTGTTACCTTGGAATTTTGGCAATCTATTTCTAACATCTTGTGTGATAACATTTGGGTAACCATCCATTCCTCTAAATTCTATAGGACCAAAGGTGTTAACAACAAATAGAGGTCTAGGTTGAGCCATATTGTTTGGTGGAGGTGATCTTGGGGGTGACACAAGTTGATGAGGAGTGTAAAGTCTTTGGGGCTCAAGAATATAGTTCACAAGACTGGTATTCTCTAAATGCTGACTTTCTTGAAAAATTTTACTATGATTGAAACACATAGGTATAGATTGAAGAAGGAACTTACTAGGTACAGTAGAAGGACCTTCACTAGTTGAAGTAAACAAGTTTATGAGAGGATTGCTTGAATCAGAATATCCTCGAAAGAAGAGTGATAATCCTCTACCAAAGGATGATCTCTCTCACCAATAGATATACCTTTGCCTGATGTCTAACCTTTAACAACTTTCCAAACTCTTCTCCCTTCCAAATATGAGTTTCTTGAATCTATAAACAACTTCTTAGCAGAGTCCCTAATGAAGAGAGATCTTATTCCTTCTAGTTTTGCAAAGATTAGCAACACAAAAATAAATGACATAAAGCTTAAGACACTGGTATTTATCAAGATCATAATAGCATGGAGTCACCACTAAGGACTTTCACCCTAGTTGTACAAATGCACTAAAATAATCTGTCAAATATCTATCAGCATTGAAAATCTTGCCAAACTTTATAGATCAGACCTTCCTTTCTTTGAATTTATCAATCAAAAATGTAAATGAAGTGCAACTAGTACTTTAAACCGATAAAATTACAGGAAATACTTATATCTTCACTTAATCCTTACAAATATGATTATAAAATGATGCTTCAACAATGCATTTGCATGCATAATTTGCAAGGGACTTTACCAGGGTTTGATTTGCATTTAAATATCTCAAATATGCACATGGATCATATTCAACTAAGAGAATATAGAACTCGAACTCTATTGTTCACTCCAATCTTATAAATCTAATCAAAAGATGCTACTCATATTTTTTAATCGTGCATAAATCATAGAATAAGTATTGCCAGTGGATCGAATAGACATAGATTGGCAAATGAATCAGAAAATCAATCTCAGTAATGCAAATTATTTCCCAGGAATTCAAAACAAGTCCCCGACAACGACGCCATTAGGGTGTTGGTAGCGATTTAATCTCCTTCACAACTTGAGTAGCATCCGGGATTTTAAAAGACACTTAGAGGCAAATAAATGATTTATAGGTCATTTTGTATCCAGGGAAGCAATTTATCTAACTTGTTAGCACTCGGCTTTGAAGAAGTGGGTAGCACCTTGAAAGGATTTTGATCTAATCCTCACTATTTAAGGTTGTGCCTTTCAACCAAGGTATGAGAACCTATATTATAGCCTTTTTTTTTTTTGTGAAGGAGGTGGAGATATCCTTATACTATGCATATTGTATGGAGATGGCCTTAAGAAAACATGATCAATTTTCCATTATTCAAACTCAACAGAGATGTCACTATTAAATGAGGAAAATTCTTTCAAGACAAGGATGAGACTGTTAGAGACATGGTATGATCCCGATTTACTTTGTGCATTTTTGTAGATGGGTTAGATTATTTTGTTGACACACAATGCAATGCAGGGGTAGTATGGGGTTGGATTAGTTATTTTGAATGAACTTTATGGTGGGAGATTTTAGACAAGACTAACTGCATTTTCCGCAATTCTTTGAGGACCTTTGCAAAAATTTGTAAGACCCACACAATAGAATGCTTGAAAAGGGGTTAAGGTACTCCTTCAACCAAGATATGTGCACCAAATGGAGGCCCAAATCTGCACTCTTCCACATAATCTTTGACAATCTCCTATAAAATCTTAAAGCGTAGATGAACCAACAAAGCATCCAAAATCTCGGTTATATCATGACCTAAGGTGCACCCAAAGGTTTACAAACAATCTCGAACAAGGAAGGTAAAGTGATTTTAAATCATGTTTATCTATTTATTAGATGAAAGATCTTCTCGATGTGGGGTTGCAAATGCCACTAAACTATCAACAAGAAATGAGACCATGTATGATCAAGAGTGATTTTAAACACAACATTGTAATAGGAGCAAGAAATAAAAATTGAAAAATTCTCAAACATAAGTGCATGCAAACTTTGCCAAGAGACGACATAAAAATTAAAAATGCTCAAATTTATCAAATAGGGGAATGTTATGAAAAACAATCTTAGAGCTTGCTGATGGATTTACAACTAAAACTAACTCAACATGATACAAATATGATGTAAAAAGAAATTAGAAATGGTTCTCAGGTGGTTTCTCGAGAGAATGGGCTTCTTCCCGAATTTTCCCATGAATTTATAAATTCCTCTTACCCTTTGCATTTATCAAAAAATGCATTATATATCTCTTGCCACATTAGAGCCTTCTTTCCCAAGAAAATAATATGCCAAGGATCAAGTTTGTTATAACAATTCCTCATGATTCACTGAAAATGACATCTAACAGAAAAACATTTGAAGGATGCCAGGTGCATCAAAAAGTTGAATTATTACAAATATTTGGATCATTATCCATCCTAGAGGCAAGTTTTTCATCATTAAGGCATGAAAACACCTTTTCACTCATCATTTCACCTTTTTACCTTTCCAAATTACCTCTGTAACTTTCAATTTGACATTTCACGTGTTTGGATGGATTAGGGAAAATTTTCATTTCAAAAACATCTCAGATCTACAAATTAAGCCATGAAAGTGATCCTAATGATCCTGGAAGGCCCAAACGACACGGAATCACCAAAATTTGAATAAATTTGATGCAAAATTCACAATTCCAAGTTTCCTAGAGCTCCCATGGTGGCCAAAATGGTGCAACATACAAGAACCGTTGATTTTCCTTCAACTTTAAATCCTGGCCCTCCATGTGGAAAATGTGGATCAAAAAATAAGCTTGGGTTACTTTTTAAATTTTTAGATAAAGCCAGACACGTGGTGCAATGTGATTGGAATGGACTCAGGTTTAAAAATATTCACTTTATAACCTTTTGAAAAAATGGAAAAAATTTCCAGCTCTCCCCACCTCCTTCTTGGGCCTGCCACATGTCCACAATGTGTCTCCTAAGGAAACCGCAAGACAATTCTACACATTTTATCTCCTTTTGAAAAAGGAATTTTTTCAATTTTTCCCCATGGGGCCGCAAACCGTATTTCTCCCTTTCTATGTGTCGCTTGATTATTTTCCGTGGGGCCATGTCACTCTTTTTTCCATCATACCTCCTTCACAAAAATTGAAAACTTCAAAACTCAACAAAGGGCTCTGTGCTCTTCTTTGACTTTCAAAATTGGCCACGTGTCACACTTGGATTGGTTACGGAACTTTGGCCCAAGTTTCGAATTTGATCCATTTGAAGTTAAAAATTCAAAGTCACAAAGAAATCTATCCGCCATTCTAACTTTTCATGGACATGTGTCCACATGTGATTGGCCACGGGGCTATGCTCCAAAATTTTACTCTAACATTTTTTACCTCCAAAGGCAAAAACTTTAAAAACCTCTGGGCCTGCCAACCCGGTCTACCTTCTATGCCCGCCACGTGTGCACCCTTTTTTCCATTACGACTCCGCAGCTCTAATTTGCACTCTAACTCCTTTTTTCAATAGGGAAATAATTCCCCTTTTCCTCCGCGGTCCACACTTCCCGCCTTTATCACCACGTTGCCATGTGTCCACCCCCTACTCCATTGTGGATCCGTGGGCCGCTCATCAACTTTTTTCCCTTTGTAAAAGCCAAAATTTCCTAAGTTCCCGCCCACCTTCCATTCCACCTTGACATAAGAACATGACACGTGTCCCTCCTCTGTGACCTGTAGGGTTGCGGGAAAAAATGTGAAATTTTCCAAAGGCCAAAAAACATTATTTTTTATAGAAAACCCACCGATCCTTGTCTAAATATAAGTGACCATGTAGGAGGAGAATTTTGAGCTTAATTTTGATGGGTAAATGACACCTGTACGACCGTAAAAAAACACAGAATTTGCCAAGGATGCTCGAATTCAATTTTTTCTCCAAGGATGGACATTTTTTTGAATTAGAACTAGATAAAACATGATTTTAAGAATTTATCGACCTTGGGATTGTATTTTTGAATACATACAAGTATGAATCGATTAATTTTTCCTTTTTGACGATTGGGCAAAAGGGAAGAAACAACATAGCCCTCAGATTTGGAAAAATTAGGGCATAGAACATGGAAAACTTGGGCATTTCTTCACAAATGAGGCATGGAAAATGATTTTCAAATGGCCTAGAGCATAGAAATAGAAAAAACAATTTCATCCCATCCATTCAAACTATAGAAAACGTTTTAGGAAATGCAAAGTGAAATGAAAATTAGGGAAAAATAATAGAGGATCTAAATGGACACCAACACCTTAGGCGGAAGTTTATTTGGAACATTTCCTCTTGTTCTCACCATTTTTTGCTATAAGAAAATTTAAGTTTCATCATATTATGGACACAATAGGTCCAAGAGCTGAAAACTTCAACTCGATACCAAGATGTACATTCCCATTTTAAGACTTTAGAAACAAGGGAAAATTTTTTTTATGGTGTTCACTGTTCTAAATAAAGCATTATTTAGAACAAACGTTCCATGCCAATCAAATTCAATGGATAACATACGTTGTTGTAATGACTCGGTGATTCACCAATCTATTTATGTTATCTTATATATCGAATACATATCATATACTTCGTATACTTTATCATCCTACCCTACACAGGGTACTGAGTGATCTATTTTAAGAACATATATGAATATCTGCTACCAATATTCATCTGATATCACATTGTTTTAAACTTGGTGACATAGGACAACGTAACCAGCAACTTGCGATACTTTGGCCAAAGATTTATAACATATTGTGTATGTCACTATTCCTAGATGACATACTCATCATATTGGAATATGTCCTTCACCTCACTCCTCATTTATCATGATTGGTCTTTATTAACTACTCGTCAGTCCACTTGTTCTAGGTTTAACCCTAGACCTAGGTAGGAACATAACCTATTATAGGAAGACACTCACAATGGATTAGGGTATATGGGCATACTCGGTTGACCTAAGTCGACCGGATGTGCCAACTTACCCTAAGCCATTGGAAGGTAATTCATATCCTAAATATGCTCCTATCCAGACTAGAGGGAAACTAAGTTCAAGTTTGAGTTCTTATTGGGTGTAGATCTAGATCATCAATGCGGAAGGGTGATGCCACATGTCAACTACAATGTTGTATTCTTGAGAAGAACCAAGCCTTCTCAAAAGTACAGCCCTATAGTTGGTGTGTGCCAACATCCTATAGAAACTACCTCATCGAGATGTACATACCCCCAAGGAGATTGTTAATACTTTGTTAGTTTAGATTATTTCTATATTTCAGCAACCCAATATCCATATTTCTTAATGTATGATCATCACACGTTACATTACTATGGTATATAGTTTAGATAAAGAATATCATATTCTGAAACTGAACAATCTACATCACAATTAGGGAAATTGAACTAAATCCCTTTATGCAACTTATCAAAGGATAACCCATCAAGCATATAAATAATATAAACAAGATAGAAATCCATCTCTTTCATACAAGTACAAAATAATTTACTCAATCAATACAGTAAACTCTCAACTTTCAATTCATCTTTATAACTTATACATTTATAAGACTTATGCATTTAGGAATACTTACATAACAACCGCATAACAACCACCTTCATTATAAAAGAACAAATCATAATTCTTCACAAAGAATCAGATTTAAATCAGCCAATGCATCATATAAGTTTTGCCTTCTTTTTATCACTTACGAAGTCCATCTCGTAAAATTACTAGCACGGTCGGTTCAAAAACTAAGCATGATAAGCATTAGGCCATAAAATGAAGTGCATTCCAATAATTGTTCCATTAAAACAACTCTACTTTAATGAGACAATTATTACATCATAAATATCAATATAAGTAATAGCAAATGGAAAATAAGTACACTTAACCAATTTGAATTCACTTCCTAGAGAAGAACAAAATATAATCCATAACATCTGCCTTACAAAATTAAGGTTTAATTGATTCTAACAATCACCTTTAAACAACAAAGAAAGGGTTTACAACATAGTTCACATTGAGATGATACATCTAGATCATAAGCAAGGAAGAAGGATATCCATTCCAAACTATGCTCAACAAAAAAATATTAGAAAACCGATACAAATTCATCACATGAATTTAACATCTTCATTTATATGGAAACTACCTTTAAATGCAACATTTTAGATTTTTAAACAGAACAGAATCCAATATCAATCTTAAGAAGGAATAAAGAGTTTAAATAGTCTTACAACAAGATTGTATTTTTGTTCAACAAAACTGAAACAAAAATCTCTTCCTTCATCACTTTAACAAATGATCTGAATAAGGAAGGCTTAAACATGTATAATAAATCTCCATCTTCCAAGAGAACTAATAACAGAAGGGTTTAATCAAATGAATTAATCCCTACCAGTTAGAAAGGGAATCTTATCATTATTTGACTTAATCTTTAATTTATTCTCCAAACTTAACAAATTCCCATCTCTAATCCAAACAATAAGCTCATACACTAGTTCCCAAGGAGAAAACAAAACCAACTTAATGCAAAGAAAAGTACAACAGGTTCCCCTTACAATCCTTGTCATTACAAGCATGAGTTCCAAATTCAGTTTAGAACAACATATAGTAAAGTTTTAAAACAACACCCTATCCCTAAGGGTTCCCTATTTCCTTCCTCTTTTAAAAGACTCAAGCATTCACTTATTGATCCCAACAAGATTAGAAAACCTGAAAATTTAAACTAAACCAGTTCAGGAGTATGCTCAAACTCAAAACTTAAGTTCCTTTACATGCCTCCACAACATTGTATTAGTCATGGGTGATTCATAATTCTATTAGAACTATAAAATGAAATCAGACTTGAACAGATCTAAGTATTCTACCTCCACTACTATTTCTAAGCACTGGTACAAACTTGTTTAAAAGAATTCCAAATTCTTCTATTAAATGAAAGTGTTTCCAATTAAATCTCCAAGAGATGTTCAAACAACTCAGTCATACTACATACCCAGAATTACCGGGAGTAATCAGTTTGCATTAAAGGAGTTATAAAATCTCAACTAAAAATACAATTTAAAACCAACTCACAAATACCATAATAGAGCTAACACGTTGTTCAACTAAAAATTCCAAACACTATGTATCAAATTACATGTACAATGCCAAATCACAAAGTCTCAAATGTGAGCACTGATATATACAAATGTTATGAAACAAGTAAGAATATAACACGAAACCTTAACCAGTTTATAGCATAGACAAGAAACCCTAATTCTAACTTCAAAATGAAACATATGTTTCTCTAAGAAGAGTTCAAAACCATTTGAGTAGATATTCACAAGTTCAGGGTGTCCACTATTCCCATTCTAGTTTGCATTTCAAACAAAGAAAACTCAAACCAGCTCAAAAACGAGCTCCTACCGAGTTAAAGAATAGTAAAAAGAATATTATTACTTTGTAAAATATAAACTTCCATTAAAATTCCAGATTATCACAAGAGTAAACACGAGTACAGAGGTACATATGGAATTAAAACAACAGTCTAAGATTACTCAAGAATCTAAAAACAACCTCCAACCCAAGTTCTTAACAAAACACTAACCCCAAATCAAGCTACTACACACAAACTTGAATACAGGATCAAATGAAACACCAGCTCAATACAAGCTCAAGCTCAAACAATACACGAGCTCAACTGCAAGCCTTAGCTCAAACAAAACATGAACCCAAATATAGGCTCTAGCCCAAACAAAGATGAGCTCAACTATAAGTTTTAGCTCAACAAAACATGAACCTAAATACAGAAAGATCATATGGGATTCAAGGTTCCCAAAACTCAAAACCATTTACACAATGATGAAGGTCAATTGAAAAAAAAAAATTCATATACTTGGTTCAAGAAATGACAAGCAAAGTTACAGTAACAAGTTTCTCATGCATGTCACGTTAAATAGCACATACCAAGAAAGTTTCAAACACTTATCATCAATTTTCCATGGATTAATACCCAAATTTCCAAGATTACAAAACCCAACAAGCAAATAACTAGATAAAACATGCAAGCCAAGAATCTCATAAGAGCAGAGTCATTTTAATGAATCATTTAGAAGAAAGCAAGAGATCTTAAAGATTAGAGCCTATCATGCCTGATAGCACTTCTGCCAAATCAAAGGATACTTCTAGACGAGCTTCCAACTACTTTTCTCCTCCACGAAAGATCAACCAACCAACCACTTTCCTCATAATGCCTCTTATATCTTCCCATGATAAAAAATAGACTAGGTTAGTTAAAAATAACAATGAAGTGCAAGTCAAATTGTTGGTTTGAAGAACTAGTTTTCTCCATGCAGAGAAAAATCTTAAAATCATGCAAAAACAAATAACCTCCCACAAATCTTCCTTCCAAGTTTCCTAGATGGTTTGTGAGAAAATCCTGAGGCCAATTAATTTCATTAATTCCAATTTTCCCGCTCAACTCTCCTTGCCACCACCTCCCAAATCTGGCGAATGCCAATTCCAATTTAACATGCAACTCCATCTTTAGTGGAGCTTCCACATAAGCCTCCGCTAACTCAACTAGCCCCTACCAAAACTGGTAGTACGTAATGCCTTTAAGAACCTTATCAATAATTCAATGCCATTGGAACCGTCACCTTAGAGGCATGTGACCCTTTTAGGTTCCCATTAAAATAGCTTAGGATAGATCCTTAAACTTAGGTTAGTTTAGGAATAATTACCTTAGGTCTTAACACATTACCTTAGGTAATTCCAACATTAGATTAGATCATCTCATAACCATATAGCATTAGGTTTTAGGTTAATTTAGATAGCCTAGAAACCTTTCCATACTCCCTTAGCACATTTCTTAGGTTAGAAATAAAATCAATTAAGTAACATAGTTAGGTAGTATATGTTCTTACCCAGCTTAATATTCCATAGGATAATCCCTTAGTTTTAGGATTCTGAATCCTTTCTATGCCATGAACAGGTTGTATTTCATTTACGTCAGCAATGGACTGCCAAGATCAATCTTCAAGGACCTAAGCACAACATACAACTAAATAGGAATACATTCACACAAGATTAAAGAACTTGTAATAACAAATTTCAGTCCACCATTCCCCTCAATTATGAAATGTCAATTTACTATTCGTTTAACTCGAGAAGGTTTACAACATTCCTTAGATCACTGAAATTGATCCACTGATGAGTTAGATAAGAGATAAGTTTGCAACTTTTAAACCAGATTGCAGCTCTCCTACAAGAAGTGAAAAATTTATTCAAGGAAGCCATTCCATTCCAGTCTAATGATCATAAAGACATAAAATATTTATCCATATCAAGCATGATCTCCAACAACCAAAAGAACACATCTTTAGAAGAATATCACATGTCAACACTTGAAATGCCAAAGATGAATATAACAATTGTCGAGTGTGTTAAATGATAGGTCTAGATATGGGAGAAAATTTAGGTGCAAGTAGGTTCTTAGGCATAGGAATGGGTTTGGTTCAAGTTAAAGGTTTGGATGTAGGAAAGGGTGATGAAGAAGAATCCATTTGAATAGGCATGGTCATGGTTTATTTGGTCTCTTGAAATACCTTCGGATAGATCATGGAGGTATTAGTAAATGACATCTGTATTTTGGTTGAAAAGGGTAACTGATGGAATCCCCAAAGAATGGAATTATTAATGTAATCCAAGTGGTTGGCTGTGGCATGAAAACAATACCATTGTAAGAGGAGGTGTCATTGGTTTAGTGGTAATCCCTGTGAAATATTTCTTTGTGATAGGGAACATGTTAGCTTTAGTCTCTATAGGTAAACGATCCAAGAGTAGATCAACGGGATCCTAGAATGCTAATGGGGAATTGTCACCAATAGGAAATGGCACGTCTAAAGGATCCCTAATGGGTAGGAGAGATGATAGGTGGGTTGAGTTAGATTAGTCTTTCAGTGGATAAGAAAGGGAGGATGATTCTCCCATAGGTCGGAGAATTAATATTGTTGATTTTTCATTAGGTTGTGAGGTAGATGGTGAAATGACATCAGTAGAAACTGTTGAATCCTCTTTGGGTGAAGGGGGAGATGAATGGGACTCCTCTTTGGGTGAAGGATTAGATGAGGTTGGCTACTCCATGGTCAGAGGAGCTCATGCTAGAATCTCCTCGATAGAGGGGATAGAGGAAATTGAGGAATGGTTGGTACGACTTCAAAAATAGTATGAACTTCATGGAGATTGTTTTCATTGGTTGATTAGATGATGGTGTATGGTTAGGGAATGAATTCTTAAATATATGAAAGTATTGATTTTCCAAAGGCGTTTGGGTTGTCTAGGATGATATCGCCATTATCTAACATTTTCTCGGACAATTATTTTTAAGGTTATGCAACTACAATCGTCATGGCCTTTGATGCGATGATAGTTACAATAATCATGTTCCTTATACCATGCATGGATAGGATGAGCGGGGTCACAACTAGTATGTGGTTTATAGGTGGAAGTGCAATGACACTACATTTAGAATCTTTTCTAAGACTGAATACTAGGGCTCTCCAATTGGTGTGTAATTTCATTATTTCCGTCTAAACTGAAAATTTTGAATGGGAGAAATATTGGAGAAAGGTTTTTCTTGGTTAGATGGGTGAAATGGGCCACCTTTGAGAACTACTAGTTTGGAAGATCCTTTGGATTTTGAATAATTGTTTTGGGGATTTGAAGACAAAGAGGCATCATTTGATTTGAATGTGGCATTTTTATTTCATAATTGAATTTTCTTCTCTTCAATGGCACAAATTTCTAGTTTTCGCACCATGGTAAATGCTTCGTCGAAGGTACGAATGTTTTTACTTGTAGAGTTGGCAAGATGTGCCTGACACAAGCTCTAGTGAAAAACTTTATAAGCTCATTTTGAGGAAACTGGAATGTTAGTTGGAACCTTAAGATGATGAGGATCCACAAATGAGCAAAAAAATCAATGATAGACTCATCATCCTATTCTTGAGTTGAGTACAAGTCAGATCATAATGATCTTCTTGACAATATTAACTAAAAAATGGTCCAAGAAGGCTTTAACCACCTGATTAAATGAGTAAATGGAATGTCAAGGAAAACCACTATACTATTCTAATGCGGGTTCCATTAAGGAAATGGGGAATGTTTGTAGGAGTAAAGCATCATCGTGGGCTATCCAATAACACCCATGTTTGAAAGACTGCAAGTGTTATTGCAGGTCTTTTTTACTGTTGAAATAGTTAAATTTGGGAATTTCCCAATGCGCAGGGTATGCGTGAATGGGAATCGACTAATGGATGGGCTCATTACAGATTTCATCATAGTTTAAGGAGTTGTGAGAGACAAATACCAATGCTTCTAATGTTTTCATCTTTTCCATCATCATCTTTATAAGGTATTTGGTGGGTTGTGATGATTGGGAACCCCTTGTGGTATAAGGAGGTTGATGATGGATGTATTATGTGGATAAAATCCTAGTATATAGTGGTTCTAAGTATGAGAAATGTGAAGGGTGAATAGATGCAGTGGAAGGTATCCTGAATAGGTGATAGATGAGATATGGGGTTATTGGTGATATGTATAAGTAAGTGGGGTAGTCATAACAACTCTTGTGGTAATTGGGGGTAGGGACTATGAGATGGAAAGAACGAGGTTTTGAATTAAGTGTAGGTTTCCGACACCATGGGTGGTTATGATGCAATGGGTATATATGAGGTAAAGGGTGTAGATGGGGCTATTCTCAAGGTGTCTGATGAAGGAATAGTTGACACCATGGGTGCAAAAAATGTTTTAGGTGCAGAAATTATAGAGGATGCAGGGTCCTGTTGAGACACCACATGTGGTAAGGGGGATGAAGGCAATTCTGAGCTAGTGGTAGCTAATGTGTAATTACAGGAAAAGTGTAGGAGGGATAGACATGGGCATGTAGTCTATCAGCTATCCCGAAGAGTCCCAGGTAGATGAGTGGGTGAGATAGTATTGTAGGGTAGCGGATTCTAGTCAAGGAGTCTTGTGAAATCCTTGTCACTAGATCTAATGGTGATGGGTTGAGTTGGATCCATAGGAGATAAGATAGAAGGTGGTGATGGGCCAAGTGGAAGTGGCTAAAGGCTAAAGTGAAACACAAGGCCATTGGCATGGTTATGATTCAAAACCATGTGAATTAGTGTAGACTTGGTAAACCGTACTTTGTAAATGAAATAGAAAACAAAAGAAATGGAGAAGGATATATTTTGGGAGGTGAAATGGGTCGTTGTTTTAATCATCAATAAAAACACAAGAACTCAAGATGGTTGGACTAACCGATGATGGTTAAAAGGGTGACCAATGAAGGTTACAAAGAATCGATACTAGTTACTTATGGGAAATCAACAATTTAATAAATGAGGAAAAAATGATGAAAATGAAATAAGGAAGTTGTATGTGATTGTGATTTTAAAATTTAGGGGTATGATGATGTCCTAAGAAATTTAAAAAGAATGGAAGATGTGATGAATGTTGTTTCTAGGTAGAATGACAAAAATAGGTAGAAACTGAAACTGGTTAGGTAAACCGATGAGGGTCATTGGATTGATGCCATTCACTATGAAATTTGAATAAGAAGAAGAAAAATTGATTTCGTGAACTAAGTTAGATGAAATATCAACCCGTAAGTCCGAGTATAATAGTATTGGACCTTGACACACTTAGGAAAAATCATGATATAATGACTATGATGGTGGATTATGAAAAGAAGAAGAATAAAATTAAGAACGCAAGCTCACAACTCAAGAAAAATCTAAGAAAAACACAATTCTTGTTGTCGTGTAAATGTGCAACAAGGAAATTGGTCATTTATGAGATGACAACTATACCCCAACATCAATTTTTTCAAGTTATATCATTCCAAGATACCCCAACTCTATCTAGTAAGTCCAAGTGACCTCCCGAATAATGTTCTATCATCCCCTAGGTGATTTAGGAAAGTCCATTCATTCCCCCTAGGTGATTTCAGGAGTTCATTTGCAAACTACAGGCAGTTGTAGGAAGGGCTATCACTGGCCTTATCAGGACTAGATCAACCCCCTTGAAGATGAAAGTAAGGGAAGAATTTAACATGGAGGTGAATTGAAGACCTTAGAACATCATGGAAATTATTTTGGAAGGTTTGGTGAAGTTTTGAAAGACTTGAAGCAGTGTGAGTAAAAATAGGGTTCACAAGCCTAGGTAGTACATAGGCCTAAAACATCTACTAGGCTTCAGAAGAAGATTGCGAGAGCTGAAGATGGAGTTAGAAGTAAATAAAAAATCACTAGAAAGAGGATTCCATGACCTACATAATGGTGAAATCATATATTTCACAACACCTTATCATATAAGATTTACCCGCATTTTTATCAGGTATAAGTGGAGTCTGAAATCAAAAATTCTATTTTCAGGGATTAGATGGATGAATAAAGACATTATACCCCAAAATTGCATTAAAAATTCCATTTCTAGTTAGGATCATATAAAATTTCACCAATAAATTCCACTGGGAGCTCAAGTTATCATCGTTCCAAGTTACCCTCTCAAAGGCAATTCAAGACTTAGTCATTTTTTAGGAGGACACATGTCGACTGGAGCATGGCAAGATTTCATGTCCTTAAAGTCCCTTAGGTTAGGTAAAAAACCCTTGAAGAATGCACCTAGCCCACATGTGACATCTAGGACCCTCATGTGATCTCCAGACTTGACAGTTTAGCCCCTAGGTGCATTTTTGGAGCATCCATTCCCTGTCGTCGGTTCAAACACCATGTGTCGACTCTAGGACCACCATGGAAATTGATGTCCCTAAATTCCATGAATTAAGGGACATCAAGCATGGAAAAATTCACCCTTTTCCTATGGGGAGTCTTTTGGTCACCCACGTGACCGACTTTTAGCCCCTAGGTGCATTTTTGGAGCATCCATTCCCCATCGTTGGATCAAGCACCATGTGTCAGCTCTAGGACCACTGTGGAAACTGATGTCCCTTAGATCCCTGAGATGAGGGACATTAGATATGGAAAATTTTACCAGCCCCTATGGGGAGTCTTTTGGACACCCACGTGACTGACTTTTAATCCCCAGGTGCATTTTTCAAGCAAATCCCCTATCGTCGGATCAAGGACACATGGCATCACCTTGACCACCACGGAAATTTATGTCCCTCACATCCCTAAGGTCAATGAAATCATGGAAACAAAAATTCACCCAGCCCCTCCATGTTCATTTCTTTGAAAATTTAAATCCGACACTTACTCGTTTCTTCCCCTCATTTCTCCTTCACAACTTCATTCCTTGCCATGGCTCTATGCATGATTTTCCAAACACTTGGTCCACCATTATTGCTTAGAACCAGCTCTTCCATGGCCACATAAACACCTAGTCCATGAAAATACATAGATTTTAGTGGAAGAAATGATCAAAGTTTTGAAAAGACAAAGAATGTGAAGAAAATGATGATTTTTGCCAGATAACCGTGAAGCCACCCGATCGAAAACTCCTCATATCTTACAAAGTACAAGTTGGATTGAGATGTTGTATTTTGCAGAATTTCACATTTTGTAAGAAAATCAAGATGTAACAAACAAGAGGTCAAGTTATGCCCAAAATCATTTTCTCCAACAAAATCCTCACTTCGTGCATCGACTCGTATTCGTCGGATTTCCCATCACTCTAGCAATGGAAATGAACTAAAAACTTTCACATAGGCTCCAAATAAAAAAACTATCTTAATGGAGTTGTTTTCATCACAAATGCAGACAAAAACTAGACCTACAAATTTCAAGCTCCATTAATGGCTGTTATGGTAGCTCCATGCCCGAAGCCACTGCTAGGTCAAAATTTCAAAATTTATTTCCAATAATTCTAGTAGGAAAACTATGTGAAATTTGGAGGGTTGATCATAATGACAAGAAAAGTCCAAAAATGTATTTTTCATTACAAATCAAGCACTGGAAACAAACTTTGTAAAAATAGTAATTTTTCATATAAAAACTTGTTATGTTTGGAAAGTCGTCATCAAAAGAAGCCGAGACAAAGGAAATGGGAATTGAAGATCATGAGGAAGTTAGAATGAGTTTTCAGAGCAAAAAATAGAGAAAACACCCACTTACTAAAACTAGTAAGTCCCTTATATGAGTGATTACTAAAAATAGTAAGTCACCCCAAAGAAGTGGATGAGGCAAGGGTAGGGTACGTAGTATCGAATGAGGGAGTTGATCACATCACGATGGTCAAGAAGATAAAAAAATCACCTCTCACTAAAAATAGTATTGTTATGTAATTTTTCACGGCGAACAGAAACCCATTTGAAGCCAAATCTTCATCAAGAGAGAGGGGACTTAAGCAAATTATAAAGTGAATGAATGATATGCAGACAATGACAACTGTCAAGTGGGTGCAAGTTTAGAAGTCAAAAAAGGGGGAAAAGTCTCATATTCCCGCAGAGCTGACATGTGAAGTCAAAAAAGGGCCCCACATGAGAGATGTTGTTTTTATACCATAGGTTCTTATGAGCCAGGAAAGAGAAGAAAGTTCATGGACGATGCCAAGTGTCCACCCAGTGCACCCCCCAAAGCCAAAAAGGAAAGCAGATTCAAGAGGATGCGTGAGTCTTCCATGTGGATCTTACAACTAGTAGACTCTAGTTTCAAGATAGACCATGAAAGGACAAGCCATTTTCCATGTATGAATGATTTGGAGGCTTATCTATAAGATCCTAAAAGTTTGGGATTCTTCAAAAGATCGGGTTGAAGGGTCATTTAGCCTGTCATTTTAGTAGGGCATTAATGCATAAGCCTCATATAAAGAGAATGACTACCCATGTTCATCTACATTCAAAAAGGTTCATTTCATTACAGTGATGAGGTGCATGTCATTTGAGTCTGCAGGAATGAAACCAATGCACAAAGAATAAAAATATTTGGTTATGTAATAAATAGCCAAAAGGGGTTTTCTCAAAAGATGAGTCCATCTCAAAGGAGTCGGTTACAGAATAATCAAAGATGCATTAATAAGCATGGATCTCACTCCTTGGAAGGGTCAAAGAGCATGGGAAATATTTGAAGAAATCTATTTCAGTCACTTCACATCATTTATCATAATTTGAAGGTGGTTGGAAGGGAGTTCGAGAATTTTCTCTCACCCTTTTCTCCTCCTATATATTGTAATCAAATTCGATACTTCAAAAGACTTCAAAGAGATACTTTTGGAGGAAAATAGATTGGAAGTAGATAGAGTTTTGTAGTGAGCAGGAGTCTTAATCTTTTCCTCTCTGTTGCCAAGCTTCTCTTTTGTTAGAAAAATGAGATCTTGAAACTCCAGCCTTCTGCCTGGGCTTTGTAATGGAAATATTTCCTCTCTTCTATACGTAATACTGTGCATAACCATTGGAGTAATATATATGTTTTGTGGTGTTTTTGGTCCATCTTTCACATATCTTTATTATCTTTGATCACCTTTATTTTAATTTAGAAACTGTGCATCTTTGGGTGTTGTTGCAATATTTGGTGTTGTGCTTAAGTAGTTTGAGACGATTGTGTATTCGGTTGGTTTCCTAGTGTATTATTTTCAGTGCATCACCTTAGTTTGTTTTATGTTTTTATTTCTAATTTTTGTGACCCCTATCTCACCCCATAGAGAAGAGACAACTTTTTAAAACTTGGAGGTCTCCTTAGGACACATGTCCCACTAACCTAAGGATTCCCATGACTCTGATGGAAGTGTCCACCAAGGATGTCTATCAACAAGTATATCATACATAGGTGGGAGTTGCGGTCATTAGCAGAACAATTCACTCAACTTGTCAAGCATTTATGATCTGATTTGAAGGATATTCACAAAGGTGTGCAAGGGATTCAAAGATTCAAATTTTCACCGCATTTGGAGGTTTCCATCAACAAGGATCAACATACTTCAACAGAAATGACATCTCTTCTTCTTATTTTCTCTCTCTTTCTCTCTTCTCTTCCCCCCAACTTTCTCTCACTTTCCAATATTCTAATTTCACATTAGGAGTGCACTTTTTCATATGTCCTAATGTTCCTAATGTAATAAGTCACCTTTATGTTATAAAAAAGGACTTAAAATTTCCCTAGGAAGTTCAAAAATTTTATGTTGTATGAGGACATATGAAAAGGCAATGGGGGTAGATGAAGATTCATATTCTACTCTATAAATTGTAACACCATTCCCATTTAAAAGGGTTGGTCATTAGTCTTGTAAGATTAAGAGTGTATTCTACCTTGAGAGACCAAAGGAGATAGCCAAATTCTTCCTTTCCCCCTTTTCAATTTCCTCCATTTCTCCACTATGTACAATTTTTGTTTGAAAGGAGTTTCTAGTTTTCTTCGACTAAGAGATTTATTGATACTTTATGTTCATAAAATTTCATTTCATCTTAACGATGCTTATAATGTTGTATCTTCTCATAAATGCATGTGCTTATGATACTTATGGCTAGTGTGTGCAAGAATCTGATTTCCTACATGCAGCATTAGTTCTCTTACCTCTTTTCACTCCCCTTTCCCACTCTTGAGAAAACTTATCTCTTGCAGGTATCTGCAATATTTTTCACAGGTTTAGTGGAATGTCATTGTTAGATCCATGGTTGAAATGCCACTACAGAAATCCACCTTTACATGTGCATGCACAAATGGTAGCTACACCGGTTAAGTAGAGGGACTTAGATTCCCAGACCATTGGAAAGAAATCCAAAAGTTTTTCCACCCAAAAAAATTTCTTGCCAACATTTTTTAGCTCCCACCATGGGGTATATTTAGCAACATCTACACCCAAAATATGACCGCAAGGTCCCAAAATACAAAAAAAAAAAGATTGAAAAACATAAAAAAAGAGTTCATGAAAATCCATTGTTGAAATATGCACTCTCAATTCCTATAAGTGACCTTTCATATTCCACAGTGTATTTTCATATTTCCACTTGAAGAACTTCCAAAAGCTGGCTGAAGGAAGATGCAACAGGTTGAGCAGGTCGAGAGGCATTGTTGATTCAAATTTTGAGGCTTTACAAAATTAGCAAGAATGAATTAGAGATAATTGAGACTTATTCTCTCAAGCATCCTCTCCATTTGGAGCTTTGAGAAGTTCACCTCGAAATACGATCAAAACTTTTGTTAATACTTTCCTTCAAATCCTCCCATTTTTCAACCACCATTGAACATCGAGTTCATGGAAGAAGAAGAATTTGTAGAAGCAAGGGATGAAGCAGAAGTAGAAATGACAATGGAAGATGAAGAAGAAATACCTCAACCCATTATTCCATGGGGAAGGAATACGGGCCCTCTTTCTCGTGAACCGCCTCTCCACGATCTACCAACAAGTTCTCATAAGAACTTTCCAAAGTTTAAAGGTGATAACGCACAACATCCTTAAGAACACATCACTTCTTTCACAACATCATGTGGAATTATTGGTGTCCAACATGAAGACATTGTTGTGAGACTGTTCATGGAGTCCCTCTAAGAAAAAGCATCATAATAGTTTTACCTCCTACCTACCCGGTCCATTACAAGTTGGAATGATATCAAGAATGCCTTTTAAGAGAGATTTAAATCAACTAAAGGCTATCAAGACCTCTTGGTGTATTTGGCTCAAATGAGGAAAGGAGAAAATGAAACCATGAGTGACTTCATGGATTGTTTTGAATAGTTGCTTCATAGGATACCTGAAGAGGATTCGCCATCTCAAAACAATATCAAGAGATTCTTCATCAATGCTCAATCCTCGAAGTAGAATTTTTTTGTGAAGATCCAAACCAAAGAGCAAGGTAGAATCACAAATGATGGCTATTGAACTTGATGACAATCTCATCCACTCTAGAAAGATCGAGAATCCATCAAAGGGAAAGACCCAACATCCTGAGACGAGAGAAAAAATCCATCACCTGTAAAATTTGGTGAATGAGATGGAATCTTTTAAGAGGGAATTATTTGAACGAGTATCCTCACAAAGAAAAAACATAAGTCAGATTATAAGATCACCCCAAAGGCTTTCCTTGGAGGCCCCACCCGTGAACATAAATTGTAGATTTCAAGAAAGTGAAGAAGAGCTTGAACAAGAAAGTGAAGTTGGTAATTTCCTATAAAGTGATGAGTTTGAAAATGATACACAAATCATATGCTATTAGTATTTTGGATGTGATGAAGAAGATGAAGAGGATGCACCTAGTTTCTCATGTGTGGTATTCACTCATTCATAGTCCGAGAAAAGAGCATCTCCCTCCATTATTGCAAAAGAAAAGAAGGTTGATGATCCTCCTATGGTGACTCTAGAAAATAAAATAATCAATCAAGGATCCCCACGTCCATCTTCCATGAAGTCTATATTGTTGGAGCTTGACCCTGTAGCAAGTAAAAAGACTCCCCCAATCCCAACTAAGATTTCTAATTCCTCTTCTATTTCTAAATCTAAATCTGCTCCTGTAATATCTAATACCTTGAAAGCTCCTAGTGTGTCATTAAAAATACCATCCATTTCCTAAACATCAAATCATGCTCCTAAGCCTATCCAGACTCCAAAACTAGTCCCTTCACCCCCTTTTCCACATCTACTCCCTTTGACTTCAAAGAATATGCAAACAAAGCCAAAGTACAAATTACTGAAACTAAATATTTGTGGACTCATCATGAACAATTTGAGAGGTTCCTGCAATATATCGAGTGGTAGGATAACACCCAATGCTTTGTAGCTTCTAGTTCCAAAGGCATGCTAAAAAAATCAGCTACAATCCCTCATAGAACATGATTTCTCTAAGTACATCAAAAACTGATAAAGTTGAACCTTTCTACGTCTCCCTTCTTGTTGGAGAATATGTACTGAACAATTGCATAATAGATTATGGTGCCTCAGACAATGTGATGCCTTTGAAGGTTGCCAAGACTCTAAAACTTACCATGACTCCACCTAGTGGCTCTTGTTACTCTTTGGAAAAAAAAAAAGTGGTGTCACTTGTAGGGATGGTCAAATATGAACATGTGGCTCTTTCTAGATTTCTAGACAAGAAAGTTTTAGTGATGATTTTGCTAGCAGGCATCCCACCTCATTTGCAATGTTGTTGAGTAGAAATTTCTACTAGGGCTTGGGAGGGAAAATTTAGATGAATTGGTCTTCTGCAACCATACTAGTGAAGGGAGACATGGAAAAATTTCTTCCCGAGAAGAAGATGAGGTACATGGTAAATACTATGGAAGCCTAGAAGCTATCATTTTGTACCAAGGTAGCAGGCAGATGAATAAATTTGTGAAAAATGAGGAGGAAGAGGTTATTCCCATATTGATAGGTCTAGACATGCCTTCCTTGATAGATTTGGAATTTGAAGAAGCATTGAGGAGATTCCATTTATAAGAGTGCAGCTCCAAATTTTCTCGGATGATGCAAACCATGAAGAAGACGAGATGGTTCTCGGATGATTTTCAAGAAGAAAAATCAGCTTATATGCTTTTCCAAGGTGAGGATTTATTCTCATTCCCATTTGGGAATGAATATGATCTCAGTCAAGCCATCTATGGAGAGAAAAAATTAGCTTGTGATGAGCCCGTGAAAGGTTTGAAAGAATGTTTTTACAAGAAATAATTAGAGTTGTAGAATAAACTAAAGATCCTGAGCTTAGTCTCGAGCTCTTGATGAAAGCCAAAAATCTACAAGAAAAGTGTGAAGTTGATTTGGAAGCCTTAACCAATGTGAAGGTTGGCCATATTGAGATAAGGCAAGATGAAACATATGATGCTTCTCTTGAGCTAATGATTGATGGATGCAATACCAAAATGGAGATATTTTATTTCCCATTTGAAGATGAAGACTCTTTCCATGATGAATAAATTGAAACAAGGAGTTTCGAAACCTCTAAAGATGAAGCTCATTTTGATGAAGGATTAGTAGAGTGCAGAGATTCCTAAGATGATGAGGTAATCCCTCTAGATAGTTTCCTTGAGTTGTAAAACAAAGATTCTTCAAAGGCATATAAATATGAGCTATAGGAAACAACAAATCATAACTCTGTGAAAGAAATATTGGATGTAGTAGAAGTTGTAGAAAACCCCGAGTTGATTCTTGATCTCTTCACTCATCCCATGGATATACAAGACAATTATGAGTTTTCCTCCGATCCTCCCATCAATACTCAAACACCTCACAATGGAGTAGAGATAAAGGATGAATCAAATGTTTCTCATAGAGAAGATATCAATGATCATAGACCTAGAAAAGAAAGTAACTTAGAATAACAAAGGAATTGGAACAAAAATAACCTCTGGGGTAGTGATAGCATGCTCGATGGAGAATAAACTATATGGATAAACATACAAGGAAACTGACACTATGAAATTAATTTCAAAGAACATGAAGGTAGTGGAATTTCCAAGAAAGGACATGAGCATCAAGAAGCTCACATGGACTCACTCATACCAAGTACACAGACAATTGTGAAAGCACCTAGATTTCATAAACAACTAAGGAGGGGAGGCTACTTTATGGAACCTATTAATGGCTTTATAGAACATCATCATTCGGTGTTTCCTCTTCAAGGGTAACTTTTGAGAAATGAAAATTTCTTCAGTGAAAGTGGGTTTTCCTCCACCTTTTACCATAGGTGATTGTTAGGTGTGTTTCCCTTTCTATTGCATGTGTTTCCATTCCTATTGTGTGTCATGTGTTTCCTTTTGTCCTTTTCATGTGCATGTGTGTTTCCTTCTTCTCTCTCTTGTTGTAAGTTGTACATAACTCTGTAAGGACCAATGGTTAAGGTATTGGTTAAAAACTTATATGGTCTAAAATAGAGATTTTGGATTGTCATGTCTTCATTATGCTCAGTCCATGTCTTGTCCCCAAGCTAGACCCAACTGTTGTCATGCAAATGTGCAACAAGGAAATAGACAATTTCTGAGCATGAAAACTATACCCTAGTGTAAAAAATTTCATTTTCTATCATTCTAAGATACCCAAATTTGTCTAGTAATTACAAGTGACCTCCCAACTAATGTTATATCATCCCCCTATATGATTTAGGAAATTCCATTCATCCCCGCTAGGTGATTTCACGAGTTCATTTACAAACTATAGAAAGTTGTAGGAAGGGCTATCACTAGCATTCCTAGGATTGGATCAACCCCTCCGGAGTGGAATGGAGGTGAATTGAAGAGATTATAACATCATGGAAATTATTTTGGAAGGTTTGGTGAAGTTTTGAAAGACTTGGAGCAGTCTAAGTAAAAATAGGTTTCATAAGCCTACACAATACCCATGCCTAAAACATCTAATAGGCTTGAGAAGAAGATTGTGGGAGCTCTGGATGGAGTTAGAAGTAAAAAATCATCAACAGAAATATAATTCCAAGACCTACATGATGGTGAAATCATATTTTTCACAACACATTGGCACATAGGATTTACAGGCAGTTTTTATCAGGTATAAGTGGAGTCTTAAATCACAAACACTATTTTTAAGGGATCAGATGGATGAATAAAGATACGATACCCCAACCATTGCATTAAAAATTCAATTTTCAGTCAATATCGTATAAAATTTCACCAAGAAATTTTGTTTGGAGCTCAAGTTATCATCGCTCCAAGTTACCCTCTCAAAGGTAATTCAAGACTTAGTCATTTTGTAGGAGGACACGTGTTAGCACCAAGAGCTTGGTGGGATTTCATGTCCTCAAATTCCATTAGGTCAGTAAAAAACCCTTGAAAAATGCACCCAGCCCCCATGTGACCTCTGGGACCCTCATGTGACCTCTAGACTTGACAGTTCAACCACCTGCTGCATTTTTGGAGCATCTATTCCCTACCATCGGATCAAGTGCCACATGTCAGCTCTAGGACCATAGTGGAAATGATGTCCCTCACTTCCCTAAGTTTAGGGACATAAATCATAAAAAAATGAACCCAACCCCTATGGGAGTCTTTTGGTCACCCACGTGACCGACTTTCAGCCCCTAGGTGCATTTTTCGAGCATCCATTCCCTGTCGTTGGATCAAGCACCACGTGTCAGCTCTAAGAGCACCATGGAAACTGATGTCCCTTATGTCCATGAGGTGAGGGATATCATACATGGAAAAATACACCCATCTCATATGGGGATTCTTATGGACACCCATGTGATCGACTTTTAATCCTCAAGTGCATTTTTCAAGCAAATCCCTTGTCGTCGGATCGAGGACACAAGGCATCACCTTGATCACCATGGAAATTGATGTCCCTCACATGCTTGAGGTTGGGGACATCAAGGATAGAAAAATGTGCCTAGCCCCTCCATGTGCATTTCTTTGAAAATTTAAATTTGGCACTTAGTTGTTTCTTCCCCCTCATTTCTCCTTCACAACTTCATACCTTGCCATGGCTCCATGCATGATTGTCTAGACACCCGGTCCACCATTGTTGCTCCAAACTAGATCTGCCATGGCCACATAAACACCCATTCCATGAAAATACACATATTTTATTGGAAGGAATGATCAAAAGTCTGAAAAGATGAAGAACGGGAAGAAAATAATGGTTTTTTTCCAGATAACCATGAAGCCACCAAATCAAAAACTCCTCATATGTTGTGAAGTACAATTCAGATTGAGATGACATCTTTTGAAGACATTCAAATTTTTCAAGAAAATCAAGATGCAATAAACAAGAGGTCAAATGGTGCCCAGAATCATTTGCTCCAACAAAATCCTCACTTCGTGCACCGACTCGCATTCGTCGATTTCCCATCACTCTGGCAATGGAAACAAACTAAAAACTTGCACATGGGATCCAAATAAAAACCTATCGCAAAGGAGTTGTTTTCATCAAAATGTAGACAAAAACTAGACTGTAAATTTAAAGCTTCATTAAGGACCTCCATGGTAGCTCCATGCCCAAATCCACTACTAGGTAAAAATTTCAAAATTTATTTCCAATAATTCTAGTCGGAAATACTATGTGAAATTTGGAGGGTGCGATCATAATGACAATACAAGTCCAAAAAAGTATTTTTCATTTAAAATCAAGCACTTGGAAATATAATTTCTAAAAATAGTAAGCTTTTATATATAAACTTGCTATGTTTGGAAATTCATCATCAAAAGTAGTTGAGACAAAGGCAACAGGCATTGAAGATCATGAGGAAGTCCGAATGAGTGTTTAGAGCAAAAAATAGTGAAAATGACCACTTAGTAAAAATAGTAAGTCCCTTTTATGGGTGCTTACTAAAAATAGTAAGTCACCCCAAATAAGCGGCTGAGGCAAGGGTAGGGTGCGCGCAGATCGACCGAGGGAGTTCATCACATCATGCTGGTCAAGAAGAGGAAAATATCACCTCTCACTAAAATATATATATCATACGCAACTGGGAGTTGTGGTCATTAGTGGAACAGTTCACTAAACTTGGCATTCATGATCTAATTTGAATGAGATTCAGAGTGTGGAAGGGATTAAAATATTCAAAGTTTCACTACATTTAGAGCTTTCCATCAATGAGGACCAATGGAATTCATTAGAAATGAAATCTCCTCTTCTTCTTCTCTCTCTCTCTCTCTTTTCTCTCTCCTCTTCCCCTGACTTTCTCTCACTTTCCAATATTCTAATTTCACATTGGGATTGCACTTTTTCATATGTCCTAATGTTCCTAATGTAATAAGTCACCTTTACATTATAAAAAGAGACTTAAAAGTTTCCTAGGAAGTTGAAAAGTTTTAAGTTGTGTGAGGACATATGAAAAGGCATTGGGGGGTAGATGAAGAGTCATATTCTACTCTATAAATTGTAATGTCATTCCCATTTCAAAGGGTTGGTCATTAATATTATAAGCACAAGAGTTTATTCTACCTTGAGAGAACAAAGGAGAAAGCCAAATTCTTCCTTTCCCCCTTCTCAATTTCCTCCATTTCTCCACTATGTACAATTTTTTTGAGAAATTAATACACGAAGAAGGAGTTTCTAACTTTCTTTGACTAAGAGATTTCTTGATACTTTATGTTAATGAAATTTCATTTGGTCTTAATGATACTTAGAAATTTGTTTCTTCTCATAAATGCATGTGGTGATACTTATGATTAGTGTGTGCAGGAATCTGATTTCCTACCTGTAACATTAGTTCTCCCACCTCTTTTCTCACTCCCCTTTCCCACTCTTAAGAAAAAATTCTCTCTTGTAGGTATCTACAAGCTTTGTCGTAGGGTCAGTGGAGTGTCCTTGTTGGATCCTAGGTTGAAAGGCAACCATAGAAATCCATCTTTTCATGCACATGCACATACATATGATGCACTAGTTAAGTAGAGGGACTTAGATTCCTAGAGCGTTTGCAAAAAATCAAGATATTTGTCCACCTAAAAAAATTCTCACCAACAATCCTATAAGTGAATTTTATGTTTTTATCTTATGCTATTTAAGACTGACTTGTGAATTCAAAAAAAACAAATTGTTAGGAAGGTCTCCTATGAAGAGGAAAGTTCTAAGGGTGGTTTTAGGTTATGTTTTTGTGGGGGTGGTCCTTTCTCCGATAATGAATAGTCAAAGAAACCAGCTGGGTGCCCACTCTCAATCCTCTAATTTTGTGATCATTGACAATATATTCCAAGTAAGGTGTTATGTAATAAGATGTGTAAAATATATTTGTACAGTTTGACAAAGAGAAAGAGAAGAGAAAGTTCTTCTATGATTCAATTATGTTAACCATCATCTGGGCATGACTTCCAGTGTATAGGTTTCCATCAATTTTAATGTGAGCTACAAATGTAAGCACATAAGTATGAAATGCAAAAAAATTAGAACCCAAAAATTGAAATGTGATATTCGATGTAAACATAGAGTGAATAGGAAAGAGCATGAATTTCACTAAGGCGGATGTAAAAATAAAAAGAATGATTGTTTTTAGTCCTAAAAATACAAATGTCACTTAGACAAGTAGAAGAAAGAGAAGATTCCCAGAGAGAAAATTTAATGTTTACTTACTTTTGAAAAGAAAAAAAATACAAAATATTTCCCTAAGAATGAATAAATGCAAGGAACCCCGGATGGGTCCCACCAAGCATGCCAAAATGTTTCACCAGATTATTAACAAATTAATGAAAAAAATATAAGGTAATAGGCTGAGGAGGAATACATGTTTGTGATGTTAGTTGAATGTTGTGTGCACATTCTAATTTCTTAATACACTACTAATTACGAGACCTCCCTTTTGGCTAGGAGGAACTACCTATAAAATGCAAAACAATACCACCTAATAGAGTTAAATAAAACAATGAGTGGACTACCTAGAAGAATCTAGATCCGGGAAGTGTGATGCTTCTTGAAGAGGATGGCAATCCACTTTTATATAACAATATTAATGCTATAAAAATAAAAATGAAATAAAAATCATATTGGAAGTGAAACGATTTAGGCATCTCATGTAAAAAAATATGTAAGGTCATATAAAAGGTGATTGAGGTCAAAAAAGTTCAGGTTATGGTTGGTATTAGGTTGCACGTTTGGTACAGGCTTTGGGTAAGATTTGGTAAAGATTAGGAGTGATTCTGGGCTATTAGGGAATGGGTATGAGCTCGTTGTTCTAAGGTATATTATTAAACCTAGTAACCAATATCGAATGTGTGACCGATGTAGGTTTGGCAAGGTGACCGACATCGGGTGGCTAGCTAGTGTCAATAGGGGAAGTTAGTAAAAGGATCTTAGAAACTAGTTTCCAAGCTCTCTGTGATTTCTCAGAGACTGGAAATGGTGAAGGTGATATCATAAAATGGCCTTATTGACTTAGGGATGACTAGGAGAGGGTGAAGATATGTGAAAGGGATAGATATGGTAAGATGATAGGTTACTGGGAGGAAGGAGGTGTACGGATGTATAAAAAAATAAATTACTAAGAGGAATTATTATCTTATAGAAATAAAATAGAGATAATTGAAGAGATGTTAGGTACTTACTGAAGAATGTGTCTAAAGAGTGCAGGTGATGAAAACCGTGATGATAGAGATCTAGACAGAATCAACGTCATGTACGTGCCATGGAAATTAGATCCTTTGAACTTATCTATGTAAATTTGTGATCGTGAAGAAGGTGATGGATGTCGATGGTTATTGGTAGTGCTCCCAGGTGATTTCTTTCACCTGAGTGCTTCAAAAATTTGAGTGCTCCAAGTCTCTATTAGTGTGATATCCTGAATTGAATGACCAACCTCAGCAAAGGATTTTGGAAATATATTTAACCTAACTAGCAACGGTTAGGGGAGGGACTGAATTGGTTGAGGTATAACCGACGTTGGTTAAGGCGAAATATCTAGGTTAGCCAAAAATAACCCGATTGTTGTTATTTTTAGCGTGGTATTCAATCTTCGTCTGAGTCTCGAGTGATGGATCAAAAAAGGATGAGTAAGAGTCCTCTTAGGTTTATTAATAGGAATCAATTCTAGGTTTATACTAAGTCCTAGTTGGTTAGGATAGGCTTAGACTTTATCTTAGGTCATTAATGGGGTTTGTATGGGTCATGGAGTGAGGTGGCTAGGTGAGTTGGCTAGGTGAGGTGTTCAAGTGAGGATGTTAATTAAATTAATTAAGGTAATTAATTCAATTAATCATGTGCACTATAGGATATGAATAGGTAAGGTATGGTTAGTTTAATTAAAAATGTTTATAAGGGTAGTATGACCTAATTTTGGTGTCTTCACTTTCTTTAGAGAAGAATTTCTAATCATCAAGGTAAACCACTATGCTCTTATCCTTTAGGTGAGTAAATTATATATCCATCACTCTTTCAAAATTTACTCTTGCATTGATTATCCCGAATAAAATATTATGATAAGAAAATGTTCCCCATGGTGTAGTGAATGTAGTATTATATTGGTCCTATTTTTTCACTGTAATCTGATTATGTCCCGAAAAACCATCTAATATAGATAGAATTTCTTAACCAGTAACTACCTATAGTGTATGATCCATGATAGGAATTGGATAGTTATCCTTCAATGAGTCTTGGTTTATATTATGAAAACCACACACAAGTGTATCTTGTCATTCTTTTTCCTTATAGGTACAATGTTGGCCAACCATTCAGAATGATGAATTGGGTAAATAATTTTTTCATCAAGCAATTTATGAACCTCATCAAACATTATACCTGATATGGTTAGATTGTGATGTTGTATTTTTTGTTTGAAAGGATTTTATCCCGACTGCAATGGGATGTAGTGTTTTACTTCATTTAGTTGATATAACTTTAAGTCTTTGTAAGACACTGAAAATAAATCAATATATTATATGACAAGATCTATGAATTCTTGTTGCTTTGTATCAAAACAAAAAGTTTCCAATATTCACTATCTTGGGCTCATCTTTTTTGTCAAGTTTAATGGTAACACTTCGAGAGGAAGAAATTTCACCATATTATTTGTTATTATGTAGGAACCGATCATGTTTATAAAATATTTTTCTTAAGGATACTAAACCTTTCGGTATTTTATTAACTTTCATCTAAATTATTCCTCTTTTTTCATCATGTTCCAGGTCGGTCTCACCAAAATTCATCTAATGTGGAGGTGAGTTACTTCAAAATACAGCTTCCTCAAAATTGTCTCATTGTTCTAGGAATGTAGCTATATAATTATCATCATTGAAAAATTTCCATTTCTCGATGTTGTCATGGAATTTTGAATGACAAACCATTCTACTTTATATTCTCCTTTCCTAAACATCATAGTAATGTAATAATTACAACTAAAGAATCAAATTTGTAGTTTTTACCTCTAGGAATAAAGTTAATGGAGAAGGCTGAGTAATCAAGTGTGGTAGAAAAAACTCAGTCCTTATAGTGTTTCATCTTTTCTTTCTATACTTGATACATACCTATTATTTGTTTCAAAATGAGTTCAACATATCCCTATTCTTTGAGTAGTTTTACTCCCATATTTTTGACTTGCTCCACTCTTAACAATAGAGACTCAAGACTCATATTCTATTGTATTGTTATTATTATCAAACATTAAATTATAAAAGTATGGATGCACCTTTCCTTCTAGAGATATCAAGATAATGCCTACACCTGACCTGAAAGAGGAGAAGCTGCCATCAAATTATAGAGTCTAGATATTTTATTCTTCTATAGGTACATTTGGAACTTGTGGCTCTAGAAAATTTTCATCCATTTCTAAGTAATAGACTTTGTGATCTGATTCTTTGAAGATAATATGAGAGCTCGTGTCTTTAGACTTTGTGACTATATACTTTTACTTATTTTTAGGCTCAATCCTATAAATTAATCCTTTTATTGGAATGTGAGCACATGACCAATCTATCTTTACTTATCCGACTAGCTCTTTGTAGAAATTTATACTTAGCAGGATCCCATAGGAGACGGGAATATCAACTACCAGAATGGCCATCTTTAATCTTTTATCAAGAAATCATGCCAGAACTACTTATGCATCTTTAATTTATCCAATCAAAGGAACTTTTATCTCCATCAAATAAAATATCCCAATGATTTTGGTCAATGTGATCCCAATATCATTTACAAATTTTGTTAACATGAAATTATCAGAATTTCCTGAATCTAGGATGTAATTTCTCCACTTGAAACCATTAATAAGAAAATATACGTAAAATGGTTTAATTATTTTAGAAGATGTGGGAGAATAATTTTCATCATTATTATAAGGAGGAGTATTCCTAGGATTATCAAAAATTCATTTTTTTGTATTATTGGGTGAACTATTTTATCTTTTTCTCTCGAACATAATTAAGTAGTTTGTTCACTAATCGAGAAATCTCTCAAATATTCAGCTTCTAACATATGGATTTTGGTTTTCTTAATGTGGTCTATGTTATCAAAAGAAGAATTTGATTCATTTGGATTATTTTTAGGAACAACATATCTTTTTGAATGAGCACTAGAAGAAGAAGATCTTACATACTTATATTTAAGAGCAAAGGAAGGAGGTAGAGGGCTACCTCTTTTGAGTATTGTAACATCCAACCTCAGTTCTTCTCTCTCTTATTTTTGCACTTATAGACATTTCACCACCTTTATGTATATGGGATGTTGTAAACACTACATAAGTGTGACTATAATCATCTTAAAAAATTTCACAATGGTCAGTATCTCATTAGGTGTCTAGGTATCCAATGTTGGAGTCACTAACAAGGTCTAAAAAATCTTCATCTTCAAGTAGATCATAGTTAGCAACTTCTTGATATTCCTCATTCATTTATATATTTTTCCTTAGGGAAGCTTCAATTGTAAGTATTTGAGGAGTACCAACAAATAGTTCAAGTTTTGATTTTTATTATTGAAACTTAGGTGCATTCCTAACAGGATCAACACTGTTTCCTTATATCATTTATTTCTTTATCTACAACATGTCACTAGCCAATATTTGTAGCATTGGATCAGATGTGTTGGTGGAAGTAAAACCTTCAGCCTTAGCTATCGAGTGTTTGATTTTACCCACCATGATAATATTATCTTCTACTTCAATTGTTTTTTTCTAAGTGCCAATAAGTTAGCAAGATGTGCTCTGTGTAGTTGATAACCAACTTTTGGTAACAAAGCATTAATGAAATACAAATTTTTATTTTGATCGCGAAGGGAAGTAGTAGGATGGATCTTGTAAAGTATTATTTGGAACTTAGCAATGAAATCCCTCATGTTTTCATTAGTGTATTTTTAAAGCTAAGCTATGTGAGTAACTAGCATACTTGAATCTTTAGCAGGTTTAAATATTTTCATAAACTAATCATACATGGTAGTCCAATTTGTAATGGTACCCAAAGCTAATCAATAAAACCATTCTCCAGATAAGTTGTCAAAATTTTCTATAAAGAAACCTAATCGACACATCTTCATGTTCCACAGTGAGCACTCCACGGGATATGAAGAAAGCAACCAAGTGTTCATCAAGATTTTGTTTTCCATCTCCATAAAACTCATGAAAATTATTTCTATATCCCTTAGGCAACTCATGGAGAGAGGCGTTAAGTTTAGAGGGCCAAAGGTCACACCCCATGGGATGAGTGGTTACAAGCCATTCTAAGGGGAGTAAGCAACCGAGGATTGACTAGATGGATGATATAAGGTGCTAGGTTGTGTAACACCTACTTTTCATCACTTCAAATAACAGGAATTTTTTATCTTCCTAAAACTAACATCTTCCTTTAATGATTTAAATGTAAAAACTCACATTTAAATCTAAAAACATTGGAATTTAATTTAGTAGATAACAAATCAATTTAATATGTGTTTAATTATTGGTTAACTAGATCCACTGATCCCCCATAGGTTACTCTTTTGATACTGTATGTAGATAATACATTAGTACCATTCTTAGTATTGATTTACAAGTGTTTTTCTAAGTGTCTACCTGGAAATAATTAAATCGAATCCCATCTGAAATCTCACACTTTTGTTAGAACTAGGTGCATATTGAAAATGTAATGACTTACACTACTTTTTCCAAAGTTTAAGATTCACAATTTTTATTCTCAATTTATAGATGGCACATTTTCCAACAAAAAAATTATCCCATCACCATGTCACTTGGTTCAATTATCAGAATTGAAACCATTATTTAAGTTAAACTAATTTCAAGTTATGAATAAGGTACCAAAATTATTCATCTCATGCTATGAAGCACGTCTATGCCAACTTAAGTTTCCTATGGGAGATAAATTACTCACGTAATGACTTGCATCATCATGTGACCAATTTCTTCTTTGTAGCCAACATAAGTTGGTACAGAGGTGACTAGGCTGAATAAAAATAATAATATCATCATAAATCAATTCCTTATTGATGACGACATGCGTAATAAATGGAACTCGAGGGACAAATTAGGATAATTTTTGTATGATATCCATTGAATGACTTAGGTCATTTGATGAACACTGCACTACAACAGCCATCCGAAGTTGGCCTGCCGAATACCATATATTAGGAGTGTTGTAAACCCAAACTTATTCATTATAATGAATTAGTTTTATGATAGGTTTAATTTCATTACGCAGCAATACATTATCACTTATTAATTTGATCCTAAGGTCAATAACTTAGTTTTGATAATTAATCACAATCATTTCCATAAGTTTAATTATATACATTCATTAAGCATCATTAATATAATTATGGAAAAAGAGTGCATTTTTAACGTAGTCCCTAATTTATTTTAACTACGAAAAATGTTATTAATTGGTTAAGAAATTGTTTACATGAACTCATTATAGGATATAATATAGTCATCCATAACAGTATCATTCCCATACTTATGATTATATAATCACTAGTCATTATTCAATTAACATATTAGACTAAATTCAAGTAGATAACTACAAAATAATAACCCTCATTTATTTATTTTAATAGTTTGTATCTCGATAAACTTCAAATTACTTTAATTCATTCATTATTGTTTAAAGCTAATTCACATAAGTAAACTATTTCATAAATGATCCTCAATCAACTATCTGATTATACATAACTCCTTAAATCATATTGTTTAAGTCAATCCCAATATAATTCTTTGTTGATTCAAAAAGAACTATAATAATTTATACAATCAAACAAGATCTTTATTACATCAATATCTAAAAAATTAATACAAAATTTATATTTTTTTCCAAAACTATACAATAACTTTAGAGGCCATAATGACTTCCAAAAAAATTATACAATAAAGTGTAAGCTCACCTTTACTTGATCAGATAAGTAATAAATACATCTTTCAATCATAATAAAAATGAATCAACAAGCCCATTTTAATATCATCCACCAAATAAGGCTTAAATTCCACCATCTATAAAAATGTTAAGCAAAAATCAATTCAAAAGAAATGGCATGAAAAACTCTTTTGTCTTATCTTTACGATTTATAGCACTGAAATATTTCAATGAACACAATTTAACTAACCTTGATATTTTAAAATCAATAAAGAGAACAACCAATCTATTTCCCTTTTTTATTCTTTTTCCTTTCTTTCATAAACCATTAAAAAGGAGCATATGATTTATCAAACTCAAAATCATTTGAAGAATAATTCATAATACTAACAGATCATAATATGAATTTCCATAAACATATCTAGCTATGTTTTCTACCCATACAATTTATGAAATATTAGTGAAGTATTCAACAAATCATCATGTTTGTACTATCATAGTGTATTAAATTTCTTATTCAAGATTCCAATTGATCCAAACACCTTAAATCAAGGTTCAAACACTTGTTTAGGAAGAGGAGAATAAAATCACTCCAGTCCATACTAAAAATAAGATAAAATATTTAGTAATGATATTAATAAATTATTCAAAACCCAATATCTTAATATTATCAAACTACCTTAACTAGTCCGAAACACACTTATTCCTTCTCACAGAAATAAAATTACAAGCATTGTTTACATGAAAATGAATTAAATGAAATCAAGTACCTTAATATTATCAAATATCCTTCCCTAATCCAAAACACCTTGAAACATTCAAACAAAAACCCCAAAACCTACACAACATTTGTGATGAAGGATTTGACCAAATATAAGGATCTACTTAGAGTCTTAACCACTCAACTTAGACCACAAAGTTTCCTTAAACCCAAAATATTGTAATGTAACCATATTACCATCAACAATTTTCATAGAATAGAAAGATTCAAACATAGTTAGACTAACGAAAGCATATGGAACATCGACCACAGAGTGGTCATTTAAAATAAGAAACCCAAATAGATATGAGTCAAAGTAACAGTGCTAAAATTTGGCATGGGTTTAGGTATTTGGCTCCCAATTTCATCTAGTAACCACAATATAAACGATGGTAGAAATAAAAGCATAACACATGATAAATATTCACAATCGAAACCTAGATGAGTTTATTTAAATGGTAACAATATTACCAAACCTTAATAGATCTCCATAGTAGATATCTCAACTAGTCATATCAACCATTTAAATGCAATTATAAAGAAATATAACAACCATAGATCAACCCACTTCCGCTTAAAGAAACTATAAATTAGATATTGGTAAATTCAATACATAAACAACACCCATTAATCAAAACTTCTCTCAAATTATTTATTCAAGAGGAAAAGATTGAAACCTAGTATCAAATCTTAATCCCTACTAAAACCAAAATGGGTGGTCTATTTCCATATTTACAACTAATACTCAATTTTGAAGAACTGGTGATAACAATAAAAAAATTCAGGTATATGAGTTGTGAGCTCGAAGCCATTTAAATTCATAGTTTCCTTTTCACAAACCAAACCAGGCACAATGGTTATGGGTAAAACCCAACCACACAGAGCTAAGATAACATGCATGAAGTAAAATATGCAGATTGGGTTTACACAACTAGTATACATGGTCTCATAAATCATGGCCAAACTATCAAGTCATCCTAAATATATAACTCGACCACACCCAGTTAAAGATATACATATACATGCACATATATAGATTGAATACACACAACTCGGGTAGGGAATCACTCGAAGATAATCAACTTAGTATTAAGAAAAACCCATTATAAAATCACCATTGATAAAAAAAAATGCACAGAAGACCAATTTTCTTATTAAAACCATTAAAATTATTTAAATGCTATAAAGGATAAATATGAGCACGAGAACAATTCCAGACCTGAAAATATTTGCAAAGTTTATCCTTAACAAATTCTTCACATTCGATCACTCCCATATCTTCCTTCCAACAAACTTCCATAAAATTAATAGAAAACCATACAAGAGTAACTCTTTTAATCATCCTAATATCTCCACTAAATCCATTACGCATCCTTAAATATTACCTTGAAAAACACATATTGTTAAATATACATGTAGATCTAAAAATAGGCTTTCATATAATAGCCATGATAAATTTCCATGAAGAACCAAATAATAGTAATAATAAATAATGAACCAAAAAATAATAATGTTCAAGTGGTTTCTTCCTTCAAAAACTTCTTGCTTCTCTTAAAGGCTATGGGAGCATAATTAAATTCATTAAATGCTTCTAGTACCGTTTCCCCTATCTTCCTCTCCAACTCCATTTAACTGTCAAATTCCAGCTTTGACAATCCCCATTTTCTCACCGTCAAATATCCACCATCCGTTTGGGTTGTTATCCACCATCTAACGGTCGAGCACCATTTCAAATCAAACCTCTATCATCTGCTTTGTCTTCCCATTAGCTAAGGTGATCGCTATTTTACAACATGGCTCAGGTGGTCTCGAAGAAAGCTCACTCACCTCAAACTCGGGTGGGGCTCATTTGAGCTGACAACCCTCGTCACTCAACATTAAACATTACACAACAATATAGCCTTGACCTTATTAAGGTATAATTAAAATTAAAATATAAGACCGTAACACACACACACACACATAATATATATATATATATATATATATATATATATATATGTTTATGTATATATATGTATAGGTATATATCATAATTGACATTACCAAATTTATGCATACTTCCTAAACTTGAAAATTAGTAGTTTGAAAGGCAATTATATGGCTTTTATTTCAGTTATTTAATGACCTAGGTCTATGACCCTATTACATTCATCACCATTATTTTCCAAAAAATGTCTTCACAATAATAAAAATCACTAGGATCATAAAATAATATGTCTACACCTCATGGCAGAAGTAAAATCATAAAAAAGTGTAAGGATGATCAATGAAGCTAGCCAATAGAATAAATCAAGCCACTAAAAACAACTTTTTAGATAATGAAATCAACATGATTATTACCAAAAAATTTTTTTTTTTTACTAAAAATTCATCAAGCCAAGTATGATAGCCAAACACAATATCATCTACAGCCAGACAAAGTATGCATTCTTCCAAGGTGAACTAACAGGGTATGATATACCTCCCCCTTAAGTATCATTGTCCCTGATCATTAGTTCCCTTCATTCATAGAATTTAAACTAATCAGATAAGAATTGTGCATATTAAAATATCACAAAATTAGAATAACATGACTAAAACTTAGAATCATTCAATTTCCATAACTATAAAACAATAATTTAACTAGTTGTAACAACCTAAATTCACTAATTTTCTTCTAAAGAAAAATTATATGGAATTCTTCATCATTAAACAATAATTGATATCAAAAGTATAATAAAAGTCAACACATCTTTAAGTTTATCACTAAAAAAATGTGGAAAATAAGTTTTCATTTCTTCTAGATTCTCCCAAGTGGCACTTTCTTCATAAAATTGGTCCCATTGGACCTTACATTGATTTATTTCTCTATTTTGCAAGTGCAGCTTTATGAGTTTCTAGAACCCTTATAGGTTCAACTATGATTAAACCTAGATCCCAAACCTATAAAGAGTTCCAGTTAATCACATGTGATAATTTTGATACATACTTTTTAAGCAAAGAGATATGAAAAACATCATGCATATTAGATAGTGCAGAAGCCAATACTAGTGGGTATGCTACAAGGATAATCACTTTAATAATTTCAAAGGATCCAATAAAGAAAGGTGACGATTTGGCTTAACCCGTAAGAAAAAAATTATCTCCTTGTTAAAATTTTATTTCAACTCTCTTTAAATTATTGTAGCTTTTCTAACTATCGGTAGCCTCTTTCAATCACTCGCAAACGATCTTAACTTGTTATTCCATTTCAGTCAAAATTTTAGATGTTATAACTTATTTTTCTTCTACGTTGTCCCAACTAAAAGGTGTTATACACTTACGTCTATATAAGGCCTCAAAAGGATCCATTTTCAGTGAGGAGTGGTAAGTGTTATTATAGGAAAAGTCAACTAGTGGAAGGTATTCTTCCCATTTTTACTACTGATCAAAGAATTACATCCTGAGCATGTCTTCCATCACTTGATTTACCCTTTTAGTATGTCCATATATTTCTGGATGATATGCAAAACTGAAATTTAACTTTTTCCCTAAAGTGGTATTCAAGGTTTTCCAAAAATGAGAAGTCATCCTAGGATCTCTATCTAAAATTATCAATTCAGGTACACCGTGCAATCTATAAAATATCATACACAAACCTTTTTTCAAGCACAAGAGAATCATATTTTAGATTCCCTCATATAAAATGAGCTACTTTAGTTATCTTGTAAACTACAACCATAATTAAATCATGTTTATTCTTTTACATGGGTAGTCCTTGCACAAATTCCATACTAATTACCTATCTTTTATACTATGGAATGTTATGAGGGTACAACAATCCTGCTGGATGCAAATGTTCAACAATAACTCATTGCCATTCCAAGAAATGTGATACATTGTTCACTATATCCTTTTTCATCCCTTTCCAAAAATATTGTTTTTTTTACATTAAAGTACCTTATTCACTCTAGGATGTCCAAAATAAGGAGCATCGTGAAATTCCTTTATCACTTTTATCCTTAGATCATTTTCCAAATTTACATAAACTCAATTTTCAAATCTTATTACTCCTTCATTTTCGAATATGAATCCTATGTACCTCATATAATTAAGATTTGCAGCAAGCATTTATTTAACATGTTGATAATAAGAATCATCCAACATTTATTTCTTTACGTCATCTTTAAATTAGGTTATCAAAGTGATGAGGGGGAAGATATTCTTCTTACAACTTAACACATCTGTCACTCTACTTTCCTTACCTTTTATATAGCTAATATCAAAGTCATACTATGATAGAAATTCCGACCATCTTCATTGCCTTGCATTCATGTTTGGCTATGTAAAGATGTACTTCAGCCTGAGATGATATGTTTTTAGTGTAAAGGTATTTCCCAAAAGGTAATGTCTTCATTCTTGCAAAGTATACACAATAGAAGCAAGCTCGAAGTTATGGGGAGTGTAATTTAACTCATGCACCTTGAGCTTTCTACTCTCATATGCAATTACATTGTCTTTTTGTAGCAAAATACCTCCTAAGCCTTCACCATAGGCATTTGTTACTACTGTAAAGTTCCCATTAGGATCCAAAAATTTCAACACATGTGCGATAGTTAATTTTTCTTTTAGAAAATTGAAAGTGTTTTCATACTTTTCAAACCATACAAATTTCTTATCCTTTTTCTGCACCGATGAAATTAGAGTCAGTAACTTAGGAGAAGTCTTTCACAAATTTTGGGTAATATACAACCTATCCTATGAAGATTCTATCTTCATGTACATTATTAGGTGTTGTCCATTAAGCTATTTCTATTATTTGGGATGGATCTATATAAATCTCATTTTTTTGTGATCTCTCCCGGATATTGTACTTCATTTTGATTAAATTTTTTTAGAAAGCTTATAATATAGCTTTCTCTTCCACAACACATCTAAGATGATCCTGAGATGTTCATTATGATCCTAAAAACTTTTAGAATAAAAGAGAATATTGTGCAAGAGTACTAACACAAACTTTTCCAAGTATTCTTGAAAGATATTATTCATTAAATTCATAAAATTTACTAGATCATTGGTGAGTCCAAAGGGAAACACAATGAACTCAAAATGTCCATACCTTGTCCTAAAATAATTCTTATGAATATATTCTTCTTTTATTCTCAATTGATGATAATTTGATCATAGATTGATCTTTAAGTAAACCGATGCTCCATGGATCTCGATAAAAATGTCATCAATTCTAGGAAGGGGGTACCTATTTTTGATTGTGTCTTTATTAAGCATCTAATAATCCATGCACACTCTAAGTGTTCAATCTATCTTCTTTAAAAATATGACTGGGTTCCCCAATGATAGACACTATATCTAATCAAGTCTTTATACAAAATTTCATGAAGTTGTGCTTTGAGTTCCACAAGTTCAGTTGTTTTCATTCTATAAGGATCCTTAGAAATTAATTTGGTTCCCAGTTTAATATCTATGGTAACATCAAACTCCCTTTTAGGTGGAAGACTAGGTAATTATTCTACAAATAAATTATTGTAATCACGTAAAAATAGATAATCATCTACTAAAACCTTACCTTCTTCACCTAAATCATAAATTTTTACTACATAAAGTATGTAACGTTTTTTTTTAGCTTTCATAAGTTGCATGGATGAGATTTCTCTAATTGAAAAAACCTCATTCCAGTCCTTGAATTTCTATTTTTTTCTATAGGTCATCAAGGAATTTTATTCATTTTTCTAGGCAGTCTAAACTTTCCTTATGTTGAGCTAGTCAATTTATACCTATGACTATTTCATATGAACCTAAAGGATAGAATTTTAGGTTAACTTGTGTGGTGAAGCTTGATAGTTCGGTGTTTCACCAAACAAACATTATTTAAAAATGTGGATAACATTGTTCCCATATTAAACATACCAAATATTTTTCATATAACTGGATTTTCTCTTAAGTTTATATGCAAATTATTTTGAAACAAAACATTCAGTAGAACCAATATCAAATAAAATGGTTACAAGTAATCCATACAACTTACCTATAAATTTGACTAGCGTATCTTTCTTGTCATTTGTTACAGATGAATGTGATGTTTCTAGTTTCCATATTTCTTCCTTTGAGGGAATTTATTGGCATAATGATTTAGATTACGAGAGGTAGCATCCCCCAAGAGGTCTTTTCCTTTCAGATCTATTTTCATTATTGGTTGTATTTTTTTACCCATTCTTTTTATTATTTCCAACATTTTAAACTATTTTTTTTTCTTTTCATTGCCATTACCATTTTTGTTATTACTATTGAAATTTTTGCATGTGAGATTTTTAGGCGCTAATGGTGATGGTGCACTAACAACTTTCTTTTTATTTTCCTATCTATGTGTAGAAATAGATTGAAATTTTGGTTTCTGAATTATAGCTTTCTCAAAAACAACTTCCATTTTGATGGTCCATGGACATCAACTTCACCTACTATTATTAGGTTTAACCCCATGATAAATTTCCTAATACGTAATTTTTCATCTGTTTAGTATTGAGGCATGTACTTGAGAAGTTTCATGAACTTCTCCCAATAATCAATTACTGTCATTTTTCCTTGTGTTAGTGTCTAAAATTTAGACATATTCTAATCATAGTAAAGTTGGGGTAACTAGCACTATCTAAAATACACCTTAAACTAATCCCATGTTAGATTTTCCTCATCTAAAATCAACTCTAATTTATGGCTATCCCACCAAAGGATGCTTCATTGGAGAGTTGATAGGCTACCCAAACTACATTGGTTCCTATGAAAAGTTTCTTATGAAAAATTACTCCATTTCACTAAGCATATTCTCATATCCATCTCCCAAGGTGGTTCCATCGAACTTTGGTGGGTTGATCCTCTTGATGTTGTTTCAAAATTCAACTTCCAAACTTCCCTTTTGTTCTTAGGTTGGTTAAATTCATTAGCATTTAGGATTTCTTTTGCATTCGCATATGCATTAACATTTGAAACATTGTTTATTACTGCATTAGAATATTCATCATCATTATTTTTAACATTTAGATTCTCTTGTGATGATTCTTCACTATCACTTCTATGATCACTAACATTTCCCAGGATATGTTTTTCTAGAATAGTCATCCTATTCATTATGTCTTGAAGGGAGATGAGAATCTGATCCAACTTTTGTGATGTGGATGCCTCGCCACCTATAGGTTGGTTGTTAGCAATTTTTCCACTTTTCCTAACCATGTTCTCTATTAGACAAGAATTTAGATTTGAGTTAGCATAGGGACTCATTAATTCTAAGAGATGCAACCTTTAGCTCTGATACCAAAATGTAACACCTAATTTTCATTACTTCAAATAATGAGAAATATTTTTTATCTTCCCAAAACTAACATCTTCCTTCAATGATTTAAATTTACAATAACATTTAAATCTAACAACATTAGAATATAATTCATTAGATAAAATATCAATTTAATATGTTTCCTTCCATGTGGGTTTAATTTTCCATTATCTAGAGGCATAGGAAGAGGGTCACTAAAGATCCTAAGAGGAGTGTTTTGAGGGGAAATAGGCCCCATGCTAACCATTTGTGTTGGTGTCGTAGGATTTTCTAAAAACAATCTCGATGAAGATTTAACTTTAGTCCTCTAGTAGGCATTGTATGAACTTGTTACAGTCATGGAAAGTTCTAGATCCATACCCAAAGAGCCTATGGAATCTGCAATAAAGGTCAGGATCATAATCCCGAGGTCTTTGATTTGCATTCTATTGTGGTCTAAAGTTCTGGTTGTTGTTTAACTATTGATTGTTGTAGTTAAAGTTTGGAGGCCTTTGTCCTTGATTTTGATATTGATTTTGATACTTGTTTGGGTATTGATTAGGGCCTTGGGCATGAAATTATTGTGGAGGTGGAGGACAGTTTAAATCCATTGCATTTATGGAAGGAGTGAAATTTTTACTCCTTTTATTATTTTTGTTTGCATTGTTATTGACATTGTTTTTTATTGACATGTTAACGACATTTGACTTCTTGGCATGATCAGTTACGTCATTTGTTGTAACACCATGGTACTTATTGAAGACCTTAGGTCCTTGATTGTTGTTGGAATTTTTGGGGTAATTTTAATTACCTTGGGAGGGAGTGATTAGTCTCCCATTTGAACCATAGTTCTTTGGACTGCTATCTATTTCCACTTGATAAATGTGGATAGCATCTTATAGTACCTCTTCATATCTCCTAAGGGGGAAATTTTAGACTTCTTCCTTTCTTTCCTAGTTATGGGAATGAAGGAATAGATCACAAAGCTCTATCTGATCCATATTAAGAGCACTCACCGAAGAGTAGAGGACCTTCCACCACATCTGAATGAAATGGGAAGTTTTGGTACCCAAATTGATCCCTCTTTGTAAGCCAAACAACATCAATGAGCTAAGCATGATGCTTTGAGGAAGAAAAACCAGGATTTGAGTCATTTTTAGCCAGGGATGGGTCTAGAAGCCTCTTTTTCACTCTGACTTGTGGGATATTGGATAACACCTCACTAAGGGTATGACCTACCCTACTACTTTAGGTTCTACCTATAACCAGGGTGAGAGGACCCATTTTGTAACTTATATTTATGAAATAAATGAATAGAACAACAATATTTAGACTCTCTTTCTCAGGGATATGAAAAGGAAACCTCAAGAAGATATGGTCAATGTAGACATTATCTAACTCTCATGAGTTTTCACACTAGAAAATGCAGATATCTTCTAAAAAGGCTCAAGTTACTAAAGACAGTTGTAAATTCCAACTTGCTCTTGCATACTTTGGATAAAGGGTGGAAAAATTTAACAAATATCCATAGTATTTATGCATTAATAGTGCAAGTAGGGGTAATTCAAGTGGATCTGATGGTTATTGGTTGTAATTTTGATGTATTGTTGGGAAGTTAAATAGGATAAAGTTGATTATATAAATAACTCAAATGAACCTTACAAATACTACATATAATTATACCTCTTGATGTAAAATATGGATCACATAGTCCAAAAATTCCTTCAACTAGAAGGTTTGTATTCATAGAAGCCCACGAATACGAGGATTTTACACAAACTTCAAGAATTCAATCACAAAATCTCATGATAAATTATCAACAAAATACTCATAATATTTTATTAAATATGCCCCAGATACACTCATGAACTAAAAACAATCCTAGATCGAATAAATAAAAATTGACTTTAAAAATGTTTACCACATTATGAAGCAAGAATCCATCAATCATGTAATTTCAGTTACCAAATTGTTAGTATTTTAAACTAAGGCTTGTGTAATTCAGAGAGATTAATTAGCGTAAGATTGCAAATGAAAATGCAAACAATTGACTCAAAACAATTCATCTTCAAACAAAGTAATAGTTCTCCCAGAAATACAAATATATTAATTCAAGAAACTCCAATTCTTTAATAAGGAGACAAAATACTATGACCTCAATATTTTGTAATGACTGTACATTGTAATAATCTTGGTGAGAAGGTTTTGGAATATGTGAACAAAGATTGGGTATCTCATATTGGTTTGGTTTCAAAAAATACAAATAGGTTCTCTCTTTTTTCTCTACAGCTTATAAACTTTTAACCCCCCATGTGAAATAATTCTCATTGCATTTATACAATTTCAATCATTCACTCATTCTCCATTTTCCCCCAAAAGCATGAATATCTAGGAGAATATTCTTCCTCACAGCATATAGTTTAATTTATTATTACTTCTCCTAAAAATATCCCATCTTATATTGCCAGGTGGAAAAGTCACGAGCTATTCATGTTTTTCATTTCCTCAGATATAATTGGGATGCCATGTCATCCCTTTTGACAGTTGTTTAATCATCTCTCCCTTTTGGTAGGAAAGAAATCCTTTTTGATAGTTCCCAAGCACCTCCATATGGCTTGATGTGATATGCAATCCCTTTCACCTTTTGAGAATCAAATTTGAGCAATACATACTCATGTTTGTGTCTTTTAGAGATGAATATTCTCACATGGATTGTATCACATCAATAAAACATATTTTTTTACATAATGCCAATTTCCCTCAAATTTATTTCCTTCATGTGAGATGAGTGAAAAATATTTCTTCATTTGGTGGCAGTGATTTTTCTTGACTCAACTTGTCTGCATCATTCTCATTATAAATTCAACTCTATTTTCTCCCCAATATGCATCCTTTTTCTATTTTTGAATGTGAGGGATTACAATATAGATCTTTGTTGGTGCAATGGCAAGGGTGGCTGTGGTGAATAACTTGAAGGAAATATCATTAGAAGATTTAAATCAAATCTTTGACTTAATTGGCCCAGATGAAGCCTTTGTTAGGGATTTGTTTGAAATTGTAGACCTAGGGGACAACAAAGGGCCCTTGACCTATCAAGAGGTTTGTCTCTCCCTTATTTTGAGATTAATCAAGATCAATCCTATCTTATCAACCTTCCAATCCATGTATTATCATATTTTTAGTGGGAACACCAAAAAAACTCCAGAAGAATTGAATAAATTATAGATTAAAAGGAGGCATGTTGTAGTAGGGACAAATAAACATGAATCTCCTTTTCTATGTAATGAATAATTTTTGTTGAAAGATGTTCCCGAGAAGCCTACGTGCTCTATGACAAGACCTAAATTGATATTGTGCCTACCATTTCTCACAAAGTAGAAGAATTGGAGAAATAAATAATTTCTTTGGAAGGAGGTTGAGGAAGACCTATGTCACTTCAATAATCCACAGTACCAACACCATCATCAAGAAGAAAAATTTGGGAATTAGGCTCTCAACTCGTGAATTATTATTTTGGATGAGGAAAGAAGTAGATCCTTCATCTCCTCAACATTTTAAGGCCTCACTTTCTACCATCAAGGAGGATAAGGGAAAGTGTAATCTCCAACCTTCCATTTTTCAATTACGTGGGATCCTTTGATGGAGAAAAATTGGTAGGACATTTGCATGTTCCTCTACCTGAAAGCACCCACCTTTCATGAGGAGGCACAAGGGTGAACCTAGTTCTAAGTCTCCTGCTCCACCAAGTCCAAGGGCCATAATGATTGCTCTTCCAACCACTCCAAATGCTCACCTTCAATCTACTCCCATTCAGTCCACTTCTTACAAGGTAAAAGTGGAAAAGGCTTTTCCTTCATGTGGTTTAGACATTTTGGATTGGGTATCTTCTTATTAGAAGAAGATAGAGCTGAGGGATATTATGGATGGTCCCATAATGACTATTGAATCATTGATGGAGATGGGGATGTCTAGGAATTTGGATGGGTCAGTTGTATTTGCCAAAACATCTCTGGGTGCAAGAGAGTTTAGACAAGGGAAGAACAGGCTATTACACAAGTTTTCCCCATTTGGAGGAGATATCAGAGTAGAATTATAGGATGATTGAGTGTATTTATTCTCTTAGTTTCCATTTTTGATGTAATACTTGAATATATATATATATATATATATATATATATATATATATATATATGATATATATCCCCTACAAAACCCCAATTTTGTTTTCCACAATACAAAAGATATCAAATAGTTACATTAGTTCACATGCTTCATAATAGATTTGAAATCTTATCAAAGCAATATAAAGATCTAGTGTATTGTATAAAATTAAATTCATGTCTAAAAACAACTTCAAAGTGATATTTAGTTTTCATGACACAAGAGTAATAATTTAAATAAGATGAAAATAAAGTTCAAATAAAAAAATCCTAAGATTTCTTATCAATCTTCACATCTGAATCTTCATCTGCATCATCTTTCTTTGAATGCCTCTCTATGTATGTATCATACCTTTAAAACAGTGGAATTATCTCCTCTTCATCGGGTTTAGTGTGATACTTTTATATCAAGTGATTTTTATTCAATACATCACTACATTCAAACACCCTTGGTCTAGATTCACGTAACCCATTATTCAACTTCATAATCTTATTCTCCACCAAAGTGATCCTTTTGAAAATTTCATAGGAAAATGGTTCTTCTTTAATATTTTTTTCAAATAATTCAACCCCCAAATTCCCATAAACCATTTTTTGTTGATTAGATACCATTTTTCCAAGTATACACTCTATATCATCAATCGTATTTCTAACCAATTCCTTCTCAGTTGCCATCTTTTCTTTGATTTGCTTCATATTTTCCACCTTGATCCTTACCAAGTCTTCCATTACATATTGAGTCCCTTTTTCCTCTGGTGGAACTATTCCCTCTTTTCTAGTAATTCTTCATCAAGTTGGTTGATTCTTTCTAATTTAGGGAAAATCCCTTCCCAATAGAACAACTCATTATCACACTCTCCAACAACTTCATTAATATCATTAAGTAATTTAGAAAGTTTTGCATACCTGTCAGTTTCTTTTTCAATGATTTTCTTACCCTCTTGAGATAAATTTTCTATCCACTTATCTACTATCTGAACTTTATTAGTATCTTTTTCAATATTTTCTAGTGTTTCAGGGGTGATGACTGTTTTCACCTTTTTCTTAGATCGTTTCTTTGGAGTGTTGATGAAACAAATAGGGTAACAGGTATAGGAGGAATACCTGTTCAAATTTTGGTTGATGGGTTGTTGCATGCGTATGAATTTTGAATCCACAGCTGATCGTGAGAGCTTCCTTTTGGCTAGGAGGAACTACCTGTAATGCAAAGCAAGACCACCAGAAGGAATTAAACAATATGGGTAGTGAACTGCCTAGCATATGCTAGATCTAGGAAGTGTGATACTTCCTAGATGGCTGTCAGTCCATTGTTTTAAACAATTTAATGTTGTAAACAAAGTAAATCCTATTGTAATTTGAAATGATTTAGGTATCTCACTTAAAACATAATAAGAAATAGATCTAATCTAACAAGCTAAGCTAGAATAGAATCCAAAGGTCAAATGATTGGTTTTGGGTTCTACAAGTTTGACAGAGGTCTCGAGTAGATCACAAGTGGATGAGGGTGAGATGAAATTAAGTGGGTAGGTCTCTGTATGGCATGTGTGGGAAAATACAGAGACCGATGTCGGTCAGTGGTAACCAACGGTGGTCAAGTGTGACCGGTGCTGGTTATTGTGAAATCTAGAAATGTCATAGAACAAACTTTAGGTCTCTTTACGATTGCACAAAATGCTTTGGTCGGTCAAGATGAGGTATTGGGCAACTAGGGCAGGATTTGGTGAGGATTTAATGGATATATGGAGGTGGAAATGTTGGAGAAGGTCAATAGGTGGCTAGGTAAGCAATAGATGATAAAATGAAATAAACTAGAGCAGTATGATGTTATACTTACTTTGATTCTAGTCTTGGATGCTTATGTGTGAAGAATAGAGGTTCTGACAAGGGGCTTGAAGGTTGTCTAGTGATCACAAGCTAAAGGAAAGCTTCTCCATGGGCTTTATGTGCATTTCTCTTTTCTTGGTTAGATCAGATCATGGTTGGGATGGCTGTGCAGGAAAATATGTTTGGTCTCCTTCCTTGCATGTGTGGGCTCACTGAAATTTTCTCTCTGAATATGTGTTAATGCTCACCAACCTCTTTGCTTCCAAATTCCAACTTCTAACCTTGAGAATAAGGTTGTTTTGGGGTTAAAAGGGTAACCAACGGTAGTTCCGACTTAACCGGTGATGGTTAGGGGTAACTGACATCAGTCAAGGTGGGATTTCCTAGGTTTACTAAACTAGGGAGATCATCTTGATTTCCTCAGATATCATGTCATTAACCCATGGATTATATTGGGAGCCTCTTGTGATCATGTGAGAATGTGGTTAGAGGGAATGTAGGCATTGATTTTTAGGGTTTGGGTAAGTCTTAGTTAGTTATGACAACTTACTAAGAATAGGTCTTAGGTTGAGTTAGCCTAGTGAGGTGTCTAAGTGAACTGCATGTGTGGATATTATTTAAAATAAGATATTTAAATAATAAATATAGTAGGATAATGGATTAATTTAATTAAATTAATTAAATTAATATTAGTGGGGTGAAAGGGGTCATGGCTAGGTGAATGTGATGAAGGGTGCCTATTTGTCGAGGGACCAAAGGGGAGTGTGACCTAATTTTAGTGTCTAAATTTTGACCCTTTTTGTTGTGTAGATGGTATTGGTAAGTGATGATAACAAAAATAAGATTTTGTTGCCCCATGTGTGGGTGAAGGTGATACCCCTCAAACTAGGAACTGATGAGCCAACAGGTAGAATCCGTGAGTGGTTTGATAAAAAGGTAAATGTGAGGAAAAGGTAGGAGGGCATGGGTGAAAAAGGGTAAAAGGTCTACTCGGGCCATTCTAGGTAATGGGCATGGGTCAAAGGTAGCAACATTCAAACACACACACACAAAAATAAACTGTAGTACATTATCGAGTTGAAGAGCAGGAAAACTCTACATCATCTACTATCGATAGGTTTATCCAAACAAGGTTGAAGTGATTCCGGTATCCAAGGTATAGGATATGGTTAGGAAACACAATGTAGGTTAGGTGCAAGAATGTTTAGGTATGTTATGGTACACCAAAGGTAGGGTTAGGATAAACGGTCATAGAAATAGGCTAGGTAAGGTCATCAGGTCAATCAACACAGGTAATAGTGCCATAAGGTATAGCAAACACATGAGGTCAAAGGTCACTAGCGATGGTCCAGGTCCAAATATCTAGGTCGTGGCATGGGTAAGGCCAAGGTATGGGTAAAATAATGAGTCCCCAAAGGAGGAAAAATAGAGGTAGTAAATGACGAGGGCAGGAAAGGTAAGGTAAATGGGTTGGGTAAAGGATCAGGATGAAGGGTGGGGTAAAGGATCAAAGTAAAGCATGGGGAAAAGGGTCTTAATTGAGGGCAATGTGTAGGTGAGGATGACCAATGATGGTCATGGAAAACTGATGTCGGTATAGGAAAATTGAAAACGATGAGGTAGGGCATACAATCGATGATGGTCATTGGTAATCGATGTCGGTTAGGTCGGGTTGGTTATAAAAACAAAAAAACACATTTTTATTATTCATTTGTTATTTGTAAAGTGAGAAAATGACAAAAAGGAGAGAAAGGAGAGAAAAGCATCTGAAGGAAATGGGACAATGAGTTGGCAGTGTGATTGGACAAGGGTTGGGTTGGTGAGTAGCGGGTCCATAGGATCAAGGTGAGAGATTTGATTGGTTGGAGGTGACGAGTAGCTATTTGGTGATGGCAGAGGCTAGAGAGGGATCGGGCAGGCCACTGGTATAGTGCTCAAACATGCCACCTAGATGGTAGTAGCATGACAATGTGATGAGGTAAGTTCCCAATGCTACAGTGTTGATTAGATAGATTAGAAGTGTGGAGTATTGGTATTTAAGGTTTTTGTGGGTTTTTGTTTTTGTGGGTGGGTAAAAATTAAATTTGGGTATGGGGGAATAATGCGGGAAAAAAAGAGGAAGGGGGAGGGTAGTAAATGGTATAGGTGGGGTGGGTAGAGGTCTAGGGGTAGTCTAGGTCATTGTAGGTGGGGTAAAAGGGGCAGGGGAGGTTTGTAGGAAAGGGGGGTTTTGGGAAGTCACGGGTTTTCCACGCAGGTGACAGGCGTTAGTCAAGTTTGGTCGAAGTGTCGGTTGGGTAGAACTGGTATCGTTCACCAATAGGTGACCGATGCTGGTTACGTGGTAACCATGGTTGGTAAAGGTTAACTAGTATCGGTCACCAAATAGGTGATTGATGTCGGTTTAAGGGTGACCGGAGTCGGTTAGGATGAACCGGCACCGGTCAGGATTTGAGGCACAAGGGTCCAAAAGTGATGTGGGCTAGGTAGTTGAGATGGGTAGAGTGAAAATAGGGTGGAGGATAATGATAATTGGTGAATATGGTCATGGTATATGTGGATTAATGTCATGCTTGGATTGGATGCAGGGGAGATCGTAGTTACATATGCGGGACAAGGTTCCACCTCTACTGGTGACATTGTGTGGCATAATGACCCCTTTAGAGCTCCAGCATGTGGAGGTAGTGGGCTTGAGTGGGATTTGTCACTACCAACATGTTGTTTGGTAGCCTAGCTTGATGGTCGTGCTCATCGATAGATGGGATCCCACAACCAACACGTTCCACCTTCCGACGGGTGAGATGACTATCACCCTGGAGGATGTGTTCCAAATTTTGTGGCTACCCATATTGGGTTCCCAGGTGTATTCTATCTCCTCCGAGGCCTCAAAGGAGTTGATTGGGACTGTTTTTGGTGAGGGGGTGGCTGATTTGAGATTCCATAGTGCCAGTTTGAGCTATGGAGAGATGTACCTAGCCCATTTGGATGAGACAAGGCTAGTGGTTTTGTTGATGGAGGTAGTGTGTTGCTATGCATTTCTAGATGCAGAGGGTGGATGCTTTCCCCAATCATTGATGGGGTACTCCACGATATGATGGTGCATGAGACACACTTTTCTTGGGCACCAACATTCTTAGTGCAGCTATATAGAGAGTTGTGGGCATATGGGCGGTTGTACAGGTTTATCCTATGTTGTACATTTATACTACACTGTTAGGCATACAAGCACATAGTGTGTGTGCAACCTATAGGGATGCCCCGAGAAGATGCATTCCCACCTAGATTTGTGTAGGTGGGATACAAGAGATGGGTGCTAGTGATAGGAGAGTGGAGATTGGATAGGCCAACACATGATGTGGCCCATTTTTGGCAGTTACTGGAGGGATTATCTAGAGTGGACATTATATGGAGGCCATATGTGGGATTCCCCTCATATAGGCATATGCATGAGGAGCTAGTTGAGATCTAGCTAGAGAGGTGGATATAGGTTCACCGTGCTGGGGAGGATGAGATGATCCCGGTAGACACATTCTAACAATAGTTTGGGCTCGACAGGACATTCCTCCACCCTTCCCTTAATATCGTAGAGATGACATGGAGAGGCCCTTTCCTCTACCATAGCCTACAGTGCCCATAGGGGAGGAGGAGCAGCCAATGGATTAGCAGATAGATGACGCTAGATGTACAGACAAATATAGGCAGTGGTGGGTGGCTCAGTTATGAGCCATACCACCTAGACCGGTAGCTAGACTTAGCTACCATTATAGTGTAGAGAGAAAATCTACAGGGGAAGGTATCTATGCTGATTACCCAGTTGGGTATATTGTAGACATAGTTGGAGGGTTCTGAGGTAGATGTAGCAGAGCTACACGTACAGGTAGCCAGCCTGCAAGCTTAGATGGTGGATGGAGGAGATGGAGGATATGGAGATGGTTAGGGGGATGGTTAGGTGACAACCTTACAAGCTTAGGTGGTAGGTTTACAAGGCCAATTGGCCACATCCTAGGCATAGATTGGGCCTTACAGGCCCAGATATAGGCACAGGGGTAGGGGGCACCACCACAGGCAGCAGGAGTAGGTCCCAGTTCACAGGAAGGCACATGGCAGGTTGTTGCAGGGAAGGTACCGGGGTCGAGACCTATGGGACCACCACAGACCATGACCATATCTAGGTTATGGAATGCCTTAGGTGAGGTAAGATATTATCAGGACCAGCTTATGGTGGCCAGGATAAATTTCATATCCTATGCCGAGTATAGGGCACAACAGGCATCCAGTGAGAGGATGAGATCCCGCACTAATAGTGTGGAGAGCATAGGAGGTCAGCGAGCTCCGAGGCCCTGATCAGGGTGAGGCCACCAATACGTGGCAACCAATGCTAGGTGAGGTGACAGTAGGGACACATGAGACCGAGGGTATAGGTGACACATAAATGGAGGACATTCGATGAGATGCCTGATATTTAGTCACTTGATTTTTTATGTATATTTGTTGTATTTTGGATATATATGTCAGCCTACATGCTGAAGATAGTTGGATTTTTTATCACATACCAGCTTGCGTGCCAAAGAGAGTGATGATGTATGAGTGATTTGTATATTTTGAGCATATACTATCCTATGTGACAAATATAGTGATGATGTACAAGTGATTTGTATATTTTGAGCATCTACTAGCCTACGTGCCAAATATATTTTGTAGTGATTCATTCTTTGTTGTATATATGAGACCGACCTGCATGCCATTGATATTTTGTATTGTATATCAGCCTACGTGCCAAAATTTTGAGATGATGGTCATGATGAGATAGGCATGTATATTGAGATACACATTTATTGATTTATATGATGAGATACATGGTATTTTGTGATGTGTTGATGTGTTTATGAGATATTGGTGTATGGCTTGTGTTAGATGAGATATGGATTTGTTACTTTGATTTGGATGGAAATTAGGTGAGTTAGGCATGATGGAGTCAGGTTAGTTTAGGAATGGATTGAGTCAGGTTGGTTAGGCATGGTTGAGTCAGGTTGGTTAGGCATGGTTGAGTCAGGTTATAGGCATGATTGAGTCAGTTTGGCTAGGCATGGTTGAGTCAGGTTATAGGCATGGATGAGTTAGGTTGGTTAGGCATGGTTGAGTCAGGGTTGGTTAGGCATGGTTGAGTTAGGTTTAGTTATACATGGTTGTATTGAAAGTAGGTGAAGTTGTGATTCATTATTGTTTTCTTTTTTGTGTTTTGTTTTTTTGTTTGCAATGAATGATACTATGGGTCATATGTGAGATGTGGTATAATCCATACATAGTGATGATAGAGAATTGGTAGGCATAATAAATGTATAAGATATGTAGAAAATTTTTATGTATGTGACTTAATTTCCAATTTTGTATATAAAAGGGGAACTAAGTGAAATGTGACATAAATGGTGAGTTAGGCATGTTTGATAAATTGTTTAGGGTAGAGAATGGCTGAGCTAACCTCTAAGGGCCCCATGACCTCGAAGTTCTACCTACATAGTCCCAGCGAAAAGGGAGCTCAAGCTGAATGTAGTTCTCCCATAAGCTAGGGAAGAAAATGAGAAGGTGTGAAAATGAGTCGGTAGGTGTTTGGGCATGTTGTGGGTTTAGGTTTGTTAGGTGTGGGTAGATTATAGGTAAAATGATGTAGGTGAAAGTGATTGTGGTGAAAGAGGAGGATTACCCCAAAGGTAAGCGTCGAGGACCAAGTCCTGTATAAGGTAATCAAAATGTAAACAAAGATGGTTAAAAGATAAAAGGGGGAAATAAAGCCACCTGATTGGGTAGGATCATACCGAGTAGATCATACCTTGGAGGAGGTGATGAACATAAGACCCTAAAGACATTACATGATTGACATGTTCTATGATGAAAAGTAGTCACATGATCACCAAATGTCTAAGTTCTAAGAAGTCCCTTGAGGCAGTAGGAAATGAGAGTGGGCATGGTTCACAGGGTGAAGAGTAGGTAATTGTTTTTGAATTTTTATATGGTATGAGGTAGCAGGCCCTTCGGAAAGAGGTCCTAGGTCACAATGGGAAAGTCCATGACTAAAAGGTTTTTTTATTTATAGTTGGGATAGAATGAATGATGTGGGAAGTCTATATGGGAAAAATTGAACTCCTTAAGGTCTTAGTGAAGCTGATCGATGCGGGAAGCTTCAGTGGCTCTCATTTTTTTCTTTTGAAGAGTTTTTACATAGTTTTTCTTTGTGGGAGTAGTCTATTTATAGTAGCAATTAGTCGAGAGGAAGACGTCATTTTGAGGGAGTAATATTTTAGATTTGAAGTTTCACTCAAGGAGTTTGGTCCCATTGTGAGGTCTTTGCAATCATGGATAAGACCAAGGTGAAAGATAGGACTCTTGGTCAAAGGGCAAGGTGAAACAACCATGGGATCTCATCTAGATGTAGACAAAAACTATCCATGAGAATCATGCTATGTGCAATGCCGTGGTACACATATTTAAGGGAAGATAAAAAGTGACAGGTACTCACATGATTCTAGTTTAGTCATTAGGGACACCTCTATGGAGTGGGTGGCACTCAAGGGACGACTTGGAGAGATAAAGTGTGAGGTAGGACAACGAGTCAACAATATAATGGTTGAAGATGTAAGGTGTAAAGGGGATTAGGTTCCGGTTTACCCTCAAGAGAAGATAAATGATAAGCACCTGATCCAAAGGTATGAGTCACAATGTATGGTCCAAGCCAATTAGGAGAAAATTTTCCCCATTTACTTTTTTCTTCTTTGGTTATGTGTTGATTTTATTTCAGGACAAGGTCACTGACTTGGAAGGTTCGTTGGTGAACACGTTTTTCATAGGAACATTTGATACATTGTTAGTAAACTTGAAGGTGATCTAAAGCATTAAGATGATGTTTGTCTAATAACTCTAGTTGTCCTAAATGGTCTCGATGAAAGTCATCATCAGTGAGCATGTCATGGAGAGAAATATAGAGTGAGGGGATCTAGACTTCGAGAGGTAGAACAACCTCTGTATCGTAGACCAGAGAAAAGGGTGTGGCCATAGTGGAAGTGCAAATACTAGTGTGGTATGCCCACAAGGAAAAAGGAATGTGCATATGCCAATCCTTCCCAGTATCATCAACCACTTTCATGAGAATTTTGTTGAGGGTTTTGTTAGTGGATTTGGCTTGGCTATTGGTTTATGGGTAGTAAGGTGATGAGAAACTAAGTTGAATGCCGAAGGTGTCACAATTTTTTTGCAATGTTATGTTTTTGAATTGTTTTCCATTGTTTGTGATGAGGTGATGGGGAACACCAAAGTGATAAATGATGTGTTCATTAATGAACTCATATATTTTCTTAGCTTTCGTGAAAATGAGTGGGATGGATTCTACCCATTTTGTGTAGTATTCGGTAGTAGTGATGATACATTGATGGTATTGGGAAGAATGAGGATTGATTTTTCTGATAAGATGTAAACCCCATTGAGAAAAGGGCCAAAGGTCATGAGTGACCAGTAAGGCATGAGTGGGTGTATGATGAAGATTGGAATGTTGTTGAAATTTTACACAACATTTGACATAGTCATAATAATCATGGTTAAGGTTCGGCTAGTAATAGCCTAGGCAAAGAATACACTTAGCAACAACAAGGCCACTAAAGTGACCTCCACATATGCCATCATGAACCTCCTTAATGGTATAAGGAATTTCAGAACTTGTGAGGCATCATAAGAGAATACCATTAAAGCCACACTTATAGAGGATTCCTCCTAGGATAACATAATGAGAGACCTTTTTAAGGAAGGTGTGTTGTCCTTTACGGGTGAGATTAGGAGGTAAGATGGAGACAGAAAGGTAGTTAGAGTATTGTTTATAATAAAGGTCACTTAGGTCAGGGGTATTGGTTTTGATCAAGTAAACATTGTGAGGTAAATAAGAAGCTGAATGGAGGCATTGTATGATGACAAATATTTTGGAAACAATAGGTGAAGTGGGTATTTGGGAAGTTAAGAAGGCCATGGTATCTATATTTTTTTGGTGGAACGTGGAATGGTTTTCGAGGTGTAACAATCAAAGGTGGTCAAAAGTATGTCTACATGATGTTTATACTTTTGAAGTATCTTGTTACAGCATTGGTACATACTATTGACTTGGTTTACGACCAGTTGAGAATTACAAAAGATGTTGATTGATTTGACATCTAGGGAATAGGTGGCTTGGAGAACTAGTACGAGTGCTTCATATTTGAAAATATTGTTGGTGAATTCAAAATCTAGTTTGAAAGACAAAGGCATGGGTTATCCATAAAGAGGAATGAGGATAATACCAGCCCCACCCACACGTTAACACTTGGAACCATAAAAGAAGAGTGTTATTTCGTAAGGGGGTTCGTCCAAGGAAAAGGTAGCAATTGACTCATCTAGAAAGTCAAAATTAGAAGGTTGATCCCCAAAAATAGGTGCGGCGACCAATTGGTCGGTGATAGCTTGGCCCTTGATGGACTTTCGATGATTGAAATCAAGGTCAAGATCAGCTAAAAGCATAAGCCATCGTGCGGCATGCTGATTTTGATAAGGTTTGGCATACATGAAGTGTAAGGGGTTGTGTTGGTCACAACATAGGTTTTTTGGTTAAGTAGGTAAAGGCGGAGTTTGGTGGCAACAAAAAATAAGGCTAAGAAATTTTTATGGGATGGGTGTATCAGGTTTTGTAGTCCAAAAGAGTACGGATGATATAATAAACCTCCTGCTCCCTATGTTGTTCATCGTGATGAGTGAGCATGGCTCCCAAGGAGTGATCGGTAGTGGATATGTATAGATAAAAATGTTGATCATATTACGATGGGATAAGTATGGGTGGTTGGAGAAGGTATTATTTTAAGGACTCAAAAGCTTTGTGACAGTCATCATCCCATTGAAAAGAGACATCCTTCTTGAGTAGATGATGAAATGGTTAGCACCTATCCTTTAATTGTGAAATGAAACAACAAATAGACTAAAACTTACCTTGCAGGCTATGGAGTTGTTTAAGGTTAGTGGGTGGAGGAATTTCTAGAATGGCCTTGAATTTAGTAGGGTAAACTTCTATACCATAGAGGGAAACGATAAATCCCAGGAGCTTTCTCGAGAGAACTACAAAGATGCACTTCTTAGGCTGAAGGCGAACACAATATTTAATGAGGTGGTCAAAGATGGTTTTGAGGATGGCAAGGTACTCGGAGTGATTTTTAGATTTGTCCAAGAGATCATCTACGTAATCTTCCAATATGTGATGCATGATGTCATGGAAGATGTAATTCATAGCCAGTTGATATGTGGCATTGGTATTTTTAAGGCCAAAAGGCATGAATCGATAGCAGAAGGTCCCCCATGAGGTGATGAATGAGGTTTTATGTTGATCTTATGGGGCAAGAAAATTTTGTTATAACCCGAGAAACCATCCATGAGTGATATCATCTCATGACCAGCAGTGAGGTCAACTAACTGATCAATAATGGGTAAGGGAAAGTCATCTTTCGGGTAGGCTAGGTTGAGGTCACGGATGTCTATGCAAATGCGGAGTCCCTCTATTAATTTAGTAATAGGGACAATGTTAGAAATCCAATGAGGATAATCAATAGGTAAGATGAAGGAAAAATAAAGAAGGTTCTGAAGTTCTTCTTTGACGAGAAGAGCAATACAAGGGTGCATTTTCCTCACCTTTTGTTTGATGGGTTTAGCATCGAGAATAGTTATGATATTGTGGAACACAATGGTGGGGTCACTACTGGGCATGTCTACATAAGACCAAATGAAATCATGGTTATGATTTCTGAGAAAAGAAGTGATGGCTTCCTGTTTAGTAGCATCTAAAGATTGTCTAATCTTTAGGATGTGCAGGTCATCCTAAGTATGAATGTTGATCTTGATAGTTGATTCATTCAACATGGTTTGTATCTCAAAGGGTAACGACCATTGAATAAATGAGTCCTTTGCACTAAGGTAGGTGAGTATGGATTCATCATCCTAATATTGAACAACATTAATTATAGGTGTGTCGTCATCGATCATTTTAGGATACAGGAAGGGAAGAGTGGAAGGGGCCTCGCCCTCACGTTGATAAGTTAGAGGCCCCAAGGAAATGGTGTTTATGAAAAAAAAGTTAGGAGGGATAGATTCAGGATCCATCGACTCCGTCAGTGAAGGTGGTGATGAAAGTGGAGCGGGTCAAAAAGGTGGAGAAGGGCTAGTTTCCTTAATGAGTTCAATGTGGGCTTGTTTGGTAGGTGGTTCGGGAAGTCGATACCACTACGGCCATTATGTTTACGGGTGGTACATGGAATAATGGTATGGTGACCTTGCTCATAAAATCCAAAACAAAAACCCTTCCACACATAGCGGTACAGAAGAAGGTGTGGTTGAAAAAGTGCTTGATTGGAAGTCGGCGAGAAAATGGGCGGGTTTGTGATGGTGGTTCAGGTGTGTAAGTGGTAATATAAAGTCCTCCATATGTGAGAATAGTATTAAGGTGGGGAGGACCATAAAGGAGACATTCTCCTATTCGGTGATCATAATGAATGTGTTGCTGAAGGCTTCCATACTCTTGTGGATTAAGAAATGTGTTGACACTATATAGGCGGTACTCCCCAAGAGTGAGGAATTGAAAAACACCTTCCAAGGGATCAGCGGTTAGTATGTAGGTAGCTGGTATGGATAATGTGTCAGAGGTCGATGCGGAGGTGGAGTTAATGGATTGGGAAGTTGATGGGTCAGCCATGGAGGAGGTATGTGGAGGAGGTATGAAGTAGTGGCTGTACTAGTAGGTGGAAGTGTAGGTGAAGTGGTAGTGTTCGTGGAGGTAGACGGCTTGATAGGTATGAGCACATCATTGGGTTGATAAAGCATGTTGCATGTTTTAAAAGGTGATGGGTCAGATGGAATAGTATAGGTGTGTCCTTTGTGTTCAAAATTTACACCACGACGCAAGTTAGAAGGAACGCAACCCATAACACGGATCCAAGGTCTACCATGCAACAAGTTATATTGGAATTCCCCCTCTAAAACGTAAAACAATTTGGGAATAGTGTGGGGGCCCACGTGAATGTGGAGGATGATGGTGCCTAGTGTAGAGGTGATAGCATCATTGAATGAACGCAACATGATGGGGTGTTTATGCATGTAATTGTTAGGTATGTGCATTTGAGAAAATGCATGGGATGAAATGATGTTAATGCTAGTGCCCCCATCAATCATCACATGATGTACCCATATGTCATCGATGTGGACAAGAGATGAAGAGGGCTAGGTCCAGGTCATCATTTTGGTGTGGTGTAATCTCTTCCTCTGAGAAGCCAAGGAAGGCTTCTTGTTGAACAAGGTGGGGTGAAGATGAAGGTGATAATTTGGTGAGAGAGGCTACATGATGGGGTGTGATAATGGAGGCTATGGGTGTAAGGTCATTAGGTAAG